>CM076572.1:985151962-985751962 GCA_034641835.2 Pinus albicaulis
CCATGTTGCCATGATATGAGATTGAGGAAACGATGGAGGGTTAACAAGAGTAGGGTTTACAAAAGGAGGTACGGTGTTAAATGGAAGAAGGTGAATAATAGGGGATGACGTTAGTACAACGAGTGCTGTTGTAAGGTGGATGGATCTAAAATTATATGTGTTATCCAATTATGAGATCTAGTCCTAGACAAGCTTTGTTCTAGGGATGAGTCGGATAGGATATTTTGCAAATTTTAAGGTTTTCGGAGTAGGGAACTTGATTTGTGGATAGGTACGTAGTTGGGTTTTTAGATCTAGGGGACTTCCTAAGGATGCTTTCAAGATTGTCGACTATTTTAGGCGGATTTGAGTCAGGGTGATATATGGTATGAATTCTTCTAGAAGCTAGAATTTTGGACCTAAAAATTAGGCAATTCGAGAATTTATGACGGTCTTAAAGGACCAACCAATACGTGAAGAAATACTTAATCCACGAAGTATTCTTGGTAGGTGATTTTGGTGTTCAATGATAAAATAAGTTTCCTGAGTGGATTCTATGGAAAACCAATGGAGTTAGCGAGGCTTACTGAAAACTAGTGGAGTCACCAGGTGGAGGATTTTTTACTTGTTTTATGGTTGAGCACATTTGTCTACAACAAACAACTAGGTACCATTCTTAGATAACACTTGATTCATCTAATTTATAATGAGGTTTTCTATGTTTTGAGTGAATTTCGTTGTTTATTACTCAATATTCCCCAATATGGTCGCCACTATGTTGGCTCCTGTGATTGCAAGATTGGAAAGAATAAACATTGCGGGGGCCACATCGGAGACCACTTTGGAATCCTAAGACCTAGCCTTCCTTGATTCGAGAGGGATCTCTCTATGTAATTTTTTATAGATGATATGTCTTTATGCTCTTGTTTATAATATTATGCTAATTATGAAGTTCTAAGGATTTGTTTGTTTTGATTGATTGATTGATAGGTTGATAGATCGGTGGTGTGATTCATTGAAGGAAATGTTTCGGTACAGATAGATAGACCATGAGAGAGATTAATCCATTGGGATATGTAGTCATAAAAGGATTTAATTGTTCATCAACTGCGAAAGGGTTTTCATAGGGAAAGCTAACTATATCAAGTGGATCTCTTAGATTAGATGGCATATGAAATGACAATAAGTTGTGAAGGTAGCAGAACTATAGTCGGTTAATAATCTTATATATCTACTTAAACAAGAAAAGGAGAAGCCTTTTAGGTATCTGTTTGAGACAAACCAAAAGACGAGGCATACCATAAACTTCTTTGGCCGGACACAATAATCAAACCTTTAAGACAACAATCCGGGTAATCTTAGAATTGCTAGGACAAGAAAACATTTAAGATTAACGATTGAGTGCGGCCTAAAAGAGCAAGCTAAACCTATGTTCTTAAACTAAACACTCTAAAGACCTTCAAAGCAACGATTTGAGGTAGACCAGAGGACAGGGCATACCATATACTTCCTTGGTTTAGACTCTACTAAATATACTTCAATGAAGGTCCTAAAAACAATATCTCAAGCTACACGAAAGGATAAGGCTTACCATGAACTTCTTTGGCTTGACTCTAATAAATCATTTCAAAGAAAACAAGCTAGGTGTAACTAGAGAGAAACTAAGAATTATCCAATTACACCTTGCGGAAGAAAACATTAAGATAAAGAAGGCAAACGAAATAGGGTGCCAACATAATATTTCCTATAAAATTTCTATTCTTTTATCGGAGAAATAACGGATAGAATTGAAAACGGAGAAGGAAAACATTGACAAAGAAGGAAAACTTCACCATTAACATAGCTCAAGAATCCTGTGAATGTGCTTGTATTACGTGTTCAAAATATTTACATCACTCCATGTACAATGAATCTCACCGCAACTCGAGCTTTCTCAAATCTAGCTTAGTAGTCCTCAACTAGCTCGGCAACAAAAATCGATCAACAAACCAACCAACCAACACTAAAAATGAAGCTTACATGCATTATTTATCTTTAAAATGAGGAGGTGATCTTAAGCTAGGGTTTCGGATGTGTATTTATTACGAGTTAATGAGTTTTGACCTTTGAGACAGAAGCGAGGCCCGAGGAAAAATATCGAGAATGACTTGCTTTGGCAAAATAACTCCTAACTTAACCGAGCTAAATTTTGAAATATTTGACTTTAAAGGCTTTTTAATAACTTTTATGCTTGTTGGTAGATGAAAAATATCTCGACTATTTGTAATAATTGTTTGATGTTTTATTGAAAGAAAACATCTTGTAGGTGGGAAAATATCCTTATGAAGAAGTAAATGCCTTTGTTTGAGTCATTCGAATGTGTTTCGTGAATGCTTATCTGTTTTATCTTTAATCTCTGTTTTAGACCTCTAAACGATTCTATACTCTAGCGCTACTTGCTTGTTGTATTTTTATTTTGATTCTGCCTTTATCTTTGGTTTATGACTAATCCTCTTGATTTGTCTTTGATCCTTGATTTAATCATCACCGCCGCGGTCTTCTTAACTATTTTATCTTCTCGGCGTACCTCTATACGCTTATTTTCGGTGCGGGGTAGTCATCCTTTTGCTTCTTGGAGCGTTCGGATAACAATGATGATCATGATTCATCGAGTTATGGTTAGTTCTACACCTACGTTTGTTCCCTTTAGATTAAAATATATCTCTAGATCGTCACCTAGACATTCATAAAAATGTTTTTGGACCTTTAGATGCACTTCACCTTTTCCACAATTAAACCTGTACAAAAAACAAACAAATTAATTTGAAAATTTGCGGGGAAGGATTTGCATTTTTTTTGGGGTTTTTTGAGCTTTGAATCATTTGCGAAAGGTGGGAAATGGTGGATTGGGGCTTGGTTCCATATGCGAAACCTTCGGGAAGTTTGAATGGGGGTGGCGGTATTTGAACCCCACACGGCGCGAAGGGAAAAGCGATTTCGGGAGCGGAGCGGTTTTCGCATAGAAAGAGGGGTGGTAATGGTATTGAGTGGAGGCGTGCGATACCATACAACGGAGGACGCGTGGCGGGGGAAGAATTACCCATTTCATGCGTTTTGAAAATGCTAACTCCGACGCAATTGATATTGCGACAAGGCTATTTCGTTAGATCTAGGGGAATGGAATCGATCGTTATCGGGCATTTCGGAGCGACGGTCACAGTGAGGTCCAGCGCCATATGACGTAGCGGGTTTGTCATATGGTGTGGAGGTTTAAAATATATGCGGGGGGTTATGGTTATATGGGCGTGGGGTTAGGTTCATGCGGGTAGGGGCTTAATAAAAGGAGCCCGGGGGTTAAAAACCTTGGCGGAGGGCTTAAGTATTTATATACGTTCGGGTTAATAAATCAAAGAGTTGGGTTTTTATAATTAAAAACACATTTTTTAAATATAAGACAAAAAGGTCTGAGAATAAATATTTTGATTTAAAAACAATGTAAAAAGAGGGTCTTTTTCATTGCTTTGAGAGATAAGGAAAAAGATGAAGGAAAGGGGTTTTATGTAGTTTTTAGGAATGAAAGTGGGGAAATGAGGAAATTAGCCCAAAATGAGTCTTTTAAGAGCGAGGAAGGTATTTTTGAGAAGGAAGAGATGAAATATAGTGAAAAAGGCGGTGAGATTTCTAAAGATAGTTGATAAACGAGGAATGCTATATTTAGATACTTGTGGAAAATCCATAGTCACCTAGTGAATCTGTAGAATACGGGAGGATAACGAGTTCTAATGCAATTTTTTATTTAAAAAAGCCCAATCTTTAAGAGTATATGCTCTTGGGTGGATAAACGAGAGGAAAACACACCAAGGATGAAGGGTAAACTTCCCCGGCGGAGTCGCCAATTTGTTAAGAGGAATTATGAATTACGGATAAAACACATTACATAAATGTGGTGCTCATTTAGAACGACAAATTGAATACTTTACGGATACTTTTCTTAACGAGTAAATAGACACACGGAATAGATCAAGAAACCTACTTGGAATCAAGTGCTTCCTATTCTCCTTATGTCTCTCTTGTTGTAGCTCCGATCCAAACTTGATTTTCCAAAATATTTCCTACAAGCATGAACACTAAATAGAAAAGAGATTGTGATATACAAATGTCTATTCACATTAATCGGTTAAATCAATGAATCATGAAACATATACATCGGATAAGAATCCATAATATGAAAGACAAGATTATACGGATACATATGATGGAAAGTAAGCAACAATATTTATTAATGGATAGAAGTGGGAGGTTACAACCGAAATTGACTTGATGTCACCAACTCGACATCATCCCTAGCCTCGTCACAATGAAAATCTCTCCAGTTTGACATATCACTCAAATCAAACACTTAATTGAGAATCCAACAACATTTCTCTATCAAATTTCTTCCTTTTCGAGCACTAGGATCTATGCTCAATTTATAGATGTTTTGAAGGTAGTTTCTGATCAATGACTTTCTAATAATAGGAAAGACATGTTCTCAAGCTAAAATGTCAAATGGACATGGATTCGAAGTTTGACACATATATAACCACAGAAGGCCACGGCCAAGTGGAGATTCGAACAATGATAATTTCGCTCCCAATTTGACCAACACACCCATGAGTGTACGGAAGTGATTTGTAGAGCACCCTTAAGTGCGATTGCTTGCATATGCAAAGCACTTAGCCTTGAGAGACTACGTTGGTCGACTCATAGGTGATATAACTGTACTTCAAATCTTGGAAACCTTCTTGATGGAAGTCATGGATGATTTGTTCTTGCTCTTTGCCTTAGGGCATGTAGTAAGCTGAAATGATAGGGGATGATAGACCTTATTCATTGGTTTTTGGGGATGATGTGTAGTTTAACAAGGTCGTGGGAATCCAAATTGACCTATAACACATTCATTGAAGCATTCGTTTAAGAACCTTGTTAATAGCCTCAACTTGTCCATTTGATTGTGGATAATAAGGAGTATAACTATCATGCGAAAACCATAATTTGGCGAGTTAATTCATTCATCGTATGGTTGCGAAAATGAGACCCATGATACGTGACTATATCTTGTGGAACCTCAAATCGTGAAATGACATGATTAAAGAAAAACAATGTAGTTGTTTGTCTTTTGTGTTGTTGAATGTACGTATCGCTTCGGCCCACTTGGTAAAGTAGTCTACTATGAGAATAATATAACCATGCCCCCGAGATGAATGAGGGTTACTAAGTCATGAAGTTAATGCCCCATTTTTTAAATGGTCCCACGGAGACAACAAAATGCATTGGCGGCTGGAAGTTTGTGGATTTTTTACGATCAAATGTCTGGCGACAACTCCTTACCACGAGAATGCATTCATGAAATATGGTAGGCCAAAAGTAAACAATGCGGAGTATCTTATGCACGGTAGCATATCTAGATAAATTTCCACAACAAGGCCTAGCATGATAATCATTTAAAACCTTTTTGGCCTCCTCATGAGTGAGGCACTATCTTAAAATTGTATTGATACCACGACGATAAAGTGTATCATCAACGATCAAATAATCTTTGCCTTGGTATCGAATATGTTGTTGGTCAAGCGAAGTGTCGGACGAAAAGTATGGGCCTAGAGATAAATGATAAAATTTCATACCAAGGATAAGATGATCCAATCATAAACATAGACTCATCGGGAATAGATGGTTGTGATGTAGTATTTGTACTATTAGAGGGAAGGTCATAAAGAAGCTTAGCTAAAACTAAAGACTTCTTTGACTTGGATTTGATGAATTCCAAATCAAATTCATATAAAATGACATTCCATTTTCGAATAATTTCCCCCCAACAATTGATGTGATAAGATATAAGTCATGGGGTTGCAATCTGAAATGAAAATGGTATTCCTTAACAATATATAGTGGCGAAATCTTTGAATGACTTGAACAACACAAAGGCAAGATTTTCCATGTACGAATACTTCCTTGTATCATTGACATTACGACTCAAATAATAGATCATATGTTCTATCACATCTTCTACTTGGACCAATACCATAGCAATGGTCATATCGAGTTTAACGACGATATATAAGAAATAATCACTGCGATAATTGGGGAGATACATTAATGACGCCCGGACAAGAGTATACTGGGCAATCAAAAAAAGAAGCTTGTGCAACTTGGTCCCAATGGAAGGGAATCCCCTTTTCAAGAGCCAAACAAATCCTTTAGCCATTTCGGCGTAGTTGGGTATATGAACCTCCTTAGGAAGTTAGCCTTTCCACAAGTTTTACGTAATGGAATAAAATTTGATGGCGTAGGAAAATCAACAATGGCCTAGACCTTCGGTGGGTCTATTTGAATTCCTTCTTTTGAGACAACAAATACTAGAAAATGACGGAACCAACAAAAAACACACATTTATGTGGATTTAGACGTATTTTGTAGTGTCGTCAACATAAAAATATAGCTCTCAAATGCATCGGGTGATCAGTCGGTTTTCGTTAATGCACGGGAAAATCATCTATATAAGGTTGAACAATGTGCTTTATGTCATTGAAAGCATAATCCATTGCTCTCACGAGAAATTTTCCCCAACGTTATTTAAACCAAACGGGAGTTTCCGATAAGTGAATATGCCCCGGGGATAGATGAATGTTGTCTTATATTGGTCCTGCGGGTGGATATTGATTTTATTATAGATGTAAATTCATCCATGAACGAAAATATTTCACATCCAGCACAATCGTCAATAATTTGGTCGATAAAGGGAGTAGGATAGTTTTTCTTTTGGACAAGCAAGATTGACATACGGATAATCGTGCACCTCCTAATGGTTCTTGTTTTTTCATAACAATAACGATGTTGGAAACCCACTCAATTAGTGGAAAAAGATATACTCAGAAAACCGGCACGCACAATTTTTTCAACACGCTTTAATGGCGGCGGCCTTCTTCGGATGAGAACGGGGACGAAGGCTTTGACGTACCGGCTTGACATAAGGGTACATATTAATAGTTTGTTTGATGATACTAGTATCTATCCTTGGCATTTCCTCGTAAGACCAAGAAAATACATCATGAAATTCACTAAAAAAGAGAGTGATATGTTTCAAGTTTTTATGGAGAACAAGACACGCCGACATGAATGTTTTCTACAACACATGAGGTTTTGGTCGAAATATAGATAGAAATGGTTTCTTCAATATTTGATAAATTTCGCTCGAAATCAATTGCATTAATCGGGAAAAGAATTCGAAAAGAAAGTTTTGATCGATGGAGTGATATAGTTCACTAAGATTATCTTCTTCATAATCCTAAATATGGGAGCGATGATGATGATCTTCCCATGGTTCTTCTTAAAATGGTTTCTAGAATATTCTCATCTGTCGAGAAATTTGAGGAAAAAGGACCGGATGGGTACAAAATCTAATGAACGATCGACGAATGACGGCGACAATGATTTCGGATTCGCTACAAGCCATGTAGATTTATTGTTATGTCAACTCAATTGGGCACGGCGATAAGAGCTCATCCAACGTAACAACTTCGGAATCTGTAATATTCCCTAAGCTAGATGGAGTGGAAAATATCATGTAGCAAGTCTCTATACTTAGGAAATTACTGTAGACGTTGTGGCGGCGGTAATGCGAGGTTCCCATAAGAGAGTGGAATCCTTTGGAGTCCAACACGATGTTATGAAGTACGAGTTGGGGTGTGTGAACTATGAGAACACTTAATGTCACCTATAAGGCGAAGGCAAAGAAGGATAGTTGATTGATGACTATGATGACACCTTTATGTGGAAAGGCGATCATTAAAATATGTGAACGATGTCAATCATAGCATATACCCATGGCCTTCAAGTAAAATTTTGTAGTCAAGGGGTCCGCCAACGACCTCAACTTCAACATTCAACTGTTTTTTCCCCCTAGTTCAACATGCGAGGTTATTAATAATACATAGGAAACCCATATGTACGTTGATGGCTTCAATGTTGTAGTCAATTGAGAGGAGTGGCAAGCCAAGTGGCTTCTAGAAGTTTAGAGATATAATGCACGTAGATTCTCCTCATCGATAATATTATGATGAAAAAGGTGATTGAGAACATTTAAATAGATGGAGAATGCCAATTCTATTGGTAATTATGGCACATAGCCGTATGATTAAAGACTACGAGATTGGAGTCACATTGGATCAATTCCACCAATTGCGACAACAAAACCTGCTTCTAGGAGGGACAATTTTGTAGCACCTCAGAAAGCACGACATAGTTAAAGGTGATTGAGCCAAAGATTCAACTATATTATAATTTTGAAAGCGGCTACGGCTCGAGGATTAAATGTCGATTTATGAACGACTCCCTTCGGTGGCTTAATTGTCGATTCATGAAAAGAAATTGGTGGTATTGATTAAAGTAGATAGATTCGTGGTCGAGGGTAGTGGGTTGATTAGTAGAATGAATACTGTGTTTATTACGTGTTGACACAAAAACATCGAGTTGATGGCTTCATGACGGACAACATAAGCACTTGTGAACTAGAAGAAATTTGGATCCATAGCAACCAAATTTGTGTCGGTTCGGAAATGGATGTTTACCAACACCTTTGGATGCATGCGAGGTCTTAACCATTTTTGAGACTTTGGCAAGGTGAGGCCAGGTCTAGAATAAAGTTTTCCTCATTAAATATTGTGCAAGGGTAACGAGGTTTCCTATTTCCATACGATTTCTCAAATGATATTTCCTTCAAGGTAGAAGTTTGCTTTTTATTTGATTTTTCCCTTTTTCTTACCTGCAGGATGCTTTTCACTTTTTCCCTTGTTAGATGACACGACATGGATTTTGGAAGAAGGTGCGAGAATCATATGCGGTAAGTGATGTGTGCTTGTAGTACCAATGATACGTCGTCACCATGAGAGTCCTTAGATGGAGGAGGAATAGTAAAATTAGATCGCGGCGCTTTGGAAATTTTCTCGTAGAGCATGCCGGACTAAGTATAAATCAATTCTAAATATTTTCACGAGCAATGGTATTCATTTCGATGACGACGCCACCATAGCCACATCCCTAGTTATAGATTTTAAGAGGGACTTAATGAACCACTCAACAAAGACGTCGGGAACAAATGTCTTAACCATTCTAATGATGATGCCACTCATGAATATGATCGGAAATGTGAGTAGAATTAGTCTATTTAAAATTAGTCGGAGTTTCATTCCGATTTCATATGGTATGGGTAAATGGAAGTGGGCAATGCGATTGCTAGGCGGTGAAATTATCAAAATAGCTCTTGGTAACTCAATGTACCATTTTGTGGCCATACCGGTGGCGTACGGTTGGAAAGACGTAGTCGAGAGCAGAGTCACCATTTGGGAGTTAGATGAACACCATAAATGATAAGTCATAACATGGTCGACGGGTCTTCCCAGGTTTCCATTGAATTTAGGATTATCCAAGGGTAATTTATGGGGTATCACCGACCACGAGGAGCATAATTGATTGGGTCATTGGTGAGGTCGGTTCATCTAGTAACTCTAAAGTTGCCACAAGGGAAAGCTGATTAAGGTTGTGTTGAGCATAGCCGGAGTATGATGGAATTTATTAGGAAATAGGCCCTTGAGCACCAACATAATGAATGCATTTGTGGTAACCCGGACGGGAGTTTTTGAAAAGAAAACTCTTAAGAGTTATGTTGACCAAAACATGAGTACGCTACTTGTTGAAATGAAGGTTGTCGCATTTGCTTGTGGGCACTCAAGGGGTTTGTCCACCAATATTATAACCCAAACTAGGATAACTTGGATTTGGTTGAGGATAGGTATAAAGCTGGTTGCGGCTATGACATCCCATAATATGGTAATCTATCTTGTGAATAAATGATTCTGGATACAAGTGGTTGTTGTAAACCGAGTTTGAAGGAGTTGGAGTCGGGCCCAATACTTGAGGGTATTGGGTTGAAGGACCCACTTGAGACTATTTAGGTACAACACTTTGAGTTTATAGCAAAGGGTAAAGATGTATTAACAAGTGCGATTGATGTTGGTGCAAGAGTTGAAGCTGGTTGATACGAGTGTACAACCGTTTGTGGTTAGACGGGCGAGTGGGCTTCCACTAACAAAAATTCATTCGAAATTAGGATGACCAAATAATGATCGTCTGTCAATATGGGTGACCATATGTTTCCCCCCGGCATAAGGAGTATAATAATATGGAAAATATTTTCCTCCAAATGCGGGGAATCTCGTTGAGGGTATGTTTGGATGGAATATAACCATATGGACTGCTTGATATTACTTACGATGATTCATATAAAGGATCGAGTCGTTAAGTACTCATTGTAGATTTACTAGTTAGAATACCAAACAATGACATTGGTGAAGCCCATGGGTTTGAGGATGCACCATAGAAGGTTCTAGGTAAATATTGATAACCGGGTGGGACGGAAGGGCCACCATATAAATGTCCTCACAGTGAGCGCGAACATCGACGGGGTAGCAAGAACTAAGAAGTACGGGCGGGAAATCTCCTCGAATGCTATGTTCGGTGTATCAAAAATTACAAGGCGGTCGACTCGGTTCAATATGGATGGATAGCAACCTAAATTTGTCCTCCCAAATATACTCGAAGGTGAAAGTGGTGAAATGCATGTGCTTGTCTAATGCGAAATTTCTGGTAAGTACCTCCTTATACTTTTCATACTAGAACACACTTAGAATATACTCGAAGGTACGTGACGAACTCAATTTACTTATGTACATAGAGTGAGGTATCACACTCGAAATGTGTCATGAGAAAATTAACGGCGGAGTGCTATGTTTAACGACGTAGGAACACGTCTCTAGCCAAGACCTTCTAAATGTTATCATTATGGTTTCAATGCTTTTTTTAGGTAAATTAATGTAAATTTTAAGTTGATCTTGTTTAACAATTTGCCTTTTGAGGTTCACGCGTGATGGGATGGAAATTCCTAAAAATTGAAACTAAAATGATAAGAAAACTTTCAATTTTAGCTTTTTCAATGAAAATCCTAACTACTTAATGGAAAGAGCAATTAGTTTTGAGAGAAAACAACAAAGAGCACAAAATAAAATGCGACTTTCCTAACTTGTTCCTATCACAAGAAAACACACGATTCACTATATACGGAAATGAAATTTTCTTTTAGCGCCCTCGATGTGAATGCAAAAAGGAAACTATATGCATCAAATTAAAAAAAAAAAAAAAAACAAACAAACTTCTTTGAGAAACGAGTAATTTAACAACAATTTCTCTTTAGGAAAAACGAAAGAATGGAACTACGATTTTTCCTACGGGAAACAAATAATTTAATGAAAATTTCACTTTACAAAAACAAATGGATCTAATACGAGAAATAAAATACTTTGAATTTTATTTTTCAATCATAACGAAAAACACTTAAGAGACATTGAATAAACTTACTTTTCAAAGGAGGAAGAATCGGGCAAATTCACTAGTCTCTAGGAGGTGTCGGACAATTGAAAACACAAAAAAAAAATGGTGAGAATGATGGCAATGATAAATTCAAATGGACTTTGGTTGGCTAAGGGGAAACACGATCTCTAAGGAGACGATGCGTTGCAGTGCACCCATGAGTGGGAGATAGTGCATTACGGTGCTTTGTGCCTTGACCAACGATTGCATTGAGTCTGACAGAGATTGAAAATTCAAGCCAAAACACACTTCTAATGAAATTATTTGATTCAAAAGTCTAATATCTAAAATTATATGCTATTTGGATGGATAAGCGAGAGGCAAAAACATTAGGAATGATAGGAAACTCCCTAGTGGAGTTGCCAATTTGTTATAATTGCAGTACGGATAAATCAGGTTCCCTAAGTGATGTGCTAGGCACTTAGAACAGTTAAAGACTTTGCTATCACTTTCTCTAAGAATAAATAGACACACGGAATGATAGAGGAACCTACTTGTGATCCAAGCTTCCTATTCTCCTTGTCACTTTTGTTGTAGACTCAAATCCAACTTAGATGGTCCAGTTGATTCCTACAGTATAAAAGAGAACAACAAACATATTTCAATATACGGATACCTAATTATCTTAATCACTTAAATCGATTAAAAATGAAACATATATATCATTTAAAAGAGTCCATTACAAGAGAAATAAAAACATATACATATACATATGTGGAAATGAATAGAAATATTTATTAAAGAGTAGAAGGGGAGGTTACAACCAATGATCGATTTGATGTCACTAGCTCCCGGCTTCATCCACAGCCTCATCATAGCCAACATCAAACTTGCAACATATCACTTCTTTCACTCTCTCAATTACAAATCCAACAACATTTCTTTACCAAAATTCTTCCTTCCCCTAGCCTTAATATATGTGCTCAATTTATAGGGCAATTGTTGGTAGTTTCTCGATGAATGACTTTCTAATAATATACGAAGACATGTTTCCAAGTTCCAAAGGTGTTATGTGAACACTTGGATTTGAATTTTGACACATATGGACTCTTCTAGAAGGCTGACCATGTGGAGATTCTGAGAACAATGATAATTTCGCTCCCATTTGACCAACACACCCTTGAATGTCGAGAAGTGCATTCAGTAGCACCCTTGAATGGAGGAGATGCATATGAAACGTGGTTAGTCCCCTTGAGAGGTAGCATTGGTGAGCTCCTACGTGATATAACATATACTTCCAAACCTTGGAAATCTCCTGATAGAAGCCATGAATGGTTTTCTTCTCTTAGGGCATATAGCAGAAATTTGAAATGTAAGGGGATGATATACCCTATTTCATTGGTCTTGGGGATGATGTCTAGTTTGACCAGGTCATGGGGGGATGATGCCCAAATTGACCTATAACAATTGTGAAACACCAAATTAATATTCACCATTAGGTACATGATTAACATTCACATAGGTTCGGTATGTGTCCTTTTGCCTTCATATTCCTAGCCAATTTTTCTAATTGTGGATAAATCTCCTCTTTTGTGGATGCATGTTATCTCTTACAACAAATATGGGAATTTGGTTTTGACTTGAATCTAGCTACATCCTGGTGACTTTTTTTTTAAGCCCTTTTATTTCATCATTGTTCGATCTTTTACGCTTCATCCTACATGCCAACGGCGAGAATTTTTTTTTATGTAAGGGACATATGTTCCATTTTTCCGTGGTTTCAATTCCGGGAGGGCATCTGCTACGCTTCTACATATTTCCATATTTCCATGATTTTTTCACACCTAGTAATTCTCCCCACACAAGAGGATCAATTTCAAGCCCAGATTTTGTTGATAAAGTCTTCCACCTCATCGAAGCTCCCAACACGACCAAGAAGGTGGACCATGCAACAAAATTTATCTACTCCGATAGTAGCACCATGCTACCCTTATCAAATTGAAATATCTACGACCTTTTTCCACTAGACTAGCATGTTTGCAAGCACAAAAGCACACTATAAATTTGAGAGAATCAAGACATATTCTTGCTTTCATCATCCACCTTAGTTGAGAACACATACCTTGGCCATGCGCGAGCACATCCAGGCAATTATGAAATTTCATGAAACCACATTTCTTTCAAGGATTTTCTCAAAAACCTTTAGTGAATCCTATACATCCCCACATTTTGCACACATGTCAACAAGGGCACTCCCCATGATAAAAGCTATTCCAAATATAGGTATAAAGTGGGCATGGACCTCCCTTACCTTGTTGTAGAGCTACATGTTCAACACACAACCAAAACAATGGCCAAGGTGAGCGGGTCTTTCTTTATCCTGATACATGTCAGCATATCCTGGTACATACTCGCATAATTAAACTATTTTGTACGAGAGATGCTACCTTTTCATACGTGAAGCCATGAAACCATTGGATCTGAATAAGGCCTAGAGCAAAGAGGAGGAAGATATAGGGGAGGAAAAGGAAAGAAACATGGGAGTAAGAGGGGAAATCCTCTCTTCCCATTTGAATTAGGAGATTACTTGGAAATTTGTAGCGTCATAACATTAATGTAAGGATTTTGACCGTGGGATGTAAATGGAGATGTAGATGGAACAAAGTTGGTGCTAGGGTCAAGATGGAAATGGTTTCAAAGTGTAAAGGAGTTGCTAGACATGACAAAACAATTGTGGGAAATAACTCAATTTCATCTATCGGATAGACTACGCCGAAAGTAAGGCATGTCCTCATTTCTTTGTAGGAAAGATTTTAGTGGAAAACTAGTAAATGTTTAAAATTGCTACTTGAGGTACGCCAACACTTAATGAATATCCCACTCATGAGACACACTTGTGATTGAGCCCATGTTTAGGTAGCCATTTTCTTACATTTTTTAACAAAATATAATTTTCTCATGATTTACGAACAAAATCTATTGTCATATTTCATGAATGTTGTCCAAAGATCTATTATTTTGTCATAATGTCCTTTGTCCCAGAGAAAACATGAACATACCTTGCCAAAAAATATTTAATGAAATCATTGCAAACATAGAACTCAGCATCCACAAAGCTGGATTCATCAAAGGAGATATCTTAACTTGTTTGTACCATCAATAACTAAAGCGGCGAGTTGATTTGATTTCCTCCTCACCCATTACCTATTTTTTTTAGTATAAAATTCCACGGAGAAGCACCTTGTAAGTGTCCACATTAGGTTCTATGATTTTAAGCTGACATGTTATCCCTAATTCTAAATTCCACCTCTAATTTTCCACTCTTGCCAAAAGCCATGGATAAGTTCATTGTAAATAGAAACAACTAGAGTCGAAGCCCCCTATTCAACATATTGTCCGAGAGTCATTCGCTACCTCGAAGCTAGACCCTTTACGACGATATTCTCCTGCACATTTAACCGTAAATTCTTGATTATAGTATGAAACGATTGGGTTGTAACCCATTATCGATCATGCACTAAATTTTTTATCAACTACATATGTTTCTCTTTGCATGAAAAAATGTGTGAGCAATCATCATATTTGATTAGGAACAATGCCTTTTGAGAGCATTTCATCCATTAGAACCAATGTCTCTTGAATACTTGTATTCTATGAAGTGCCCATGAATTAGTGTGGAATTTTTTTTTCTTCTTTGGTCTGAAGACCTTTCTTTAGTATTTGAATAGCAACATTATGAGCTTCATGGATCTCTCCATTATCCCAAATCCCACCAACATCTTTTTCGTAGACAAATATGGCGAGGAGGAAGAAAACCTTTTTGAATAATTTCCTCCAACAACTTCAATTCCATCCTTGAATTCCCATTACGGAAATGGTTGTATATAAACTTGACATAGCTACTCTTTTTGGGGTCAAGCCCCTTTCCCACATTTCATTAAACCATTCATTTCTTCTTCCATCCATCCTCCTTCATACAACCCTTCAATCGATTAGTATAAGTTGCAACATTCAATACTATACCTTTTCTAATAATGTCATCATGGATTTTGTTTTTAGATGTTCAACATTGCCATTGAGGAAGTTGATCTCCACAACTTCTAAAGAAAATCATTGGTAGGAACCAATCCTAGTCTAAAATTTGAAAGACAATATTATTCACTTCCTCTGCCATTCCAAGCTTAAAAATTATGCTAATGAATGAATTGTGGCTAAGCCATGTCAAGGATAAGACCATGTTCTAGCATCTGATTGTGTAGCTATGTAACATGTCCAATAATTTCCTTGTACAAATGAGTTTCAATTAAAATTGTATAAATTTCAAAGCTTGGTTTCAACCTCCTTTGATGAATTTGTTGTAGGACGCGGTTGACATCCTTGAATTACCTATCTTGCAAATACCTGCGATAAATTGCATTGCAGTTTATTTTTAGGCACATATCCTCCTTGTGAAATGAGATCATTCACAAGATCCGAAACCTCGGACACTCTACTTTCCTTACGATATCCATCAATAAGTAAATCATAATTACAAAAAATTCGGGAATATTCCATGTTTGTTGGATGGATTGTATAATTTTGGGGGCTTCTCATAGCTTACCCCTACAACAAAAAGTTTCAACAACATAATTCCAAGTATTAGTAGTTGGAAAAAATCCCCTTTCTTGCAACTCTTTAAATATTTCCATTATTAATTCCGGTTGTTCCATATGATCTAAAGTTTTAAAAATCATATTTCAACAATGATGCCACTTGCGAAGACTTGTAATATGTCAACGACTTCGACATCATTTGACGTTGTGCACAAGTCTTGTTCATCTTGTTAAGGACTATGATGCTGAATAACCTAAATATGTTGAATGCCCTAAAAATGCTTGAAATTGAGGTTTGATCCTTACGGGAAATAAAAGAACAATCCATTACGACCCATGCATCCAACATGCAATTTTTTCCTTATCAATATATGAATCGAGTTAAAGTGAACTTGTATATTTTTTTGAATATGTTTTTTCTAACCAAATGAAGAATTGTAATGCAAAGCCAACATTATCCTCGATTTCGGGAAATACTTGAATTACAACATGTGGAATCAATTCGGATGATAATTCCTCCAACATATCCCAACGATGTCCCTTAAAAAAATTACATATAGTAGCAAGATTACCAAAATTTAACTTTCTAAGTGTAAACACATTTCTCTTTGTTCTTCACAAATTTGAGCGTTGAGCTTCCATGCGACAACCTCTGCGAAATATATCTCGTTACGGTAGCATGATCAAGAAATAATTGGTCTTGCGATCAAAATATTTTGTCCTTATGGCATGAAACCCTTTCCATCCCTAAACTATTTCGAATTTCAAAACTTCTTTACGGGGTATTTTTTGCAAGTGCTAGGGATTTAAAGATTATTATATATCTAATAGCGCATCGGTTCACTACCGAGTTCAACGAATCTCGAAGCCTTCCCCTACCGAGGTCCCATTTTCGCTTGGGTTCTCCCAAACCCATATTTCATGTCGAAAAAGGTAAAGGTTCGTTTTTGTGTTGGCGTATAGAAAAAACTAATGTCCTCAAACCTCATTAATAAAAGGGTCAACATTTGAGCAATATTATTCCCATAATTTTGTCTACAATTAGCTATGGTTGGATTGTTGTTCATGGCTTGGTTTTATATGTAACTCTTTTCTCACCTAGAATGGGACCAATTCCATGGACAATGATTCCAAAGTTTATCCTTCAAAATATAGAAGTATGTGTGAAGGCATTCTTTACTGCAAATTTTGTTGGATATTTAATACGATTGTTTCAAAGAGATTCCTATCTTTGATTCATGTGTTGGGCACATCCAAAATATTTACGGTATTCATTTCTATTGTTGGGGTTGCATTCCTTTTTTGTCCTTTCTTTTTTCCCGAGATGAAAGGCCTACGCTTCGAGGAGGGCAATAAATTACGAAAAAGGGGAGATCATATAGTGGTATTATGTGCGAGGAAGGTTCTTTTAACAAACCCCTTCTTGATGATTATCATACGATACAGTAGAAAATCATATCTTGAAGTCTCTCGTGAGAGAGAGCATTCAAATCAATTGTTGCAAATATGTGGATGACACTTCGATGTATTATAGGAGAATGTACAACTTAAATGGAATATCACCAATCATATCGGCAAGTTTTGCATTATGGCATATCGACATGTTTTGCATGATGGGGATGTCATAATTTTCACTATTCTTGATAAGATACTATCGATTATTTTGAAAATTTCATTCGATATGTTGGATAACGGATGCTTTTACTTACATCATTCATCAACATCCCCTTTGAAAAGCTTTTGCATTGCTACCACTCCTCAAATATAGGAATTTTATTTTAGCACTACACTTGCGTATGCAAAGGATATATATTTTATGATTTCCTTGATTTGGGATATACATCATTAAACTCTCTTTATTGAATTTATGTCATTTGTAGATTAGGGTAGGCACAAACCAATGTGATTTTTGTAGGTTACTCTCCTAACGAGTTGTTGTGGTCCAAACACTTTAGGTATCGGTATTTGCATATTTGTTGTTTTTGGGCATGATAGTCTTCCATTGGAAATACAAATATAGACTAAATAAATGCATCAAAAAGCTATGTTTGGAGTTGTTGCACATTGAAGGTACACGTGTTGATAATTTTATAAGGCATAGTTTAATTCAATTCTCTACTTAATAAATACTTATGAAATTATTTCTCTTACTTATTTATTCTCTTCATTAGCTTATTAGGTCTTTCATCAAGATAGTATCAAAACAAAAAATACGAATTTTGCTCTTCGAAGCCGAGGCCAAAACTTCTCCCTCTTGGAGAGGAAAACCTACAAGTAATTCTTCTTATAGCTCTTCAATAGACAAGTACCATGACCTTGACTTTGACCTTTAATGCTATTATGCTTCCAAGACCTTACATCCACTTTGCTACTATTGTGGTTCGTTCTATTACGCACCTAATGCGGCGAGAATTATTAAGCTTGATCCCTAGCCCTTAAATTATGTGATACCTTTTGTTCCTCTATTTGATCTTACCTCGGTTCCAAGAGAATCCTTCTCGACCTCTTTCTTCTCTCTTTATGACCAAGGGTAACAGTATCTTATTTTCTACGGTGATCCTCCTTCACGTTTTGTATATCCTTGGCCTCTTTGAAACATGCGAGACCCAAAACATAGATGTGAGAGGTATTCTTTGATGGCACACCTTGAATCACGAGTCCCTTTCTTTGCTATGTAAGCTTCTCCTTTACGTATTGTTCTACACACCTTTGGGTTACGAAATTGTTTGTTAATATAATAGTATTTGGCCTTCACGAAATGAATGAAGTGTGTTAGACCCAAAACAAATATAAGAGTGCCTCCTTTCTTCTTTGTTGATTGTCCTCTTACCTTGCTCCAATTGCGAAGCCTCCACTTGAGACTTATACAGATTCTTGTCTGAATTGTTGTGTATCCAAATGAGGCTACATGTCTCTCTATTTATAGGATTTTCTTCCATCACTTAGGGCCGACATGATCATAGGAGTGTGATTCGACTTCATCGAAAGGAGGTTCTCCAACGGATTTTGAGCCGACTTCTTGGAGCCTAGTGACAAGGTCTTGGAACATCAATCATTTTCCTTTACACAAGTGTAACATGATGACTCTATTTTATACATTTATGAAAATATTACAAATCCCTAAAAGACATAAACAAGTCTTTGACCTATAATAAAAACTACTTGCTCATGAACCCATGAGTCAAGCTTTACAAATACATTTTATTATATTTGTCTTCTTCATTACATAAATTCATAATTACATAGTCATTATGAATACCAATCCTAGTTACACTTTACAACACTCCCTCTTAACTAGGGGAGGTATTCATAATAGTACATGGTCACTTCAAATATGAAGAATCTCATAAGAATAATTTGATTGGTAATCCATATGTTATAGCATATTATCCAATATTGTCATAGTGCGAGGCCTTAACTAACAACTCCATCTCGTCATGAGCTACAATTTTGGTGAGACCAATGACTATAGACACCATCCTCATTGTCTCAGAGTACATTCTCCACAAGGTAATTTCACCAGAGTATGACCTCATAGGACTATTCTTATCGGGATAGTTAATCCTCGAAGAATATGAGTCCTTGACTACTCTTATCAGTATCTGCCATATTCTCAAAGATAATCGGATGCCGGATGGTTACCAAATCAAAAAATACTCCATTATTTATCCCAATGAAGACAATAATGCATTTCTATCACTCCCTTCTCAACTAGGGAGGATCCATTCACCATGTGCATTCCTCTTCATGGCCTTCTTTAAGGCATGCGAACATTGGTCACAGTACATGACACATAAGAGATAGAAAAACACAATTGTCACTCCCTCTTAACCATGGATGATCAATCCATTCCTGAAAAGGAATGTACCTAAGCTTTATTCTTGGCTTAAATAAGAAACTCATTATCGGGATCCCTCATTATAATCGGGGACCTACAACAATAATGATTAAAATTCGAAATTTTGCTCATGAAGGACTCCTTTCATTGATGTCATGAATTGAGGAGCCTTCAAATATTCATAGGGCACATATCATCCTTGATTTTATTCATAATTCATGTATTTAGAAAGTGATCCATCAATATTCTCATACGAGTCAGCTTCATGCATCTTTGTTTTTCTTACGAACCATAATTCTTTCGAGGATATTTTATCTTGCCATATGGTTATCCAACTTGAGGAAGGTATATGCTTCCCTTTGGCAACCTTAGTGATGATCCTTCACCATGACATCTTCTTTTAGGCATCGACATCATTTTTTTACATATTGACACATATGCTAAAGATATGCATTGTCGGGTCTCCATCTTTTCCAGGACTTCTATTAGAGTCCCATGTTTTCCCAGGGATATTTTCTAGTTAGGTCTTCTTGGCTTCCTTGGATTTTGTGCTTCTTTCCATGGTTGTACTTCCCATGATCTCTTCCTTTTCTTTCTCCACACATTTTTTTTATTTCATTCCCAGAGAACTTCCATAGTGAAATTTCGTGATAATAAACAATGTCCTCATATTCCATATGAGGACATATTTTGTTGATTTCATGCAGGTGCAGTTATGCCTTATGGAAACACATGCATCGAAGAGTTTATGATTTCTATTTTGATCATACTTATAAAGAGAAGTATACTACCTTCATCCACATGACTTCATTGCATCTAGTGTTTGTTATATATATATATATACCTCATTCTTTCCTTTTGAGTCATCCTGCCAACATGTTTCCTTAGAATGAAGAGTTTCATTCCCTTGACTTGCTTTATCAATATACACTAGTAGAAAATGATGAAATTGGTGACTAGGTGACCAAAAAAGTTAGTCATCATTTATTTCAAGTGAATTACTACTAGAAGTAAATTTGAGAAATTTTAAGTGGCCAAGACTAAAAATGACTAACGTAAATGACTAATTTTAATTACGGAATAAAATATATGACTAGATAATAAGTGACAAAACTAAAAACGACTAACTTAAATGACTAATTTAGTCTAGGACTAAAATATATGAGTAGATAATAAGTGAAAAAATTAATAATGATTAACATAATGACTATTATAGTCAAAGAATAAAAATATGACCAAATAGAAAGTACAACAAGTATATGAATTAGTCATTTATGTTAGTAATTTTTAATTGTGTCACTCGAGAAATGAAAAATTTAATTTTGAAATGTTTGAAGTGTCACATTTCACTACGGTCTGAATCCATACGTAGTGTTAAAAATTTAGAGAAAAAGGGGTCTTTAAATCCATGTACAATGTTAAAATTTTGAATACCCTTTTGTCTCTAAAGCTTAGCACTAGAGGGTTGTTTCTATTGTCACCTTAGCAATGAATCCTCTCACTTTGGACTACGTATTGAATCTTGGGGATATCCAAAGAACAAATTTATGGGGTCCTTTGTGCGACTATGATTTCCCCCTCATATACATTATGATATATATAAAATGTACCCTCAAACATGGTTAAATGTGCTCTTTATACACTTGTAAGCAACATATGTGATTTGAAAGCCTTCTAATTTATTGAGTGTATATAAACACACACGATTCTTCTTAGCAGTATCACCACCATCATTTTCACTAATATAGTTTTTAATAATTAAATATGTAAGTATACACAAAAGTAGAAGAGATGTGTATTAATGCGGAATAAAGACTTGAACATGGGGAAATATGGTTCATTTTCGCAATTAACATTTATTAATAAGAACATAATAAAATTAAATTAAACAAATCAAATAATTCCATCTAGTTATATGAAATTAACAATTTATAATTCCATACAGTTATATGAAATTAACAATTTACAAGGTGCGAGGGATATAAATCTTCCACCATGCATGCTAGTATCTTAAAGGTCCACTCTTCATGTTACGATATCACTTGTGATCTCTTCTTCCTCTTATAATTGTCTAAGAATTTATTTCCATATCTCTATATCAACATCTATTAGTCTTCGGTGTTTAATTATTTTAGTTTACGGAGAGATTTTTTTGACTATTTGCTTAAATTTTCTTAACTATATAGAAAATAAAAAGAATTATAAAATCCAATTAAAAACATTGTTTTTTTAATTATTTTAGTTTAGAGAATTTTTTTTTTATTTTGTTTGTTTAAATTTTCTTAACAACATAGAAAATATAAAAAATAAAAAATTATAAAAGTTAATAAAAAACATTAAAAAAATGAATAAAAAATGAAAAAACTATTTATGAAATTAATAGGCTTCATTCTAACAACCTATATCACACCATTTTGTCAAAACAAAAAACTAAAAAATGAATAAAGAAAAGAACTACTATCTAAAATTCATGCAAATGTGTGAAATCTTCCGTTTTATTATAAGCTATATCATTCTCTTCATTACCCTTTTGTCACCAAATTAAGAGTGCGCTCTAGCTATCCCATTTGTCATCAAATTAAGAGTTAAGAGGGCACTATTTATTTCCCTCTTTTTTTTTAAGTGATATCCATTTTTTATTTATCTCCAAGAATTCGATAATTTAGGATATAGTCTAACTAGGCAGAAGAATTGCCCAGATTTCGTCAGCCGGAAAAACTCCCGGCTCCCGTCGGCATTCCTCCAACCCCTCCGACGCACCTTCGTTTCATGTGCCAACCTGTTATCAAATCAAGCTTTTAATACACCTAATAGTGGCCATTTATCATACATAGACATGCTATGTAATGTCCATCCATGTGACGGGCTCACGGGCTAGTAAAAATGTTTATGCATACATACATTACCCATTTTCAAGCCCATTTTCAAATTTCAAATTTGCCCGCTTAATTTTTGCAACAGGATTTTGAATATGGACCCGATGGCTTTTTATTTCATTTTCCTCCAGAGACTGATTAATGAACTCGGCCTTTGGAGCACCCTAATCATCACCCTGAGCACCAGGCACAAAAGCTCGTTCTCGTGAGCTCCTCTTGGCAGGTGAGCTCCTCTTAGCAGATGGTAACTATCCTTTGGTGGATCCTGTGTGATCCGTTCATGGATCAGTCATTATTTTACATAGAATTTTGAGTCTGCTCAGCTCCTTCAAAAACCCAAAGATGGCTGCTCGAGCTCACGATGTCAGGGGCCTGAAGATTTGCAGGCTTTGCAATATTTATAATATTTTCAAATTTCAAATTTGCCCGCTTAATTTTTGCAACAGGCTTTTGAATTATGAATACTAACCAATGGCTCTTTATTTCATTTAACTCCTGAGATTGATTGATGAACTCGGCCTCTGCACCCTGAGCACCAGGCACAAAAGCTCATTCTCATGAGCTCCTCTCCAATGTATTGGCAAATGGTAACTATCTGTTCGTGGATCCTATGTGGTCCGTTCGTGGATCAGTCATTATTTTACGGAGAAGTTTGAATCTGCTCGGCTCCTTCAAAATCCCAAAGATGGTTGCTCGAGCTCACGATGTCAGGGGCCTGAAGATTTGCAGGCTTTGTAATATTTATAATATGAATTGCAGGGAGGGAGCAGATGTGCATGAGTCATCGTTACTTGCAACTTCCACAGAGATCAGAAGGTATACGTTTAAACAAGAGAAAAAATATATCCTTAGTCAAAATTATGGATTATGGATCTAATCATGAATTTTGAATTTGGATTACGGATCTGATCATGAATTTTGAATTGGGTGTGCTGATTTCGACAACACAGTGTTTTCATATATGCCTAATTGAGTTTTCCATGTGGAGCGTGAGTTATTGACCAGGGATTTCTATTTTTTTTTAAAGATGAATTGCATGGAGGGAGTGGATGTTCCAGCTTATGTGGTTTGGTCCATTGGTTCACAAATCTCCTCATATCATAACACAATAATCCCCCTCAAAAGGATATGGATATAGATCTTTGAGCATATGGAGGATGACTTCAGTTTGCTTTGGGTGCTGCGCAAATACTATTTTGGTTAACCATTATTATTGTAAATCCTTGGTGATATATATATATATATATATATATATATATATATATATATATATAAATTTTTCAAATGGAAATTAATTATTTTTAAATTTCTGAACATATATTAATTTTATTGGAATTATTATAAAATATTTGTTTTAAATTTTTATTATGGAAATTTTTTATAATTATAAATATATCAAATTTTATGAAAAATAAGTTTGAAATTAAATTCATAGGTGCTTATTTTTCTTTTCAATTTTTGGATCCTAAACATTACCAAATTATTAATTCCAAATTTCACATTATTTTATGTTAACTTTATTGAATTTTTTTATAATTATAATTATAATTATATCAATTTTTATAAGAAAAACAAGTTTGAAATTAAATCCATAGGTGCTTATTTTTCCTTTCAACCTTTGGGTCCTAAACATTATCAAACCATTAATTCCAAATTTCACATTACTTTAACTTAACTTTATTGAATTTTTTATAATTATAATTATATCAATTTTTATAAAAAAATAAGTTTGAAATTAAATCCGTAAGTGCCTATTTTTCTTTTCAACCTTTGGGTCCTAAAAATTATTAAACCATCAATTCCAAATTACTTTATGTTAACTTTATTATTTTATATATAAAAAATTGTAAATTAATTTATATCAATTCCAAATTTCAAATTACTTTATATTGACTTTATTATTTTATATATAAAAAATTGTAAATTAATTTATATATAATTATTCAAAATAAAGTACACTAATTTCATTAAATTATTTATTTCAATTAGGTATGTCGAAACAAATACATAGTATATATTACTTTAAAGAAATTTTTATAATTTCAAATTCAAAATATCTACATTATTTGTAAGTGAAATCACATTGTTTAATAGATTGAAAAATATTTTGTAAATGATATGTATCTTTTATAAAATAACAAATAAGTAAATAATTAGAAATTTTTGAATAATGTAATGATAATTGCATTATTTTATATTGTAGATAATTTCACATTTGATTTCATAATATTACCTTCCTATGATATAATTAAATCATTATAATTTTCAGGTGAAAATTCAGTTTTCACAAATCTAATTTATACATTGAAAAAATGTAAAATCCAGATTTAAATATTTCAAAGAAAGATGTTTTTTTTTTACAGGTGGTAGTAGATTAGTTGTATGTCTTTGTTTTTGAATATGGAATTATTAACCAAGAAAAAATTCAATGTTTTCAAAAATAAAAGATTTCAATGTCCACCTAGGTAACTTAGTTTTATATCAAATTTATATTATACCTTGAAAGATAAAATTTCTTTCTAGTTAATAGTTTTGTCTACATTCTAATATGAGGGAGACTTGGGCCCTAAATAAAATATCTCAAGATCTAAATTGATTTAAATATTTTAATTCAAATGTATGAAGGTGCAGAGATTTGCATGAGAGATCAACATATCTATGTTTGTATTTATTCAAAGGAGATTCACTTTAATAATATAGGTTGTAGTAAAAGATGACAATATAAACATGCTTAAACGAGATGACATATATCAAAATTATTTCATCTCCTCAATACAATCAACTAAAAAACCTCTATTGAATAATTTTTCATTCAAGTCTTCAAAAATTTATTTGTTTGCCAAATCTAGGAAACTGCATGGCATACCGCACTAAATGTAGAAGTTATTAAATATTACAAGCATAGATCCATCTTAAACATGTATCTAGAATGCACTGAGAGGGATCAAACTTAATATATATTTCAGAATGCAAAAACTGAAGAAGGAATTCTTGTTTAAAGGAGTGTATTAAAAGTTGGCCAACAAGCTAGTTTTCTTTGAAAGAGAGTCAATTAACTGGTGGAATTCTTGATGAATATGTAACATGATTATCTTAGCCAAAAACATTTTTAAAAGAGGAATTTAGTATTGCTAAGGTTGAAGAACTAAACTTCCCATCAAACACTAACCAATTAACAATGACTCTTGAATCATGGATAGATTGAAGCCCTTTATCCAAAGCAAAGAAAATAAGTGTACAAAGGGAAAATAACTTTGGAATTAGTACCACACTCTGCTCCTAATTTCAACAAGAAAGAATGATCCTTCGAAATTTGTAGAAAAGTATTTTCCCCACAAGGAGGAGTCCCTTGGCATGCTCTAATATTTAAAGCGTCATGGAGATTTAACTAGAAGAATTCATTATAACATTTTTAATAAAATACTAAAATATTTACTTTAAATCTCTTTAAATCTGAGATTCTTTATTTACTATTTCATGCTTAAATGAATAAGCATGAAATAGTAAATAAATAATGTCCCATAAACTTATCTCTTTCTCTCTCTCCATATATATCTCTCTTCCTCCCTTCCTCGCCTTGTCTCCCTCTTATTCCCTCTCACCCCCTCCATCTATATCTTTATCTCCCTCTCTCTCTCCTTTATCTCTCTATATTAGCCCAAAAACATAATCTCTCCCTCTCTCTCTCATTATCTATCTATCTATCTATCTCTCCCTTTTCCTCTCCATTTCTATCGTGTGGCTGAAGCGTTAAGAAAAATGTTGTAGCATGTTTACAGACTCACATTTAGTAAAGTTGAATTTTACCTTTGAGAGAAAATCAAGGAAGGAGAAAATAAAGACCCTGAATATAAGTTTTTGTGGCAGTAAAGTAAACAAAACCAAGGTGCCGAAAGAAAAACTAGCTTTGCTTTAAAAGAAAAACTAACTAGCTTTGAAAGAAAAACGATAATGGTTTATTGAGTTTTAAAGGAAGAAATTATGTTCCTAATCAGTCAATAATTAAGCGGTTTTTATTGGATTAACTCCACCAGAAACCTTATGCTTCTCATCTTGGATATCATAAATTATTTTCTGATGTAAAAAAAAAATAAAAAATAATTGGCCCATAATGCAAAGAGATATTATGGAATACTTGGTTAAATTTCTGGAATAGCAACAAGTAAGAGCAACACACTAGAAACCAACTAGTCTACTTCACCCTTTGCCCATACCTGAATGGAAATGGGATATGATAACATTGGATTTCACCCTTCCCCATACCTGAATGGAAATGGGATATGATAACATTGGATTTCACCCTTCCCCATACCTGAATGGAAATGGGGTATGATAACATTGGACTTCATAACTGGGTTACCAAAAATAAAAATAAACAAAATGATTCAATCATGTTGGTAGTAGATAAGCTGAGCAAAGTGGCACACTTTATCCCTATCAAATTTACATACAATATTGTTCAGAATGCGGATATATTCATGAAAGAAATATTTCGATTACATGGAATACCAAAGGTAATAATTTAAAATAGAGACACAAAGTTTACATATGCATTTTGGAAGGCTCTCTTCTCTGAATTAGGAACTCGGATTCAATTTAGTATAACCTACCAACCCCAGACTAATGGAAAAATAGAGCAGGTAAATAAAGTGTTGGAAGATATGTTGTGTATCTACGTAATGTGACAACCAGTAAAATGGGAGTATTACCTCCATTTAGTGGAATTTGCATGTAATAATAACTACCACAAGTCATTAAAAATGATTCCTTTCATTAAAATTGGATATGGAAGATGAAATGGCATTTGAGGATATGCAGAATGTGGTGACTGACCCTGAGCACACATGAGGTTGCATCTCTATGTTTCAACAGTCTATCAGAACTTACTGGTTGATCAAATGCTTGTTATCAAAAGCAATCATGTCAACTCAAGTGATGGCAGAGTCCAAGCTGGAGTCTACCTTGGCAGATATTAACAGAAATATTCAGGAAATTAATCTCAGATAGCTACATCAGTATGCTCGATTAGGGAGGATGGAAAAGGATATTAAGTCCATGCACTAGGTTTAAGTTGAATTACCTGGGTCTAGTGCCAAAGATCCAGCTCCTGTGGAATCAAAGGATGATTAATGCTATCATGTTTAAAGTTATCGTTTTTCTCTTTTAGTGGCTATTACTCTTTGATTAATGTTAATATTTGTATATCCAAACTTAGATATTAAGTATCGTTAGATATTGTATAGATTATTAATAATTTTTATGTTTTGGTTGACATACTTTGTACTTAGATGCCCAACAGACTTGGTTTCCTATAGGCAAGTTGAGGTCTAAATTTTTTGTATATCTGATGCTCGTTTTTAAAGTAATAGAAAATGGAAAGGATCTACCTAGACTTACAAAAAAAAAAAACTTAAAATAAAATATAAATATAAATTTATAAATTCTTAATTATATAATATGTTACTAATTAAAATTTATATTACTTAAATTGTATAATAACATGTAATTAATATACTATATAAATATAATATAATATAATATAATAAATGTATGGGGATATGCATTGTTTCTTTCAAGAAATATGAAATGACAAAAATATATTTTATTCAAAAAGTGTGAAATGACATTTATTATGAGTACTTTACATTGACTTTAAAATTACTTAGAGCACTACCATGGTTAACTATGAGTTTTTATCCACTATTGAGAATGTGACAAGTAAGTACCTTTAACTCAAGCAATGCCACCTCAACCATTTGGGATAATGTCATCCCCTAAAATGTGATTGGTTCTCATAAAGTGAATTTTGATTGTACATTTTCCTTAGGAGGCTCATTTTAGACCTCAAAATTCCCCTAATGTCCTCTTTGTGGGGGAAATAATTTTCTGCACATTTCGAAGGATCATTATTTCTTGTTGAAATCGGGAGAGAGTGCGGTACTAACTCCTGATGGGAAGTTTAGTTATTCAACCTTAGCAATACTAAATTCCCCATTTAAAAATGTTTTTGGCTAAGATAATCATGCTACAATTCATAAAAAATTCCACCAGTTCGTTGACTCTCTTTCAAAGAAAAATAGCTTGTTGGCCAACCTTTAATACACCCCTTTAATCAAGAATTCCTTTTTCAGTTTTGCATTCTAAAAGAGATTTTTATATTTGATCCCTCTCAGTGCATGTTAATATTTAAGATGTCTCCTAAGATGGATCTATAGTGGTAATATTTAATAACTTCTACATTTAGTGGAGCATGCCATGCAGTTTCCTAAATTTGACAAACAAAGAGATTGTTGAAGACTTGATTGAAAAATAATTTCATAGAGGTTTTTTAGTTGATTGTATTGAGGAGATGAAATAATTCTAATATATGTCGTATCATTTAAAGATGTTTATATTGCCATCTTTAGTTACAACCTATATTATTAAAGTGAGCCTCCTTTGAATAAATACAAACATAGATATGCTGATCTGTCATGCAAATATCTATAGCTTCTTCTTTCTTTTTTGTAAATTTCACAGGCCCTATCTATTTTCTATTTTGTAAAGAGCAAGTTGCTATACAAATTTGGCAGTTAAAGCCACCTCAGAGAGTTATAAGTCAACCAAAATTGGTATTGTTTTTTCCTTCTACTAACAACTAATAATCCTTTACTATGTCCATAAAAACTACAAATAAAATAGAGACTTGACTTAATATCTTCAAACAACATACAAACATCTACATCTTCAAACATTTGAATTGAAATATTTGAATCAATTTAGATCTTGAAATATTTTATTTAGCGCCCAAGTCACCCTCATATTAGAACGTATACAAAAATTATTAACTAGAAAGAAAGTTTATCTTTCAAGGTATAATATAAATTTTATATAATACTAAGTTACCTAGGTGGACATTGAAATGTTTTATTTTTGAAAACATTGAATTTTTTATTTTTTAAATATGGCTAACAATTCCATGTTTAAAAACAAAGACATACAGCTAATCTAATACCATCTGTAAAAAAATAAATCTGGATTTTACATTTTTTCAATGTTTAAATTAGATTTGTTTTAGTAAACTTAAAAAAATTCTAATTATTTATTTATTTGTTATTTTATAAAAAATACATATCATTTACAAAATATTTTTCAATCTAGTAAACAATGTGATTTCACTTACAAACAATGTAGATATTTTGAATTTCAAATTATAAAAAGTGCTTTAAAGTAATATATGCTAGGTATTTATTTCAACATCCCTATTTCAAATAAATAATTTAATGAAATTAGTGTACTTTATTTTGAATAATTATATATAAATTTATTTACAGTTTTTTATATATAAAATATTAAAGTCAAGATAAAGTAATTTGAAATTTGGAATTGATATAAATTAATTTACAATTTTTTTATATATAAAATAATAAAATAATTTGGAATCTGGAATTGATGGTTTGATAATGTTTAGGACCAAAAGGTTGAAAAGAAAAATAAGAATAGTTTATGGATTTAATTTAAAACTTATTTTTCATAAAAAAATGATATAATTATAATTATAAAAAAAATCAATAAAATTGAGTTAAAGTAATGTGAAATTTGGAATTAATGGTTTGATAATGTTTAGAACCTAAATATTGAAAAGAAAAATAAGCACCTATGAATTTAATTTCAAACTTATTTTTTATAAAAATTGATATAATTATAATTATAAAAATTTTCAATAAAGTCAATCTAAAATAATGTGAAATTTGGAATTAATAATTTAATAATATTTAAGACCAAAAATTGAAAAGAAAAATAAGCACCTATAAATTTAATTTCAAACTTACTTTTTATAAAAATTAATATAATTATAATTATAAAAAATTTCCATAATAAAAAATTAAAACAAATATTTTATATTAATTCCAATAAAAAGAATATTAAACATTTACAGAAATTTAAAAATAATTAATTGCCAGAAAAAAAAAAAAATATATATATATATAACCAAAGATTTGCAATAATAATGGTTAACGAAAATTGTATTTGCCCAGCACCCAAAGCAAACTGAAGTCATCCCCCATATGCTGAGATATCTATATCCATATCCTTTTGAGAAAATGATTGTTGAGGAGGTTTGTGAACCAATGGGCAGAATCACTGGCATATCGCTTTAAGTTGTTCCTATAATCATAGGAAAGAAACCAAATTGATAATGATATTCACTGGCGCACTCAAAGTTGTCCATAAGCGACCAAACCACATAAGTTGGAACATCCGCTCCTTCCATGACATTCATCTTAAAAAAAATTAGAAAGCCCTGGTCAATAACTCACACTCACATGGAAAACTCAAATAACATCAAATAAGCATATATGAAAACACCGTGTTGTCGAAATCAACACACCAAATTCAAAATTCATGATCAGATCCGTAATCCAAATTAAAATTTCATGATCAGATCTATAATCCATAATTTTGACCAAATATATTATTACAACCCATTATATTTTAATATCCATGGGTGTTTTCTGTTGCATTAATGCATCATTCAAACGATATTTCTGTTGTTTAAACGTATACCTTCTCATCTCTGCGGGAGTTGCAAGTAATGATGACTCACGCACATCCGCTCCCTCCCAGCAATTCATATTATAAATATTACAAAGCCTGCAAATCTTCAGGCCCCTGACGTCGTGAGCTTGAGGAGCCATCTATGGGGTTTTGAAGGAGCCGAGCAGATTCAAACTTCTTCGTAAAAGAATGACTGATCCACGAACGGACCACATAGGATCCGCGAACGGATAGTTACCATTCGCCAATATATTGGAGAGGAGCTCACGAGAATTAGATTTTGTGCCTGGATATTGGAGAGGACCTCACGAGAATGAGCTTTTGTGCCTGGTGCTCAGGGTGCAGAGGCCAAGTTCATCAATCAATCTCAGGGGTTAAATGAAATAAAGAGCTATTGGTCAATATTCAAAATTCAAAAGCCTGTTGCAAAAATTAAACGGGCAAATTTGAAATTTGAAATTTGAAAATAGGCAATGTAGGTATGCATAAGCATGTTTACTAGCTCGTGAGCGCGTCACATCGATGGATGCCGCATAGAATGTCTATGTATGGTAAATGGCCGCTATCAGCACATTAAACAGATGTGCTATCAGCACATTAAACAGAAGTGCATCGAAAGAGTTATAAAAATGCCAACGAAAACCTAAAGTTTTTCCGACTCACGGAAGCCAGGCAATTCCTCCGCCTAGCTAGACTAGTCCTAATATAATGTCCCTTACGTTTTACGAACCTGAAAAAAAAACAGGGAGATGATTATGACGTTACCAAGAAACGTCATACTGTGGCTACGTCAGCACCCCACTTGCGTGAGCATGTGGAAGCCTCTTACACGCATGTGAAAGAGTGTTAGTTGTTTAAAACCAGTGATGCGACCCCACACGAAGACTTTCGCTGCAAATTTTGGCATTTGACGGCAGGCTAGTTTATAAAATAATAAAAAAGTGTCCATAAGCAGGTATTGATGATTTGTTAGTGATATGGATGTGTATATTAGAATATCGTAGTATATTGGCAATTGCCTGATGATTTGTTAGTGATATGGATGTGTATATTAGAATATCGTCGTATATCGGCAATTGCCTGATGATTTGTTAGTGATATGGATGTGTATATTAGAATATCGTCGTATATCGGCAATTGTCATCGTTTATAAAATTCATAGAATAATTTAGAAATTTTGATAAGATTTTAAAAAATTTTAGTAAAAATTTATCATAATTTTATTTACAGTTGTAAATTTTAATATTTAGAATGTTTTAAAAAATTTCGATAATGCTGAAGCAAAAAACTACCATCCTAGCTATTCTGTTGTATATAGACAACTTCTTGACAATTTAAACATTTTGTCACGTAACCCAACACAAAGAAAACTTTAAAAAAATAAAAACGGAGGGAAAAGCGCATGTGAAAATTATGATTGCAAATTTTGGCATTTGACGGCAGCTGAGATTGGAAAATTAAGTCAATCAGCAGGTACAGTCGATTTGTTAATGCTATGCATGTGAACGTTCAAGACTATCGTTACAAACAGTTGACATTTCTCTAGTTTTGGGATTGAGAAATTTAAAAAATAAATAAATGGTGTAGATACTACCTTGAATTTGTTTATTTATATATTTAATGTTTTTTTGGATTTTGTTTTGTATTTTATTGAGTAAATTCTATTTTAAATTTAGTAAAGATGTGTTAAAATTATAAATTTGAATTATATAATTTCCAAAAAATTAATATGTTGAATTCATTTTTATATTCTAACACTCATTTTAAAAGAAAAAAAAATTCATAACACCATGATTTTTATGAAAATATAATATTAAAATTGCTCGGGAACACATTGACATAACTATGCTTTCGAAAGTTGAATATTAAATTACTCTTAAGCACATTGGCATCCCGCTGGGAAAGAGGGACCACGAGAAATATTTTTTGGAAAATAAAGCGTTGGAAACCACTAAGTCTTTGAATTTGTTCAATGTGTTTGTTGTTTTTTTAAAAACATAATAATTGCTGGTCACTTAGTTTAGGATCTCCAAGATTTTTACACAGTTGTTGAAGAATGTAAAGTCAACTTATTTTATTGGGTTTTTTCTAACTGCAATATTTTATTTGGGTATTTTAATTTCTGACAATTTTACAGATAGGAAAGTATGTGGACTTATGGTTGAAATTTGGATTTTTTTTTGCTAGCCATATAAGTATGTGGATTTATGGTTGGAATTTGGATTTTTTTGTTCTCCATACAACAATTTTTTTATTTTTGGAGTTTTATACTTTTTGTTAAGAAATGTTATGTTTAAATTTTTTCCTTTTCAAAAGTGATGGTCTCATAATACATTAACTCTTCACCAATAAAGATTTGATTAAAAAATACCTTTTAATAACATAATTATAATTATGTTAAAAAATTTCACTTATTTATCATAAGGAAAAACATAATTGATCATAACAAGCAAATGACTTATTAAATCTTTAATTTTGATTTGAAATTGCATGGAATACTCAATAACATTTTTGGAACCTAGAATTAAATGCAGTTGACCCATGCATGTCATAGCATTTGTATATATAAGATATGACTAAAGATATCTTATGAGACATATAAGATGACCAACATAGTAAACTATTGAATGTTATCAATAAAAACTCAAAAGTAGATTAATTAATATGGTTTTATGTTATGATTTACATAATCTAATATATTATTGGATCTAAAGATAAATGATATAATTTAACATATTTATTTTAGCATGTATTGGATGATATGATATGCACTAATTATGCCGGAGGCGTTTTCTTTGCGGGCTTGGGGTGAGCAAACACTGTTCACCTCAGCCAATGAGAAACACTTCTCATCGCCATTGCAACCAGTGAAATCTTGACATGTGGCAGCAAAAGATTCAATCACCTGACGGCAGAGAGCACGTTGCACTGCTCCTTATGATCCAACAGATATCGTGCAAGCTAAATGCACGATCGTTAACTCCCGATGAGAGTGGTTTCTCAAATTTTCTCAGGGACACGCGTCACCCAGTCTATGGGATCGCACTGATTTCCCAATTACCGCTTACCCTACGAAGGCGGTGCGATCAAACCGCCAGGTTCACTCCAACCCACGTTCACTGTTCATCGAGGTTCCGCTCTTCCACGCAAGGTTCCGGTCCCTACTCACAGGGCCAACGACACGATACTCATTCCTTTCACGGCTGTCCATGGTTCGATTCCAATCCTCAATTCCCAATCACAACTCTTCGAAGGTATTCCTTCTTCTTATGGTTTCGTTATTCACAGAGGTCGCACGGCATTCCACATAGAACTTAATCATATTCTGTGGTCTAATTCCACGGTAACCTCAAGCGGTCTTCACCACCGAGCGCGTAGGAAAGACACTGATCCCGCTAGTTGCAAAGTTCATGCCAAAGCGAAGCATGTAGGAGTTGTTATCCCGCTGACTATGTGGCACTGGTATAGGGATGTTAAAAGCTAAAGCTGCAACATTAAAATGACAAATTAAAACCCACACACAAAACGAATAATTGACTGCGTAAAAATTGAAATTATACCTATGAAGTCCATGAAAACTTTTCCATCTGAGTGTCGCCCAGATGGTTTTCCAGGAAAGCTTATACCATATGGAGGTTTGCAGGCAACGACATTCGATTTGTTCAAATTTCCAATGTCAACGTAGGAGTCCCCAAACACAAACATCGCACTTGGGCGAGCACTCTCCACATTTTCTGTCACAAATCCAAATACACAAATACCAAATACACTCAAAATTGGTTAGAAATTACACAACTGTTGCAAATAAAATTTGAATAAAAGAGTAGGAAATCTGCTTTTCAACCACATCTCTTTCTCTCATATATATATATCGAAGTTGCATATAAATAGATGCTAACCTGGCATAATTTTTGTAAAAAGTATTGGAAGAAACCAATTTCTTTTCTCGACAATTTAATTAATTTTAATTTTAATTTTAATTAAAAACATTTTACTTTAACAAAAATCAAAATATTTAAATTTTTTAAAATAATATTAATAATAATAAAATATTTTATTTGAATAATGTTTTTTTTAAATAAATAATTAAAATAAAATATTAATAGAATAGAAAAATAATGATAAAATAAAGTATTAGCAATATAGTTATATTAAATTATGGTTTGAATTCCTAGTTATATTAAATTATGGTTTGAATTCTTATGATTTTTTTATGTGGACGATGTGAATTTCCAATATCATATAATTTTTTCTTTTGAAAATATATTTAAAATTTGATTTAATTATGTTTCAAATAAAAAAGTAATTTTTTTGGTTAGATAATGTGAGTTCATAAATAACTCGCATACCACAAGCATATAATTTGATTTGATTATGCTTTAAATATATAAGAATTTAACTGTTTTTTTGCTAGGTAATGTGAGTTTAAAGATGACTCGCACACCTAATCTATGACTTGAGTAGAATTTACCTAGGGTCCACCAACATTCTTGTTACTATATTCTTGCATTTAATATAATTACTTCAACTTTAAAAAAATTAAGATGTGCTTTTACTACCTAGGTGGAATTCTCCTTAAAACAAATACTATCAATGTATCAAAGTCATAATGGAAATTTTGTTTCAAAAATATATCTTATCCAAAACATAAAACAAAATATCATTCCAATGTTATAATGTAAATATTGTTTTAAATAACTTTACTCTTGTGAAATATGTTATATAATTTATTGGTAAAATTATTAAAATTATTCGAAACATAAAAAAAAAATATCATTCCAAGGTTATAATGTAAATATTGTTCTAATTAAATTTAATATTGTGAAATATGTTATATATTTTATTGGTAATATTATTAAAATTAATTTGTTTTATTTTTAATAATTATATTGAAAATGTTATATAATTTATAAAGAATATTTCTTGTTATAATACCTAACATTATCTCAAAAAATTAAAAAATAATAATACCAAATTCTATATCATTATCACAATGATATTTGAAATTAAAATGGACCCTTTCCCTCTAGTCCTATGTTACCCCACGACCAAAGCAGCGAAAGCCTCTATCTATTTGCAACAGATATTATTTTTCACATGAGGCTGAATTGAAAAAGCAGAAAGCACTGGAGGATGCAATAGATTTGTTAAGAAAATAAAAAAGAAAGACAACTAAAATTTCGCTGGAGTGCAAGCTAATTGCACTAGAGTTTGGGTCATCTTTCGTGATAAATTAGGGAAAGCTAGAAAGCAATGAGAATATTTGATTACATTAACAAATAAAGATGTCTACAAAAGAAAAACAATCAGCAAACCACTTCGGGATTGGAACAGTAGTCGAGCGGAAATTTCACCATGGTTAACGTCATTCTTCGTATTGACTCCGCCTCATTAACTTTGGGTTCAAGCCTCGAACAATATCACTCCACTAACAATCAAACAAGTTTATTCTCTCAATGAGCAGGGTTTGTTGCCTTAGATAGACTTAAAGGTTCTATGGAAAAACAACGTATGATAATGGGTTCGCTCATCCTATTCGGCCTTCTGCAAATCAAAATGAGCACACTCAATTCGACCACCCAGACATAACATCAAGGACATGCAGAGAAACTACGGGAATTTCACATCAAGGTCTCATTGCCTTCTTCATATATGAGGATTCCATCAGTCTCGAGGATGTGCAGGCCATTTGAATGGCCGGTTTGTGACATGGCGTCAAGTTGCTTCTTTAGTATACAATATAGATAGTTTGAACATGAAAAGAATCGAGACATTAATAGCTATAAGCTTTCCACCTTAGGTGATCATCTTTCTACTTAGCATTTATGATTATCTATTCAGCTTTGGATTTTCTTCTGTTAAATCACAATTCAGTTTTTACCCCTCATATAGCACAAAATGATTCACATCCCCTCCTTCCAGCGTTCCCTTGCACCCCCGGTGCAATTTCTAGTATTAACAATATTGAGTGCATAGTATCTAAACCTTTTAAAATTTATAAGACTAAACTTATAATAAATAGACATTATGGATCTATTAAAATCATGTTATAGGATTACATTATGATTTCCTCCATGATTAAATTCTCATAGAGAAAACACTTATAAGTATCAAATGTGGTAAAATCATGAACTGATCAAATCTTTCCTTCCTTATATATATACACTCACTCTAAAAAGGTTCCATTTAGTATCTAACTAGCTTATTTTTTAAACAAATGAATTTCATTGAAAATTGAAAATTAATTTTCACCTTGGTGTATTATTTAGAGACTATACCCTTTAATCTAACTTGTAGACATATTGCATAAAAGTTCAATATATTTAAATTATAATACTTTGACAATTACAATTGTGGGGGTTGCAACAAAAAGTGTTGAACATTTGAAACCAGTTTTTTTTGCTTATTGAAAATATATTAGCAGTGCCAAGTAAAATACTTGTTATAAATTACATATCTTTAAATCATCATTTAAAAACAACAATTTATATTATGCCACCTAAATATTTAGATGCCCAATAAGACTAAGTTCTATAAAAAATTAGAGATAATTTATAATATTATCCAATATAAGGTTTGATACAAAATAGAAATATATGAAACTCTAAAAGGACACAAGAACATACCACCAACGACTAGTTTTCAGATCCACCCAATAAAAGAAATGCATTTGGAAGAAAGTTATTAATTGATATATATAGATACTATTCCAAATGATGGTTTGCTCCAAAATATAATTACACCAAACTAATGCCACAACTTAAAAGTTTCTAAATTCCATTGCTCGAATGATAATGAAACAACAAAATACCTCTAGTTGCATGTAAGTTATGCATTACAACCAAAGAAAGAGGGAGATTGATTATATTTGAAAAAAAATTACTCATTAAATGTGTCTTGAGAAGCATAAAGGGAGAGATACTATGCCATAATAGCAAAATGATCCAAAGTTGGTAAGATGTGGGAAATTTTCAACCTTAATGGCATGTTTCATGTGCCATCAACCTATTGGCAACAACACATGAAAAATATTTCAAATGACATATTTAATTTATTCGATTTATTCTTATGGTAGTCATCATTTATGTAAATATTAATGTTTGTATTTCACATTCCATTAATATACAACAAACATTAAAATTTGATATCAAAAATATAAATATAATAGAGAATCTTTGTGCAAAGTAAAATAACATATAACTTAATAATTATCACATGTCGGCCCCTGGGGCTTGGTCTAATGGCCAGCGGACGTATTGCTAAGACGTTCGTGCTGATAAGCAGGTCACGAGTTCAATCCCCGACCGTGAGACTCAAAAGGCTTAGTCGATTACCCGGGAGGCGTGCCTGGGGGTATTGCGTCTCCCCTAGAGTATATAGTGGTAGCCGGGGGGATTCGACCCCGTGTCACGCGAGTACGATACCTCCGCAGTTGCCGATTTCTCTAGTTACAAAAAAAAAAAAATTTATCACATGTCAAAAAATATTCTTTCTTTTCTTTTGCACCATTCCAAATCTCATAAACTCATTTAGATTCCACCTATGTCATGTTAGGACCTATTAATGATATACACATCAATGCATTAACTGTGTTAATCAATGATAGTCTTGTTCTCCTTATATATTTGATCATATTTTACTTAGAGAACACTCGTTCACATGAAATAGTTTTGGCTGGTATAACAAGTACTGCTTGCCATTTTCGGTGCATCTTTCATTGGGAATCTTTCTAGATTCAAATTGATCACATTTATAAATTGATATAAGTTTCTTTTATAAGATGTAATATCAAATGTTGGTACATGGATTGAAATATACAATAAATCATTTTATTGGTAGTCCTCACTTTGTTAACATTTCCAAGGAAACCAATTTTAAGAATGTTGAATTTCCGCGATCTTTGGTCTAGGATAGAATCTTAGAATCTCTTACATTACCAAACCAAGAATCTCTAGCTTTTTTGAACGGGATGAGGAAGGTCTGCCTCTAATAAAAGATAAATTTAGAAAACCCTTATATTTTGCTTTTTAACAGTTTAATTGGCACCAATTTTCCATTTTTATGGAAAAGATTATTGATGTTTCCAAAATGTTAGACTTTTTTTTTTGTAAGCTTCATAGAACCTTTCTATTATCGGAAATATTTAGGGCAGAGAGTCATACAAGAAAAAACAAATACGGTGACCTCAACCTGCCCGTAGGAAACCAAGTCTGTTGGCCAACACATCGAGTTATAAGCAGACCAAAAATGAAATTGTCTCATCCTACCACTGACAGCATTTAGAGCTATAGTATGTCCATAATATTTACAAATAAAAGAAGTAATAAAGCTAACAGAGTCCAAAATGAGCAAACACAAAAATAGTTAACCAGATAGATCAACAGAAACCTGAGCATGAGCAGTTGGACCTAACACCTGTGAACTGTTGTGAGTTAGTTGCAACTATTTTTCAATCTTACCCACCCTATCATTCAACTGAATATGTACTTTGAGAATAGCATGCATATCCATCTTCATTTGTTGCATTTCAAACAGAATAGAAGAGGTGAGACTCTTATCCTCTTTACTGGCCATAGCCTTGGCAAGAATGAATTTCATCTTCCAGTAAGTCTTTACTGACTGTTGAAAAAGAGAAACACGACCCCAAGTACTACCTGGATCAGTTAAGAAATCCATTTGAGAAAGCTGAGCTTCCATGTTCTCCTCCTCACTATCTGTATGAACTTCCCAGCCATGTATTTTTGACTTAATATTATCCTGATTCCCTGCTTCATATACCTGAGCAATCTCTTGCAGCACCTCCGCATTAGATTTCCTGCCACGCCTACTCGTGCCATCCCTAGGAGTAGGCAGCCGACCTCGTTTCAGCTTCATTGGTTGCCCTTTCACCATACTGAAAAGGAAATAACTTGGAAAAAGACCTGTGGCTAGAATTACATCAGAAAGAAGATAAATGAAAACAGAAGAAAGCATCGTTGCTATAAACCCAACGCACATATCCTTATAGCGCAAAGTGTCATATAAATGAAGCTGGAACCAGCCCAGAATGCAATACACCTTATAATGATGTTTGGCAGATAGAATAACAAAGAACCAAACAAGAACGAAAGGACAGAGAAAACCATGGCCAGAAGGAAGACCAAGAACTGCTGGAACAAATGCAGAACCCATTGTAATATAAAGAACTGCCAGCAAAATCATACCATAACCATTTATAAAATAGCAAGAACCATGCATGCAATTGAAATGAAATGCAGTAAACACAGAGGACAGTTTCCCATGGCCAGAAGGAAGACCAAGAACAGCTGGAACAAATATGGAACCTTCTATAATATAAAGAACCGCCAGCGAAACCATACCATAGCCACTTATAAAAGAGCGAGAACCATGCATGCAATTGAAACGAAATGCAGTAAACACAAAGGACAGTTTCCCATAACGTGTTGGATGAAGTCAAGAATACATGCAAGGTAGAAGCAATTTACCAAATTTGAGAAAACACCCATAAAGGGATTTTGCATAAGCAAGATTGTCCATTGTTAACCCCAACGAAAGAAAGAAGCCCGGAAAATGCAGAGGGGTGGGAGAAACTTGAGGATCCTGAAGAGAAAAGAGGAAGACAAGAGCAAAGCTAACCCCATAAACCCACGACCAACCAGGGGGACTACGGAAGTGAGGCTCAACATAGGTATTACCCAAATTCCCAGTCTGAAACCATCTTGAAAAAGCAAAATGATACTCCTCTAACCGGTGAATCAATTTGGAAGAAAACAGAGGCCACAGAGATAAAATCAAAACACGAAAAGTGGGCATGGAAGGCAGAGTTTCTATTACATACCACAATCTTTGGCAAAGAATGCGCGCTATGAAATCTTGAGCTGTCGCCTGCAATGGAGCTTTTATGCAAGGTCTAAACAGAGAATGAGTAGGAATAACAAAACAAACCATAAGATTGTGCAACCACTGCATATAATCTTGATTTAATGCATCTGACAGAGTATTAATGCTAAGAGCTGGCTAGCGCATGCAAAATGAAAACACGGAGTGGAGAGCGACCGTCAAAGGACTTGCTTCATAATAATATCACACAACGCGGCAAGACATCCACCACGTGGACAAGCACGGCCCGGATCAACTGTCAAGCACCCCAATTGGGGTTTCCAAAATGTTAGTCTTAAGCATATCATGATTACTGTGTTATAACTTCTTGTATAGTTTAGGTTTCTTGAAAAGCCTAGGACTCATTAGTGGATTCAGTGATCGTGGTTACATGTTTACTTTATATTGAAAAATAAAAATTATACTTTATTGTTTATTTTAAAATGACTTTCTTAATTTATATTTATTTTATAATTGTATTTTGAAAGAAAAAGAAAAAGAAAATATATTGATTTATATGAAAAATACATATAATAAAATATTTTTAAAAAATGAAAATTTTGTTAAAGATAATATGATTGGAAGTTAATTAGTATTGATTTTTCATATCATCCCATAATACAAATATGAAAAATCAATAATATATTGATTTAGAGTAATGATGTAAGGTAATTTTATAATTAATTTGAAATCAAATTAAATTATAATGTGCATACTTTTTATTTAAATTTTGTAGAATTATGGGATTACAATTTTTTTTAATAAAATACAATTTATTGGTTGATTTTATTTACTAAAAAAAATTATATATCATAATAAAATTAATTTTTAATGTTACATTTTAATATTTCCAAATATGATAATAAAATGAATCTAGCAATTAACTTGGTTGATAAGTTCAAGCATTAGTGTATGTTTTGAGAGCTTTCACATAGTTAAATTTTTTTATTTATATTGTAAATTTTAGTTTATCATAGTATGGCATATATTTTTTAATAAAAATATAAATAAGATGATAAGATTTACAATAAGATGATAAGATATATGTATTTTCAAATTTTCAAATAAGTGAAGAAAAAAATGAATAATATATGGTTTTTTTTTTTTTTTTTAAATAAAATTTTAAAGAGTAGCAATTAATCTTTTATAAAGTTAGATAGACCATATTGGTCTTATTAGAAATTAATCATCATCATCATAAAACTTGAACAAATGAATATATTAAGACACAATGAAAAATAAATTAAAAATTTGTTGTTTTTACAATTCAAATCACTTCATCATACTTAACTTAAATCTAACTAAACCAAATCACCAAATACACAATATAGAATTTTCAATCCTACCAAGAAAAAATTTAATTTCAAGAATGCATGTTCAATAGCCCATGCATATTCTTACAATGAGAACATTTGTGATAACAAATTCACACCATACAAAACTCATACAACTCTTCCTACAATGATAACATTTGTAATAAGAAATTCACACCATACAAAATTCATACAACTCTTGCCCCTTTGTCCAATTCCCACAAAGATATCTATTCTTATGATATTGAAAATATTACTCCACTTTTCACCCCATTTCTACATATATAGAAGCTTTATAGAGTGCTAATTTTCTTTGTTTGAATGTGATTGATATCACATTAGAAGGCTAGAGATTTCTTAGCAAGGAAAGTTTTAGGGGATAAAATTTTTCAAGGAGTTAATTAGTTATGTTATTTTTCAAAACGTGATTTTCTATTTTTTATTTTTCTGAAAACATATTAGCCAAACTTATATAGAATAAAAATGTTTTACTTTAAAATTACCAAAATTTTCTAGAAACTATAATAAAATCCTAAAAAAATTGAATGCTTTTAAAAATATATAACTAAACATTCTATAGTTGGAATTTTAAAAATTAATAAGATTCATAAAAGTTTTTATATTTCAAGATATTATGGATCCTTAAAATTTTCCTTCTTCCTTGAAGATGATAAAAAGTTTGATGGTTTGGAACTTTATCCATGGCCTTTGAGCCCTAGAAAGTTTCTTTTAGGGACTAAGGCCCTCTTTATTTTTCATAAGCCATTGGATATGCCCTCTTTATTTTTCCTAAGCCATTGTATATGCCCTAAAAGACATTCTAAATACGAAAATCATACTAATGTTGTCAATATTTCCATTCAAAGGCCAAAGTTATTTTATATATGTCTAAGGGGGTTGGTCATGCAATGTTTTAGGAAGACTAATCCTAAGAATATTTAAATATGGCCAAATTACCTTATGTTCATTCCTTGATCATAGTTAATGCCTATACATGGTATACAAAACCTCCAAATGGCATTGGGGTCCAACCTAGAGCGTTAAGATCAACCTTGTGAACAAAAAATCTTTGGACAATGTCCATATCCCACTTGTAGGCTAAAGGTCCCTTATAGGATTTCTTCATAGGCATTACTATCACACAAAAAGTGATCATCTAGTGAACATAAATAGGATTATTGAAATAATTCATATTAGTATGTGTTTACAACATTAAAAACTAATTTCACTTTTAAAAATAGCTCAAGGAACCACTTTTCCTAAGTCATTTTCATTAATTATACCTATTTATATGAAAATAACTCATAAATTCATTAACTTTATGTTATTTTCATTATTTTACCCGTTTATGTGAAATAATTGAATAAATAATTACTTCATGAATTATTTTCATTAATGAACTTAAAGAATTATTATTCTTGAGTTATTTACCCATCATAAAGGTCATTAACCACCTTTTTGGCATCAATTATACCAACCATTTTGTTATAAATAGGAGAAGTGTTCTCCCTCATTTCACCATGATTATTTCATCATTGTTATCATAGCCCTTTTCATTTGAGCTCTCCCACTATTGAGTTCTCACCATAACCATTTTTTTTAGTCACTTGATAAAGATGAATATTTTTCTTATAGGTTTTGGATCCATAAAAAAACCCTTCCAAAGAGGAGGTCAAGAAACCACTTTTTCTAGTCAAATCATAAGTGTCATACAATTAATAAATTCATGGGTAATATAATATTGGAGTATGTTACTATGTTATTTATCACTTATATTACTTATTTAAGTTTTGATATTGTTGATTTTAGATATTTTAATTTATTAATCACAAAACTCTAGATTTTGTATTCAATTTTTGATGTCAGACTAGGAAAACAATTAGGAAGTAGTTTGTGCTATTCCTTGTGCAAGGATTACATCAACATATTGGTGACTCCACTAGGAATCTAAAGAAATTCAAGTCCTAAGTTGTATCCCATGGGTAATATCCCTCTTTGTCTTTCTACTATACTACCTTCTACTATTATTTTGGATTATTTTCCTTTATTTTTTCTTCTATATTATGTGTATGGGTTACATGTTTTTCAAAGCTAACAAACAACACCTAAGAAATAGTTTTCATTAGTCAAAGAAAATGTGCTTTTTAAAGTAGTTTTTCTTGAGGAAACCTATGGTGACATAATGAAAATGTTTGAGAGATACCTCCATTACTGAAAAAAGAGAAAAGTCAAAAAATTGCGAGTCATTTTTTTAAAAATTATAGTGGTTTTCTATTGTTATACAATTATCAGCTTAAAATATAGGGTTTAAATTTTTGATACGTTTAATTTTCTTATCAAAATAAACGATTGGTAAACTAAATTCTTTTTAATACCAAATATTAGGATAAAGAGAAGGACTCCTCTGGTTTTTAGCATTCAAAATATGAAATGCAATACACACAACACTGATCGTATCACAACAAAAATATTATCTACTAGAGATTAAATGCAATTACACACAACATTAAGCATAAGATGTTTAAAACGATTTTATTGATCCATGGCACATAACATGGCTTACGATGTTACACACAAAACCTAACAAAATATTTGGTTCACCGGTGACACATACAATAATAATACTTATGACAGTAAAGTCAACACACAATAAACAACTACACACTACAATTATTCTAACTAGTGGGTGGTCTTACCCTCCACTCTGAGGCAGTGGCTAACCCAACATTATAGAGAAGCACTAATTAAGAATTTCGATATGGATTGTAGTCTTTTGGATAATAACCATCTCCATAATGTTTCAAGGAATGTTTGTTGTCTCCCTTGAAATGTCTTTCCATATCCTTATACCACTACAACATAAAGGGGGGTTTTAAGACAATATTTAAGACAATTTTTGGGTAAATTGTCTTAATTTGAGACAAAAGAAAAATTGTGTATTGTCTTAATTATTGTCTTTAAGCGGGTGTCTCAAATTAAATCGACTTAAAATTAAATTGTCTTAAAATATTGTCTCTATAAAGACAATATATAACACAAGCATTTTTGTCTCTCCAAAGACAATTTCATTTTTGTCTCTCCAGAGACAATAGTTGCACTACAACACAAAGGGGGGTTTTAAGACAATTTTTGGGTAAATTGTCTTAACTTGAGACAATTTCATTTTTGTCTCTCCAAAGAAAATGGTTGGAATTAAAGACATATTGTCTTTATGGAGACAATGTCTTTAATCCTATCTATTGTCTTTCTAGAGACAATATAAAACAATGACTCCAGAGAAATATCTCACCATTGAAATAAATCAGTATAAAAATATTTAATTAAAAAAATCGACAATATCATTGAATAATTCATGTTAGGGTGCAGTGGAATCGAACCACCAACCTCCTGCATGGCAGGTGCTCTTCCAATGAGCTAGCACCCTTTAAAGAATTATGTGAGGAGTTATGATAGTCCTTGAAATTGTATAATAAGCATTTATTTTTAAAAAATGTTCCAACACATAATTAGAGAAAAACAAAACCAAAGCATTCTCAAAAGTAAAAAACACTGACAGCAAGCCCAAACAATCTCAATACAAAACCACAAGTATAGACATAGAAGGCAATGAAGCCAACTAGATTCTAATGAATTACGTCAAGCAGAACACATAAGGGAAGTACAACCTAGGTTTTCATCATTGGAGAGATCTAGACAACACTAATAACCATATAACACAGTAACTCAAGGTGACTTTGAAATGACAAAAATTTAATTCGCAATTATTGATGACAGACTCATGTATCCATACATCAAGCGATAGATAAATCCAAACAAATATTCACAGGTCTAATTGGTACAGTCCTTGAAATTGTATAATAAGCATTGATTTTTAAAAAAAAATCAACACATAATTAGAGCAAAACAAAAACAAAGCATTCTCAGAAGTGAAAAAAACTGATAGCAAGCCCAAATAATCTCAATACAAAACCACAAGTATAGACACAGAAGGCAACAAAGCCAACCAAATTCCAATGAATTATAATAAAGGTGATTGGGATTATATGAAAAAACCAAGTCAAATGTTCCAAGACAAGCTTGTGATCAAGTGATTCTTCTATAAATCGTGTTTCCTCTACAACAGTTGCCAGTTGATCATGTGTCATACCAATTGACTCCTTTCCTCTTTTCCGCATAACAGGAGACCCTTGCAAAGGTATTTTCAAATTTATTTGTGCTATGATTCTCCATATGTCTAATGCTCATTATTGTAATCCTTTACTTGCATACAAGAATGAAAGTGTTCGTAAATGCCCGGAATATTCTAGCAAAACTTCTAGTTTCTCATGCACTGTCCATTCAAGCGACAGGGCCATCCTTCTTGCAGCCTTCTTATAATAGTATCCATTCCTTTGAAGCATGCATGGTTTCTAAATTCTAGAACCCCACTCTATTACAATGTATGCAAAGGACACATGATCTTAAGACATATAGTCACTAAGTTGGACTATGGAACTAGAATGAAAAATAACATACATTGACCTCTGTTGACAACGTGCAAATGAATATACAGTTTTACCTGAAAAAATAGTACGTATTAAAGCAGCATAATACATTACAATGAAAGTTACATACCACAACACAACTATTTTCAGAGGATGCAACTTGCTTCATTTCTTCTGTAAGTCCAATAACTCTATAAAGGTACATCAAAAGTGTATCAATTCCCTCCTTCATTAAAAGACCCATATCCTTGTTTCAGGAAGCCTTGCGATACCTGGAGTTGTATAAAAAACACAATATTTTGCATAGAAAAGAAATTATGTCAGAAAAATCCTTAGATTTGGGGGAAATAAAATCAGAAACTCGGATTATCATGTTTGATAGGCATAAACAACAGGAATATATTCCCATGCTACTAGAAAGTCTAAACCAAAAGCCACAAGGAATATTGTTGACAAATTCATACACAAGCAATTCACATTTTTATAAGTCTCTATCGATAGCATTGATATATTTCAATGACTTGAAAAGTAATTCCATTGCCAACTAGCCTTAAGTTCTTCAGGATATATCCGCAATATTGTGGTAAGACAAGAAGAAAAAGAAAGTGACCTGATAATATTTTGAATTTTCAACTCCAATAAGATACTTCTACTTGAAGAGCTTGGAAGCATACTTTCCTGATTGGTAAAAATAAGTTTTAGTAGTAACAGTTACAGTATAAGTTTTTGTTGGCTGTATAATTGGTTTGATAGCAATATAAAGCTTTGCTGGCTGTAAGCATGTTTTTTTTAATAATTATCAGTTTCATAGGCATCTTCTTTATAATCATTGCTCGGTAAATTAAAGTATAGTGACACTCCTTTCAGCAATGAAGATCGCAGTTGTTGTATTAAATGGCATCCTAGGTATTAGCTCAGATCTATCTGCAAAATCCCATTGTCATTATCCTGACAGTCTATAGTGGATATCTATGGAGAAATTTTCAATAAGGGAGGTTTCACTATTTCACCTTCAGAAAAAAAATTCTTGTCACATCACCTTCTACAACATGATAAAGTCTCATCTCAAAGATGGGAGTGCAGATTGTCAAATTCTTGATGATCACCTATAGTAAGGATTCAGAGGGAGCTATAATGTTTTGATGATGTAAGCTACCACTGAAAAATGGAGTTAATCTTTTCTTTTAGATCTAGCTTTATTTCTAAAAAATTCTGGCAATATGGAGCAACTGTTGATCCAAATATAGACTATGTTCAGTAAAATTGGTGTATACCTTGATATAGAGACTCTCAAGTCAATTAAGCCTTATACATTAGATAGTTGTTCATTAAGAGCACATATTAGTGCCACATATATATATATATACACTGGGACATCATTGAAGCACAATAAATAGTGAACATGGCTCAATTATGAAGCTATTTTAGCACATATTTGTTGTATATTGGAGAATAAGATACCAAGCATCCAATGCTTCACTTTATATGATATGATATAAGACATTCTTGTTTTATGGCATGTCAGAATGGATAAATCTAATAAGCAGGTTACCTGATGGATACCTTGCAAAGACAAGTTTAGGCTTGTAAGAGGGAGTAAGTATAGTTAAATATTTCCTACATCAATATATGCAAGAAGCAGAGGATGGACAGACTGCATGAGAAATATAAGACGCTTGAAGTGGAAGGACGCCCAATGGCTTCACGCAATACACAATCCTGTGTTTTCACGCTCTATGGTCACTGCTTCCTTCGTTTTGCAACTACCCAACAAAGATAGCTCAAAAATTTCTGGATATTGCAAAGAAATTGCATGCATCACTTCTTAAAGAGCCAGATTTACATGGCATAATTTGTTCAAGACTGCAGATAATTATTCAGCAGAACAAAAAATCACAGGAAGAAGCTCTCCATAGCTTGAGTAGTTTATAATAGGTTGAGGGCTTGGAAATCAGTCTCGTTGAGCAACAAGCCAAGTCTTGCTACAACTCAAAATTTGAATCAGAGAATATAAAGAGTTTGAGGAAAATTTCTCCCGGATTTATTTCAACTTTATTTACTATATTCATGTCATCTCTCAAAGACAAGTGTGGATATCTACAGGCTACTATTGCAGATGTGTCTTTTGTTGCTGACAAGGAAGTAGTCAAACATTTTTTTATTAGTGCTATGCAAAAGCTTCTCAAAGTAACACAAGAAGCAACTAAATCTGGGCATGCAAGAAAATATTCTATGGAAGTTGATGGTTCAAATAATGAACAAACAACAACATCAACAAGGGCCCAGCTCTTAGATCTGGCAGTATCACTTCTGCAGGGTCTAGACGTTGAAGCTGTGAATATGCTTTTTGCTGCTACAAATCCGGCTCTGCAGGATGTTGAAGGGCTAGTTCAAAAGAAGGCATATAAGGTGTTGGTAGGAATTCTGAAGGAACACAGGGATCTTTTGGCAAATAATTTGGATGAGATATTTGGACAAATGGTCACAAGCATGTCATCCTACCACTTTTCTTCCAAGCAACACTGGCTTGATTGCTTTCAGTATTTAATCATTCATATTTTAATGACTGGTGAAGAGAGCAAAAAAAAAGGGGCATTGCTTGTTTCCTTAGTGAAATAAATTTGGCTATAAAAGAGTCCAATAAAAAAATGAGGTCTTGGGCTTATGATTTGCTGGTCAAAATTGGCCATTGCTTGGAAGATACAAAAAATGGAGGTTCACAGGAAACGCTACACAAGTTCTTTAACATAGTTGTAGGTTGTCTGGCAAGTAGTACGCCGCACATGATAAGTGCAGCAGCTACTGGGATAGAGAGATTGATGTATGAGTTCTCTGAGCTCTCCTTACTGGGATAGAAATATTTAATGGAAGATAAAGAATTTGTAACAATTTTATTAAAGTCTTCCAAGCATGTATCAAAATTTTCAACCTTATTATGTCCCCCTTTCAAAATTGTTGTACTATCATTTGAAGAACCATATGATTGCTCCTACAAGAAGAACAAAGATTGAAGAAGGTTAAAGGTGAAGAACCTAATAGAAAGTTCGCTGGAGAATAAAGAATTCATTTCAAGGCAGGAGGTATGGGTAGTACAATAACTGGACATAGAAATTCAAGATTAATGCACAAGATTCTGAAGGTCATTCTCAAACCAACAAGCCTAAATATTGTAACTATTACTAAAAGAATAATCACATAGAACAATAGTATTTTCTAAATAAATACATGAAGCGGAGAGGAATAGAGCTAGAGGTAGAAGTAAAGGTAGAGGTGATAGGCATAGAAGAAATTTTGAAAAATGTATTCAAATTGTAAACAAGAATGACACTAAAATAGAATATATTCTCATGCTTTCACAAAAATAAGTAGCAACACTTAGTGTGTTTGCACTGTGAAATAGACTAAGATGTGTTCGGTATCTCATTTTCAGAACTACAAAATAAAGCATCAAGAAAAAGGAAGTTTTTCAAAACTTGATGAATGTTAAAATAAAGTGAGACTAGGTGATAACAAAATACATACCAATGAGAGTTTTAGGTCATGCAGTTAAAATCATGACCTAACCTGGTCATGCAATTAAAAGCATGACTCTTTTATCTTGGTTTACAAATCTCTACCATTCCTCTCATATCACAGAATATATCTACTGAATCACTTTCCGTAGCTGCTCTGCACCAACATATTATTACCATCTTAGGAATGATTGCACAACTTATTAAGAATAAGAAGAATCTCAAGAAACATTTTTATTTCATTCCTATTATTTGTGATTATTTATGAAACTTACCGCTTTGGATGCTATAAGAACCCTACTAAGAGTTCTCTTAAAAACAAAAGATGTGCATGTCAATTCTCTTCAAAGAAAAAAGATACAGATTATAAAAGGTTTAAATTCCATAAATCACGCTCTTATTAGTCTTCTTCAGGACCTAAATTCAATATAATATCTAGATATGTTTTCAAGAAAAGAACTAAAGCGACAAAAGAATCAAAATTCTTTATATGTGCGAAAAGAATTTGTTTAACTCATCATATGAAGTAAAAAAATGGGAAATTACTTTTGATTTTGATCCATATGTTGAGTGCGACGTGAGTCCAATGTAATCATACCAATCCATCGATGTCTGTCAAGGATGGAACCACAAGAACTGTGGTCGTCCTTACCACACCGGATGCCCAAAGAGCAATGCTTTCATACCAGGTACTGTTTTCAACACTTCAGCTCTTGACTTGATTTGGAAATTTGATTGGAAATATGAACATTCTCTTGATTTTTTCTTTATCACTCAAGATCAGCTGTTAACTCATCTGATGAGCTCATTTTGAAGCTCAGACAATGCCCTTGGTAAACTGTCTAGAGTTTTAGCAATTTTAATAATTAATGATAAAGCTACATTCCCCTTTTTTTGCAGGGCATGTCTTCCATCATAAATTTCGATTCATCTTTATCTGATTTGATTTCCAAATCAAGAATTTTGGTAGTGGAGGGTTACTTATGAGAGTTCCCTCAGACAATAGATGCCATTTCCCAAGCATGCGAGGTTGCACACAAAAATGGTGTGCTCGTTGCAATTACTGCAAGTGATGTGTCATGTATAAGAAGGCACCACAAGAAATTTTGGTATGAATCATATTCAGAATATTTTGATGACGTGCTTTCTCTTTGGTAAAATAGAGAACATAAACTCTAGAAAAAAAATTATATGTAGGACTTAAGCTAAGAATATTTTTATTCACAAAAGCAAAGTGAGTGTGTTTGTTTTAGAACTTTGAAAGGATTCTCCTTACTTGGTGTTCACTACTTTATTTGCATTATTTCAAGAAACAACATCGTGGATGTTCCAATAACAAAGGTAGATTTAGTTGGACGGGGAATTGGTGACCCAGTTCCGTGTAGAGAGTTCAGAATGGTTTCTTTTTGTTATCAAATGGGAAGAAGCGTCAAAGGAAAAAAAAATGTTTCAGTTCCTTAATATTTGCTTTCATTTTGTAACATCATGCCCATGATGTTATTTTGTGCAGGGATATTATAGTTGAGCATGCTGATATTGTGTTTGCAAATAGTAATGAAGCAAGGGCTTTGTGTGGTTTTAGTTCGAGCAAAAGTCTAGCATTAGCTGAAAAACATATAAGTTATTATTCTCCCCTTATATTTGTCACAGATGGTGCACGTGGCTCCTACATTACAATAAAAGGTGAAGTTATGTACATACCTCCTTCGCCTTGTGTTCTTGTAGATACTTGTGGAGCAGGTGATGCTTATGCTATTTCGTACAACCATTGGCAAGGCCAGTACACGCCCTTCATGGTACTTTATTGCTTCACCTTCTTATTTTAAAACTTCGGTCCAAACGCCACCACTTGCATTGTCTAGGGGGAGATTTTCCCGGCAAGGCTACATTCTACATGCCACGGCATATCATCCGCTGCAGAGTCAAACAGAACCATTGCATGGAGAGTATACTGACCAAGAAACATCATTGGGTTTTCACAAAACTGATTGCCAAAATTCAATAGTTCATAGGGGAGAAAACACTGAGGAAACCATTCAACCATCTAAATCTATTAATGAATCTGAAATCTCAAATATTGATTTGCAGCTTTCTACTACTATGAGTATTACAGTAAAAACTCTTGTAGAATGTACAATCTTGCAGGCAATATTTGAATTCCATAGTTTAGATATTTCAAATTCATTTGAAAAAATGAGTTTCTTTGATGCAAGAGGAGAGAGATTCAGCTATACAACAACTTGCTATTACCCATGATCAGTTTAGAAAGTTGGTCTAGCAGCAAGAGAGGATGACTGAGCATAGTGAAGAGCTATTTGATCGTCTGCGAGATGCAGAGCCTAGTGAAGTTGGAGAAGAAAACATGCAATATTTTGTGGTGTTGGACATCCTGGTTACTGACTGTAGCAAGTTCATGAAACAATTGCAGAAAGCATTGGATGAAAGGTCGCAGTTTGAACCCACTATAAGAGAACTTGAGTATGTTTTGTTTTCAAAGGACCAAGATATTCAAGATATGAATGTTAAGTCTATTGAGCTATCTCAGAAATGTGCACAACTTGAATAGATTAGTGGTAAGTGCACAATACTTGAGGAAAAATGCGCTGAAATGGCTTTTCAAGCAGCTCAAAATGAAAATGAAAGAGATTCCTTACATTTGGAGGTAGATGCCCTTAGGAAATCTCTTTCAGAAAAAGAAACATTAATGAAAGCCTCTTCATAATTCAATTCTGACTTGAAACACCAGTTTGACACTACCATAGAGAAGTTAATAGCTGCCATTGAGGAAGTCATTCAAGATGAGACTTTGGCAGTTGTTCCTTTCTTGGAGAGAATGTCTTATATGGAGACAAGCCTCCTTTCGCTTATTGAGAAGTACAAGGTAGTTTTTTCACAAGTGAACTTGATTCATAAATGCTTACTTAAGCTTTGCTTCTAATTATGGAAACTTGTTGGAAAAAGAACCTACACCTTTTTTGGATGTGTTCCTTATAGAAGTCTTCAGTTACAAATAAAAGGAAGTAGACCAGTTAAATGAAGAAGTAGATGCAATGAATTCAATTAAAACTCAGCATGAAGAATAAATTAGGGAACTAGAGGACCTTTTATATAAATTTGATGAAAATATTCAAGAAATGAGCATGGATAACAACAAAATGAGAACTGATCTTGAGCAGACAGAAATAAAATTGTCATGAGTCAGAGAAAATCTTAGTCTGGGCATTGCTAAAGGGAAAGGATTGGTTGAGGAACGCAATACACTAAGACAATAATTAGTGGACAAGTCTAATGAGCTAGAACAGTGTTTGCAAGAATTGCAGAAGAAAAATGATAAATTTCTTGAAACTAAAATGAAAGCTTCTAAGTGTGTTAAAGTACTGGAATTAGAGCTAGAAGATATTCAGAATTCTGCAAGAGCTTTTTGAGAATCCGTTTCTAACAAGGATTCACTTCTTCAGAAAATAGAAAATGTCTTTGGGGAGATGAATTTTCCAGAGGCAATCCACTCCAAAGAAATAATTGATAAAGTTGAGTGGATTGCAAAAATCATCTCTTGGAGTAAATAGCAATATGTTTGAAAAAAGTGTGGATGATGACAAAACTGGGAAGAGTCATCTTCAAGATCTAAAAGAAGAGTACGAGGAACTACAAAATAAACATCGTAGTGTAGTTGAGCAATCAGATATACTGGAGAAGTCTTTGTTGGAAAGGAACCATCTTATTCAAAGATGAGAACAAATCATTGAGAATTTTGATATGCCAACATCTATGCGATCAGCTGATCCATAATTTCAGATTGAATGGCTCAGGAGATCACCAACTCAGGTCCAACAGGATGCAGCTCATTTTAAGCATACAATTGAGAATGCTCAAAGAATTGTTGACTTATCTTCCTTTGAACTGGAGGACTCGAAAAGGAGAGTAGAAAGCCTAGAGGAAAGTCTCTTGAAATTAAACCATGAAAAACAGGAATATTTGAAAAGCCTTGAGGAGATTAATTCTAAATTTGAATCTCTAAACGAGCAACCATTTCAAGAAGCATCCCGGAAAGAGAGTTTATGTGATGATATTGTTGATCAACCTATGAGTGAGTCTGTTGTAGAATCAAGCATTGCTGATAGGAGTTTAATTACAGAAGACTGTATGCAGAGACTATTGGATATGGTTATTGAAACATTGAAAGATCAAGATATTCAAGAGTTATCTTTATTCTACAATAATGGGGAGTATCTTGAAGGATGTATCAGGAAACTCATAGAAAAGCTAAATGATTTATCTGAAGAAGCTAAAAATCTCAAGGAAAGTGGTGATGCAAATATTATGGAGCTTCAGGGTCTCTAGGTTGCAATGACTGAAAAAATACAGAACAAGAGGAAATGACTAAAAATCAAGAAGAAGTATGTTTAGCAGTGGCATCACATAGAGCAGAGATAGAAAGTCATATACAGAAAAATAGAATAATGGCTAAGAGATAGAGATGGTGAAAAAAAAAAGGATGCTTTACAGGTACATTTTGAGGAGGAAGAAGAGAGATCATCAGTAATAAGGGAGAAACTGACTATGGCAATGAAAAAAGGAAAAGGGTTAGCTCAACAACGAGAAAATTTGAAACAATATTTGGATGAAAAAGTAGTAGAACTTGAGCAGCTAAAAATGGAGTCACAATTACTTGAATTTGTGATTAATGAACATGGGAAGATAATCAGCAAGTTGTCAAGTGAGCTGGAGTGCTTTGAAAGTCTAGAGACAGATTTTTTTTTCCTTAAAAAATCATTTTTCTAAGCTAGAGAAAGTTACTTGATAGCAACAGTACAACACAGAGTATAATGAAGACATTAAACACTATTGAGTTTACAGGTGTAGTTTTATACATACATATACCTAACCAAACTTGAAAACGAATTAAAAATCACCATTGTCAAAGCTATTTTTGGAACACTATCAATCCTCTCATTGTCCTCTATTTTTGCAAACCTATTGCTATGAAAACGTTTTACTTGGACTTCACTAATATTAAAATACGCACACATACATAACCCAAACACACATGCATATAGTTCAACTTAAAAGGTAAAAGGGAACAATAGTGCATACGAAGACTACCTATCAAAGAGGAAATACATATACATCATATCCAGGTCTGGCAGGATAATTCCACATACACATCATATCTAGCTCTAGCAGGATATTTCTACAGACACATCTTTAATTCCGCACATACCAAGTATATATCAATTAACCCAATGGTCTGAAATTTCAGAAGTCATGCAAGTTGCTTTTGGTTGACCAATCAGTAGACTCGTTTAAGTTTTACTCATACAACTATACAACTAGTGAATTCGGAGGTCTGAATCCTCCTTTCTGGGAGCAAAATGATATTGCATTCACAAAGACAGTTTGATTTCCAAAAGCGGCATGCTTCGATACAGATAAATTTTAGACACCTTTATAATATTTTGAAATATGAATTTCAAATGTAACATTCTTGTGATCAAGAGATCACGCAAGAGCAAGGGTAAAAAAATCCCAGAAGTGAATGTTGGAAGCAAATATTGACTTCCAAAAGTGTCATGCTTCGATATGTATGAATTTTAAACACCCTTATAATTATATTAATTTCAAATGTGACATTCTTGTCATCAAGAGATCACGCTAGCAGATAAATCCCAAAAGTGAATGCTGAAAGCGACGAAAATGCCAAATTATTTACCTACAGGTAAAAAAGTAGCTTCTGAGGGGACTTGGTTCTCTATTCTTAATATATGGAGCATTGGTTCTCTAATGAAACCCAAAGATTCATGGGCTACCCACTAGGGTTCTAATATCCTGCCCCGGTCACAAACATATGGCATGATTTTCAAATGAAAGGAATGGAGTTGGGTGCAAGACCTAGGCAAATTTGACTTGCTCACTTCAGTTCTTACCCCACCCTCAAAGGAAAGGGATGAGACCGGGGGCAAGACCTAGTCAAATTTGGTTTTCTCACTTTGCTTTATAGCCTCAAGGAATGTTCTTCAAAACAATAACAATAAGAAGAGGCAGACACCTTATTTAGCAGAGGCAAAATCTTCATTGAATATAAGAAGAGATAGAGACACTTTTATTAGTGAACAGGAAAAATCTTCATTGTCTATTGTTGCAATTAAAACTACTCAAATGGTTTGGAACATGTGTCCTCCTAAAAGATCACAGTTTCAAATCCAGAGAATTCAGAAAGTGTTTAGTACTCACACCTCTCTAGAATTTAGTAGGGTTTTAGGTTATTTCTCACTACACAGAGAAGGTTCTCTGTCACATAAAGAAGGGGTCCCATACACCAGCTGTCACGGGTTCTCTGTCACAGAAAGGAGGAGTCCCATACACCAGCAGTCGCAGGTTCTCTATAACAGAAAGAAGGGTTCTCATACACCAACAGTCACAGGTTCTCTGTAAAGAAAGAAGGGGTCTCATACACCAGCAGTCACCGCCAATTGAATCAAATCACTGCACAGAGGAGGTTCTCTCTCACTCCACAGAGGAGGTTCTTTCTCACTACACAGAGGAGGTTCTTTCTCATAGAAAGAAGGGGCTCATACAACACCCATCACCACCAATTGAGTGAATTTTCGGCTCATGCTGTGACTTTAAAATCAGATTATTATTTATATTGATAGCCTCCATAAATATAAAGAAATGAAATTTCATAAAATGGTATGGATATTAAGGTTCCAACCTAGAAGCCATTGATTGATATTCTCAATCAATTGTATGATTGAGAACTTGACTATTAAAAATCGCACGATCACCTGTTTGTTCACCCCTCGCATATGCAGATGTGAAAAACAGAGGCACCGACAGGAAAAAAAAATAGGGAATACACAGCACCTTAGACATGAAATTCCCAAAAAAAAAATATTATACAAATTATCAACTTTACTGTCATTTTAGAGAACGAGTAAAGGAACAATTAGTATTACCAGAGAAGTCATGTGGCATTCTATTACCGTATACTTCCGAATTTTACATTACAATATCGAAAAACACATTTCTTGATTTTAATTTTAATCTCCTTAAGACCCTGCAAAATAGATAACTCCCCCAAAAAAATAACGAAGCAACGGCCAATACTTGGAAATACAAGCATTGCCCTTATATATCAAAGAAACCTTGTATGAAACCCTCCATGCATGTTAGATAAAACTAAAAAGCAACGGCCTGCCAAAGGCTGGTTGTAAGTTCAAATAGATAAGAGAACCCAGAGCACTGCAAAAAATAGGCTTTTCTAAACAAGAAGCTACAAAATTCAAAGGAGAAGCTAACATACTAGCCACGGCATATCGGCCGTTGCAGGCAAGGCCAGGGCCATAGTTGGGGCTTTTGGCTTTCTCTACCATGTAGACCAAGTAGACAGAGGCTGCCGCACTGGCATGGGCGTTAAAAATTCTTTGCTAGTCTTAGCAGTAACAAACGGTATCGGTTTATTTTTCACGTTCCTGATTCCTGAAACAAAGGGGAAATCCCAGGGATTTCCTTATCGCAAACCACCTAAAATACTAAAAGGATCATTATCCTTACCGCTCGTGCTGCTGTTGTTTCTGCCATTAAAGCCCGCAGGTGATGAGGGCTTCAGGTTTTGTTCTTGGCCCTACAGGGTTTCGATCTGCGGTCCTGCGAGAAGATGAGAGAAGGACCGGGAACTGAATTCCTCTGCCATCATAGAGGCAATAAGTGTTGTTGGCCTAGGGACCCCAATCTCGAAACCCCATCTGTTATTTTCTTCGTTCCCGCCATAGATTTTACAACAGTTTCGCATACCAATCACCCTTTTGAGAATTAGAATTTATGGTCTTCGAACCTTAGGTTACTTGTTCAAGTTTTTTGGACATAAAAGGAATCTCACAATTTACTGCTCGATCAATTTTTACTCTTCTCTCATAATGGAAACTTATCGGGTGTATCTGTTATGATTTTCTCAACAGAGAATATGTGATGCAAACATACAGTATACGATTTTTTTTTGGGGTAATTAAACTATGGTCTCTTGGCCTTACTATGCTTGGTTTATAAAATATTTTGAACTGTAGAAATTTTGTTCAATATACTATAATTTATTATGATCAAATATTTAGAGGTATTTATAACATTGCTATAGTCTTCATATGCCGACTCCTATTGAAATGTTGTGTGGCATGTAGACATGATGTAATTTATATTACAACTAATTATTTGTGTTCCCTTATAATGTCAATTCGTAAATATTGTGTACAGTTTAGAATTTTTTTTTAGATCTATCGTAATATGAGAGTCTTGTTCTTTACAAAATAACTGTGTTTATATTTCTAAATTTATATTAATTTAATATTTTAAAACACTAATATAAAGATGAACCATTAGAATGAAGTGGTAATATAAAGATCATTTAGTTAGTCAAAGGTCAATTATTAAAATAACTCATGTTTTTGAAGTATATACATTTTCTTTCCACTAATAAAGATGGTAAGAATTTGGTAGAAAAGGTAGATATAAGTAGAGTCTACTACAATTTATGGCTTAGTCGTGGTGAAACAATATCTTTTAAAATTTTTGTTTGGTTCATGATCAACTTAAATAGTAAAAAAAAAAAAAGTAAATTTGTAAATCAATAAGAATTTTAGCTCTTTTTATCATCATCTATCAACAATTAGAAAGAAGTTTGCTATAAGATTAGGTAGTTCTTTAAAATTTATCTAGTGTCACAAAATAAGCTAATCGTTTGGTAATTATTTGGTAGAAATTTTAGGCACGGGCAGAGTTCTACTATGATCCAAAGCTCATTCATAGTGGAACAATGCTTTTACAAGTTTTGCCAAGTTCTAGGTCAATCCGTATTGTCAAAATTTCATTGTGGTTTTGGATGAATGAGAATCATGACTATCTGTGTTGTCAAATTTTTCTCACTATAGGGAAGTTTACTGGTGTATTAAATGGCTCTATGATATCACCCCTAACCTCCATATTCACAGAGTGAACATGGGTGTTTAATAAACATGTAGTTATGATTGAGATCTTTATTATGAACCTAAGTGTTTACTTAATCAGGCATTGTGCATGGCATGGCATGTTGATACATACTCCAACGCAATTGCATTAGTTTTGTGTCACCATGCAATCATTTTTGCACTAGCGATGAAGTTCCAACACCTACAACAACAACGGATAATCCTACACCAATGTCAAGTTCCCTACGTGGTCATCTCATCTGTGGTTTAATAAACCCATGGTACTACAATGATCACCAATCAAGTATGACTAGGAAAATTACAAGTTCATGCCAATGTCAATGGTCAACTTGGACTAAGATAATTCCTATGAAAGTGGTGATCAAGTTTGTACATTGTGCTTAAGATAAGGTGCTTATAGTCACTAAGTGATGGTTGCAGTTACAAGGATAAGGTTTTGGTGTTATAATGCAAGGATTATAAGGACCAAGGGCTGTGAAGGCTAAGCATTGTTGGAAATATGGATTATAAGGTTAGGGGTTTTAATGCAAGGATTATAAGGACTAAGTTTGTAAACATTAGGGATTATTTGAAATATGGGTTATAAGGTTATATTAGGGGTTTTAGGGTTTAAAAATAGATAGGGATTAAAGGTTATAAAATTTAGGGTTTATGATGGTAAAATGTAAAGAGATATAATGGTTATAGTATTATGGTTATGGTTTATATGTGTTAATGAGTATAGTGGTCAGATGTCAATGATTATATGTATTACATGTTAGAGAGGTAAATTCTCTTAGAGGATAAGGGTTGTAATCTTTAGGTATTAAGTCTGGCAAGGGTTATAAGGATTGGGTCTTATAATTTTTAGAGGAATTAGGGCTTAGGATTAAAGTTCATATGAATTAACAATAATATAGGTTATATGTTAGAGGGATTAAGGATTATAGGGTTGTTGACAGGGCAAAAATTCCACCTCGCCAACAAGGAGGAATTAACTCGATCGTAGGTCCCAACTAGACCAACTTTCATTTCACTAGAAAATTTGGCGGAAATTCCGACGGCCAATTCGTCGCTATTTCAACACATAGTCATCGCAAGAGTGACAATTAGAGGGCGGGAAAAACGTGGTTTACCATACCGTCGCAGTTCCGACGCAATTAAAAAGTGTCGCACTATCGACACCTTTTCCGTCACTTCCAAACAAGCGTCACTCTTCTGACGTTTCCCAATCCGTCGCACTTCCGACCTTTGTAAACTGTCGCACTTCCGACGAAATGTGGTCCAATGTTTTGAACGTCGCTCTTCCGACGTTTGTAAACTAACACAATTACGACGAAATGTGGTCTGACGTTTTGAACTTCGCTCTTCCGATGTTTGTAAACTGTCGCAATTCCGACGCAATGTGGTCCGACGTTTTGGACGTCGCTCTTCCGACGGTTGTAAACTATTACAATTCCGACGAAATGTGGTCTGACGTTTTGGACGTCGCTCTTCCGACGTTTGTAAACGATCGCAATTCCAATGAAATGTGGTCTGACGTTTTGAACGTCGCTCGTCCAACAATTTTATACTTTTTCTCTTCTGACGTTTCTAATCTGTCGCAATTCCGACGCTTACAAGGCGTCGGTATAGCGACAGCAAGTTCAATTTTAAAAAATAAAATGAAACTTTAAAAGAGGAAAAACATTGTTTTGAATATATTATATGAAGTAAAACAGTCCATGAAGTCATTACATTTTCACATCTGAAGATTGGAACCCAAATATCCATCCAGAAAAGTGGAAGTTCCACCCCAGACAATGATATAAAAATACCCCATGTCACATACAGGGACATGATATAAAACCCAGTAACGGTCCACATGGAGATTATCGAAAATTTGAGAAAGCATCCAAATATTCCTGAGGCATCTATAAGAAAGTGAAATAGCAGTATGTAGAATAGTAAAGCAACAGATAGAGTACCGACGTCCATTGTTCCAAATACAAATTAAAGTACCCAAAATCCTTGAACAGAGAAAAACGCTAATCATGTGAGGAGTGTGATATGTCCAAAATATAAAAATACCATCAGACCATATCAATAAACCAGCAACATAGACCAGCATCGCTAGTTTTGAAGGCAGAGTGATAAACATTAATCATTTTTTTTTCACAAGAAAAAAAACGTTGTTTTGAATATATTATATGAAGTAAAACAGTCCATGAAGTCATTACATTTTCACATCTGAAGATTGGAACCCAAATATCCATCCAAAAAAGTGGAAGTCCCACCCCAGACAGTGATAGAAAAATACCCCATGTCACATACGGGGACTTGATATAAAACCCAGTAACGGTCCACATGGAGATTATCGACAAATCTGAGAAAGCATCCAAATATGCCCGAGGCATCTATAAGAAAGTGAAATAGAGTATGTAGAATAGTAAAACAATAGATAGAGTACCGACGTCCATTGTTCCAAATACAAATTAAAGTACCCAAAATCCTTGAACAGAGAAAAACGCTAATCATGTGAGGAGTGTGATATGTCCAAAAATAAAAATACCATCAGACCATATCAATAAACCAGCAACATAGACCAGCATCGCTAGTTTTGAAGGCAGAGTGATAAACATTAATCATTTTTTTTCACAAGAGAAAAAACGTTGTTTTGAATTTATTATATGAAGTAAAACAGTCCATGAAGTCATTACATTTTCACATCTGAAGATTGGAACCCAAATATCCATCCAGAAAAGTGGAAGTCCCACCGCAGACAATGATAGAAAAATACCCCATGTCACATACAGGGACATGATATAAAACCCAGTAACGGTCCACATGGAGATTATCGACAAATCTGAGAAAGCATCCAAATATGGCCGAGGCATCTATAAGAAAGTGAAATAGCAGTATGTAGAATAGTAAAGCAACAGATAGAGTACCGACGTCCATTGTTCCAAATACAAATTAAAGTACCCAAAACCCTGCAACAAAGAAAAACGCTAATCATGTGAGGAGTGTGATATGTCCAAAATATAAAAATACCATCAAACCATATCAATAAACCAAAAACATAGACCAGCATCGCTAGTTTTGAAGGCAGATTGATAAACATTAATCATTTTTTTTTCACAAGAGAAAAAACGTTGTTTTGAATATATTATATGAAGTAAAACAGTCCATGAAGTCATTACATTTTCACATCTGAAGATTGGAACCCAAATATCCATCCAGAAAAGTGGAAGTCCCACCCCAGACAATGATAGAAAAATACCCCATGTCACATACAGGGACATGATATAAAACCCGGTAACGGTCCACATGGAGATTATCGACAAATCTGAGAAAGCATCCAAATATGCCCGAGGCATCTATAAGAAAGTGAAATAGCAGTATGTAGAATAGTAAAGAAATAGATAGAGTACCGACGTCCATTGTTCCAAATACAAATTAAAGTACCCAAAATCCTTGAACAGAGAAAAACGCTAATCATGTGAGGAGTGTGATAACCATCTGCAGAAACCCAGGCTCGCTTGTAAGATCAGGCTCGCTTGATTCCAAAATTGGTAACCATCTGTTGCATCCGAGATGTAAGGTTCAGGCTCACTTGTTTCCATTAGTAGCCTGCTACAGCATCCACCCTGTTCATAGCAAAAAGGTTCCTGTAGATATACAGAGAAAGAGTATAATACGTAAACCATATAAACATGGCTCTGTATTTCAAAAAACAGGTTTAAAATAGAAACAGTGCAACATTTTTTTTTCTAAGTAAAGTTAATCTATTAACAGTGGGAACAAAAATACACCGAAGTCAAAATCATTGCCCAGACTCATGGCAAATTTGTCATCAAAAAATCAAAAAATTAAGAAGACTTCCCTCATACGGGGAAACCAGTCTTGAACGTTTAATTTACAGAATTCAAAAATATTACAAAGGTCTAGCACAGTAAAATAATCTAAAAGCATCCCAATTAAGTGGGCTGCGAAGCAAGAAAAACAAATTAACCAAACTACTCCTCCAGCTCCTCGACGATTCGGCACCATCCTTCGGAAGGTCCACGATCGCTAGGTGCTACCTCCACATTCATGCCACGGCTCCCCTCCTGAAGGCCCGAATGCTGGCCGGCTTTTTCTGAGATTAGACCCGCTGGATGGGTGCATTATTCCTCCGTTTGGGCCTCCTTGCGGAAAACCACAGTGACTGAAGCTATAATTCGTGGGCGGTTGAGAGAGAAATTAAAGGAAAATTTCGTAGTGCGCGTCGTGGGAGAAGGTGAACTAGCGGTGGGGAAACGAGGAGTAGGGGAATCCATACGGTGGCCAAATCCTACAACCCGACCCCGCCCACTCCTAGTATTTGGATAGCGACCTGCATAATCACTGGACTGGCCGGAAGACAACTCGGTTGAGGGGCTGGAGGGAGCGCACAGGAGTTGACCTCTAGTGCTCCCCTTGCGGCAACGCATCCTTTGATGCACGTGAGGCATGGGTGCAGTCTCACTAGCAGTGGGCACAAGAGGAGACGGAGAAGCAGAATTCCAAGAAACAGAGGAAGACAGACAAGGACCAGACCGAGAGAAATGAAGATATGCAGCAAGGTCTACGCAGCAGTTCAGCTGGCCACTTCTCCTTCTCGTCACAGTGAGCAGGCAGTGTAACCCAGCAACCGGCTCGTCTGAAAAACCATAGCGAAATGCCATTTTATCAATGCAATGCAATTGAAGGATGCTTGTCATAATTAATCTCTGATCATTAATGAGAGCCGAAGGCCAGATCATATTGGAGCATTCAGAATCGATAACGGGAGTGGAGGTCTGACCTTGAACAGTGTTAAAATTTAATGTGATTTGATGTGAAAACCTTGGAATTTAATTGAACGGCGTTAAATCTTAATGCGATTGATATGAAATCACCACATCCATGTCCCATCGCCTTAAACGACATCGAATGCACCCGCAGCCGGGAGTAGGGCAAGTTTTTATTGAGGACACGTGGCAGAAATTGATTGGAGCGGATCTTTGTCTGGGCCGCTCCCGCAGTGGAAATCCGGACCCAAAAAATATTAGGGCGAATTTGATAAGAAATTCGCATCACAACTCTCCCTCCGTACGCCAGCCCAACTTCAGACCCGAAAAAGATTAGGGCAGAATTCATTTGGTTTTCGCATCACAAAATTGGCCGACGTCAACAGGCTATTTTGGAACGCAAATTTGGTTTGAATTATGGTTTATCGCCGTTTGAAGTCCGGCGAGCTCGACTTAAGAACAATTTTGTTTGATCCCATCTTATAAAATTTGTGTTGGTTTTCTTTGATAATACACATATTTATAATAAATCATGGGAATACCACACTAAACATGTGGAAAGTTATATAAATTATTGAGAACAATCATTTTTATGTAAAAATATCCAAATGTGCTTTTGGGAAATAAGAATTCGAGTATTTGGTTCATATTGTTTTAAAGGAAGGAGTGAAGTTAGAGCCTCAAAAGATGCAAGCTATTACAAAATGACCTATTCCTAAGAAAATCAAGGTTCCTAGAAGATTTTTTAGACTTACATGATATTATTGATCATTTGTTAAGAATTATGCATGCATTTCAAGTCCACTCACATATCTCTTGAAGAAAATATCATTTATATGGAATGATGAGGCTACTTTGGCATTCTCTCTCTTAATGGATGCCATGTCTTCTACACCAACATCGGTTGCACCTACTTTTGGTAAAACATTCATAGTAGAGTGTGAGGCACTAGGACAAGGAATTTACGTAACATTAACACATTAAGGGATATCATTGGCTTTTAAAAGCAAGGAATTCAAAGAAAATATTTGGTGAAATCTACGTATGAAAATAAATGGAAGCAATATTACATGCAATAAAAAATGGGGATAGTATATCATTGGGAGGTACTTTAAAGTCAAGATATACCATGATAGCATAAAGTATTTTTTGAAGCTATGGATTTCATTGGAAGATTAACAAAAATGAGGAGAAAAAATGAAAATTTTAATTTTGAGATAATCTGCAAAAAGGGTAAGGAAAATTTAATACATGATGCTCTTTCTAAAATAGAAGAGGTCTCAAATTTATATCCAATTACATTTTCTATTCCTAGGTGGCTAGAAGAAGCTTGCCATAATGGAAAAATGACAATAGTACTAAACAAAAACTAAAATTTAGAAAGGATGGGATGAACTCTATGGAGCATTGGGAGTGAAAGAGAGATATACTTTGGTGCAAATGTAGAATATTTTTATGCACGCAAGCATATTTGAATAAAAATATATTAAGGGAGTCCCATGTCTCTCTGATGGTAGGACGCAGGGTTCCTTAAAACATATCAAAGGATCAAAAAATATATTTTTGGAAGGAATGAAGAAAGATATTCAAAATTTTGTAAGAGAAGGTCAGGTTTGCATAATAAATAAAAGAGAGATAGTAAAATCTCTACGGTTACTTCAACCATTCCACATACATATTCAAAGACTAGAAGATATATCAATAGACTTTATTACAGGGTTACTGAAATATAAAGGTAAGTATTACATTTTTGTGGTCATTTATATAGACAAATTTTGTAGATTTTTTTTGTAGAGCTCAAAGTACATAAACAACAAGCCAAGTGGCAGAAGTGTCCATGAAATAAATTCATAATCTTCATGGTTTTCCTAAAGTAATAGTAACAAGAAACTTTTGGAAATAATTATTTAATATGAGTGGAGAAACACTAGTTGCCATGAGTTCTACATATCAAACACAATCAAATGGTCAAACAAAAATAGTTAACAAATGTTTTTAAGGTTATCTACAATGTTACTCTTTAGAAAAGAAACTTAGTATGCCATAATTAATAATCATTCCCTGTTCACTTTTGTTAATAGGTTTATGTCAGACGATGATGCAGGGGCATTAGGCACTAGCCAGCAATGTAGGTGGTTTTTTTCACATGTTGTGGCTAGGAGGGTTCAAAAACATTTGAGTTGTAACAGCTAGGTGTCAATACCTCAGCTGACTATATTACTTAGACTAGTTAGAGTTGTAGGAGTCGAACAGTTTCAGTTAGTTGAATTATTATAATTAGACCTTTTGATTTCTAGAACGGTCCTCTCAGAGGAACCGAAGAGCCATATGTTATGTATATAAATTGTAATTCCTTGGATGAATAAAAGTAGAGAGGGAAGAGGAGAGTAGAGAGGGGATTTCTGCAATAAACCTCTGTGTGTGAACAATTGTTTCCAGTTAAATGATTTCCAAGCTTAGTTGCCATTGAATTATCTCGAACTAATAATTGTGAAGAATTGTTTAACTGTGAGGGTATTGGGTACTGATAATTCCATTCTTCTATCTTTGAATTCCCACAAATTGTTGGATAACCCTGTGAACTCACCCCACCCAAAGGTGAGGTCTGTGTAGAGAACCGGGATCGTGAAAACTGTTCAAATATAAAAATCCCACTTAATAAAGAGACAAAATTGTTGTGCTTTCGGAACCTGACCCGAGGATTGGACATGAGTTAACAAACAAAAGGATAGCGGAACCAGACTTGCACCCGTGGTCAAGCCCTGTACCAAAACCATGAGTGGAATCACAAAAGCGGGTTGCCCATATCGCACCGCTTTTGCGGAGTAGGTGGTATTTCCTATTCGTGAGCAATTCCATAGGGAATGTGACACGTGGCGAAATGACCCCCGAAAAACCACCATTTAACCTGCGCCATCGCACGTTAAAGCTCGACGTTGGAAGCCGAGCGAAATTGCCAAGAGTCGTTGATTTGGAGAAGAGCCATCGGACGATGGTCGCACGTTGAACTTGCCCGGAGGTTAACTAAGGTGTGCAGAGGATAGCTAGGTACGATACGAGTGTTTGATTGGTTATTGATATATATAGGTGGGGCCGGAGTATAATGAAATTGTTTAATTAAACGATTGGAAAATAATTAGCATAAGTCTGGAGCGTGATTGTTGTAAGTCTGGGTGGTGAAATATAGAGCCGAAAGTTCATTACAAGTTATTTATTTAAAAAGAAATGTGGAGTATAAATACAAAGTGTTGAAAGTTAAACATTGGTTATATGGCTTGGAGATAATATAAAGTCGGGAATATAAATTAAATTCCAACCATTGTGGATAGTATTTATATATCAAATTCTACGAATTTCTATGAATTTGATAAATAAACCCGAAGAAAGAAGAATTCAATTAAGACTCAGGCTGGAGGAAAAGAAAAGGGTAAACCAAGGGAAAATTCTGACAGAGCGATTGTAGACACACCAGCTCTCCTTAGGGGTCCAATTTCAGTTTTGTTGCGTCACACGATGATCTCTCTTCTCTGGCATTTACTTGTATTGAAGATCACTATTCTAGGAATAACGGGTTATTTTCTCCAAAAATAACCCTAGCCAAACATTGACAATGCATCAAGGATATCTTTCTATGCTTCATAAGTACATATGTTCTACTTCTAAATCATGTCTTGGAAGTGGTTGTTTTGCTCGAAATTATTCACCAGTTGGTTTCATACCAAAGTCTTTTTCACATTTTCAGCATCCAATACATGAAAAAGATAATGGTTTAAAACAACATAAATATTTGAAATTTCGCAAGAATTGTCTGGCACACTTTGAATATGAATTTTGAAGTCAAGTGCATGATGCTGTATAGGATCAAGTGTCATTTTGAATACCAAATGCTTCACAAGAAACTTCTCAACATGCTACCCTGCAGTAAGGATTAAATGACAATATTGCATCAACTATTTCCATAATAAAAGTGCACCTTGGCCATAAGACTAAACAACTATAAATGTTGTAGATCTAACAAGACCACACAATCAAATGTATTCCACAAGGCCAATACTGTATGAAAAATGAAAAGGAGTTTGCAAACAAAAATACCTTAGGCAACTAATTCAATTAGATACACCAAACCATCAACAAAAAGGAAAACCAACCTACTTGGCCCCAATATTTTCAACTGGGTCCTCTAATTCAACCAATAAAAAGGCCAAAACCATAGCATTGAGATACATTTCATTACACTGTCAATAACAATAAAATTTGACTCAGCCATAACCCTTTCCTTTTATTGTTGTGAAACGATTTATGCATTACTCTAATGTGGCTAGTCCATAGGCCAAGTAGACCACTGGGTAACAAATATGTTTCCGTTAACCTTTGAGTTTTCAAATTATGCCTACCAAATCTAAGACATTTAAGAGGGGGAACTAATACAACGTTAAAAAGAAAACCAGAGCACACATCTACAAATGACCTCCTTAGCTACTGTCACACCATCATTAACTATTTTCGGAGAACCATGCTTGCTCTCCAAGACAACATTTTTCCCTTCGCCCCAAGGGTGACTCCAACAAGATCAGCAAGTTTGTTCACACCGCCTGCAAGACAAATTTTCAATGCTTTCAGTAAGTGTGCAATTGAATGCCAGACCATATACCAAAACAACCCTCCATGAAAAATTAAAATAACACATTAAAATCGAATATAAGTGGACAAGGAAAGATCCACCGCAGTGAAGTTTCACGTGCAGGTGACCTTCCTTTAAACATAATTTTTTCTCTGACCTGCAATTTTTTTGTCACTGAGCCATCCTTGTTGAAATACAACTCCTTTTCCATATCTCTTGTATTAACTACGTTCTCTCTGTCGCGTAATCTCAGAGTCCCTCTTCTGCTTGAGCGATTAAAGGAAATGGGTGAAAAAACTGAAAGAGAAGACAATTGTCTGCCATAATTATCAAACATTGCACCCAACTTCTTCCCCTTTCCATTGTTACCCAATGAGGTAGATGTGGCAATTTTTGTCATACCGCCCAAAGCAGAGGCCATCTTCTCTTATGCTGAATATAGAATTACAAGATCTTCATATTAGTATGAACCTTAAAAACATGACTCCCATTGCTAAAAACCACTTTTAAGTTGTAACAGGCAAACTAAACAACTATCGCAACTTTTGGCAACTTCTGGAGCATTAAGAGAGAAACAAACAAAGAGAAATACAACCAAAATCCTCATTTTAATGAGACCAGACTATATATTTGCATTAAGATAATAGAAATAAATCACGACTATATTAAGGCCAACACAAAACAATCTTTAACCAGTGTCTCTCGCGGCCTTCAGGTTGCCATGCTAGAGGTTGCATATTTTTAATTTAAATTCTTGACCTCTCATGCCCATCTATGAATGCATCCAATGGGATATCTACATAAATTTCTCCTTTATATCCCCGAAAACAAATTCCCTACCACAAGAGCACCAGTATTGATGGATCACCCCACACCATCCCACCCACTAGAAACGGTGAAAAAGGAAACCCGAGAAAACTTCTAAAATATCTCAAGATGAATATATGGGTGGTTCTTATGAATCAACCAACCATTCAGAACATGCCCATCAATCCAAACCATGAGTATTATGTGACAATATTCAAGCAAGCACTGAATCGGATTTCTGAAGCTATGTTAGAAAAACCCTAAACTCTCACTGAAAATAGGTGAAATGTGGCACCACTCAGAGATTGACATGTGCCAATTGGTACAAGTGGTAGAAAATTGGCATGCTCAAACAACAAGGTGATGCAGGAATGACATGAGGGATAAAATATCAGAAAATCCCCAAATTTGGAGAACTAACGCTCATCACCAACCTGAGATTGACAACTTTACATGATGTAACCTATGAAATCGTAAAAGGAGAAATCATAGTAACAATAAAGTAACATATGTAACAATAAATTCGGATTCATCCTAGGAGTGGTAATGGGAGAAATCATAGTGAACAACAGGAAACATGCAGAGTTTCTTACAATCAAATAGATGAAAAAACACATACAAAAAACCTAGATAATAATCATGAACAAGCTTAATATTGAATTATGAACTGTAAAGGAACTTACAAAATGTGACATTACGAACCTGGTCAAGCGCACAAGCAAAAATATCCTCGACATGACCCTGGTTGACAAGTTGTATTGCTCATGATGCAAGAGGATTTGTACCTGCACTGCCAAGTCAATCAAAATCCATCATTATCTATACAATAAATACAAGTAATTGATGTAGTATTTTTTACTCTAAGATGCATTTTTATGATAATGTTAGAACATATGTTGAAAATGTCAAAATATACCTGAATAAGCTCCTCTTCGTTTCAAGAACAATTTATTGGAGTCGCATGAACTTGGAACAAGCCTCCCACGATCTGAAAGAGTAGCAACTAAGTCAACAGTGACTTTTTTGTTGCTACGCTGGATCGAGGGAGGTTTGCTCCAAGAATGAATCGCTCCAAAAAATTATTCTCTACTAAACAGGGCCAACCATGTGAAGGTGGAAGCTCTTATGGCCCCTCCCCCCCACCCCTCACATCACTCTCAATTCCCCAATACCCAATCTATATTTCATTTTTTACTTTCATGAGCATAAAAAAAAATATTCAATAACTAATAAAAAAACAATTCAACAAAAAGTACGCAAGGAAACATTGCAATTAATGCTTGACATAAAAATAGTATGATAAATGATTTTTTTATATAACGCAAAAAACGTTCCAAGTATGGTAACGTTTGTCTTATAATAATACAATATTTTACATTATTGAATTTTATTTTTATTTTTCCTATTTCTAAAGCTCCTAATTACATCATCAATATCATCATGCTCTGCTCCTGTTTCGTTCCTTTTGACCCACACTGCTGACCTAGTTGCGTAGTCATGATGTCTGGTCTCATCCAGTGACGGGGCATCGCCTACAAAAATAGATAATATTAAATTTTAATTGTCAATTTTTAAATATCATTGAACTAGTTCGATAATATTAATAAAAAAAATTGCAATGAGATTATTTACCTGGTGCACCAGTTGTCGCCGCTGACCTAGTTGCATTGTCACGATGTCTGGTCTCATCCAGTGACGGGGAATCGCCTCCAAAAACAGATAATAATTAAATTTTAATTATCAGTTTTTAAATATCATTGAACTAGTTCGGTAATATTAATAAAAAAAATTGCAATGAGATTATTTACCTGGTGCACCAGTTGTCGTCGTTGGGACTATTGCCCTGTCTTCCTCTCTGGTGGTAAGATCCTCAAGGGAAACATTCTCTGTCATTTAAACAAAAAACGTTATAAGGACAACCATCAAGGTATAATTAGAAAAAATTATAAGTGGAAATTAATTATCGTCACGGCCCTCACTGATAGTAGCATTGTCGGCCTAGTCCCCACTACAATGATCAGGTTCCACGTGAGGATCATCTACATCTGGCTCTAAAACTAGGTTATTTGCCTCGTCAGTAGTGCTGCTCCCCTGATTTAAACAAAGTTGTTAGAAATTAAATTTATGGATGAAAACAAACATATTGAAAGGTTAATGTTTTACCTTATCAGGCATTCTGGATCTTGGGACCTACCCCAAGCTTCTGCGACGTTCAACTACATCTTGATAGCCGAAATGGAAAGCGATATTTTTATCTTCCTCTGTAGTTTCTATTCCGAAGTCATCACCCTACATTACATATGATTGTGTATTTTTAATCATATTTGATAGGATTACAAAACGTTGGAAGGCGATACAATTAATTATAAGATGTTTAGCTACTTAATTACAATTCTTGCAGCTAATTTCAAGTAGCCGCCCTGGCCTAGCTTGTGATGGCCCTTTTTCTCAATCCTAGCTTTGGTTGCCTTTGAGGTGTCAAGCAACCTAGCATCAACAAAATTGAAGTCAGATATGACGTAGCACACTTTTATTTTAGACATAGAGAAAATTAAAGCTATTGAATTAAAGTTGTAATTTACCTTGCAGGTCCAGTTGGCATTTTTCCTTCTTTCTTTGCCCTTTTCTCTTTTCCATCATGGATGAGTGCTCTCCACTCACTCTCTGGAACTGCGAGAGGACGTTCATATCTAGGGTTAAATTGCAATTGCATCCTATAGGTGTCCCTGGTATATTTCAAATATTTGTCGGCTACCTGAGCCACCGCTGTTCTGTCAAATGTGCCAACCCCAAAAAGGGCTTCTAGATAATCTAGAAATTCTTTTTTCAAGTTGGAATTCTAGGAATTCCACCCAGTGCGTATGGTTGGGCCAAAAATTACCAATGCATGGCTCTCCAGAAACCTGTAGAACTCATTGTTTCCTACACAGAAAAAGAAGAAGAAGAAGAAGAAGATATTATCATTAATTTAAAAATAAAAATCATGATAAATATGTTTTAGATAAAGTACATGAAATAGTTAAAATATTAAAATTTACTTGGGAGTTGTACATGCTTTATAGGGACACCTTCATCGTTCACCAAAAATGTGCCATTAATGGTCCCTGTGGAGCTGACACGTGTAGCTCCAGGAAACACAATAATGTAGTTGGCCATATCAGCCTCATCATTGCCAACACGTTCAGCGGTTGGCTGGGTGTCTGCTTGGGCAGGGTGTGTTTCTTGGCTAGCACCTAAAGGAGTAGAAGGTGTACGAGAGGGTTGTTGGGCAATCTCTTGCTCTTGTGTCCCACTACCACCAACACCGGGTTCAGCAAATGCCAGAAAACGCTACATACAAAAGAACTTTTTGTTAGTTTAGTCAATGTAAAAATTAAAAATCAAACTATCACAATTCATCTCATGAAAAACAAAAAAAAATATCCTTTTGACTTTTTATTATTACCCGATATCTATTTAGCTACCTCATAAGATGTTGTATCCTCTCTTCTGTTTCAGGTGTTTGAGGCGCGTCTATCAAAGCATTAAATTCCGACCTTGCATCTCGTGCCTTTTTTTGCAACAACAACACTGTAGATAGGGATGAAGAAAGCTCTTCCTCAAAGAGGGAATCATCAGGCGTACCATGGCTAGGTGTCTGCATATTTGAACAAAATTAATATTATTTCAATTATGTAAATAACTAAAATACCTGAAGATAGAGTAATGTTGGCACTTTAAATGTTCTTCCGCTGGCCTCTTTCCGCGATCATCCCTTCTCGGGGTTTTTCCTGCACTGCTCTGATCAGTCTGCCACATTGCAATAAAATTATAAATGTAAAAAATTGAAAACAATATCTAACTTGAAAACACAAAATTAAAAATGAAATAATTTCTAATAAGACACCGGAAGACAGAGTTAGAGTTTCAAATATGCCTTGCATTGAATTCAGTCCTGGAAACATGTCATTGCACATTAAGGCACCCAAACAAGAGACGAGTTGTCAATGAAGACCTTATTGAATATATTGTTGGAGCAACTTCTAATAAACTTGTTGTGAAGACCTTGAGGAAATTTTTGGAGCAACATTGTTGAAGCCGATGGTATAGCATTGTTGGAGACGATCTTGAAGGGCCTTGAAGTGAAGCTTTTGGAGCAACTATTGAAAAATCCTTAGAGCATTTAAGTAAGGCACTTTCTATCTTCCATCACCTTTTTCCTTTCAATATCCTTTAAACGATTTTGTTGATATTTAATGTTTGAAATCACGTTATAATTTTTTGATTATATGTGTTTGGGGACTTTCCCTTTGAAATTACCCAAAAATACCCTGGCAATTTTATCTTCAGGATGCATGTCTGACCCTATTGTTCAATATTTTGATAGATAGTAGTAAACATAGAGAGTTAGGGGGCTCTTGACTTGGTTTGGTTGGGCCATTAGATCCCTAACATCTACTAGGGAGAACCCCCCTTGAGTTGGAGGAGAGCTAGCCCGAAGTGAAAAGAGGCTGGTGAGGTGACAATGGGGCTATTGAATTACACATGGTATCACACTTTAGCTTTAGGAATTTATCTTGAGAAGTGCGAGATTTTGCTATATCAATTCTCAAATTGCTTACAACACTATTGTTAAGAACTAATAAGAAGTGATGTTGAGGGGTTTTTGGGTATAAGAAACAATACCATTTAAAAACTAGGGTTCTTAGTCCTTGGCATTCCTTCACCTGGGCCTAGGGGCACACAAGAATAATTTCACACTAAACCATGCAAACTTAAAAGTAACTTAACAGATCCATAAAGCAATAATAATCATAATTCCTAATTTCCTATTGTACGATATAATGCAAATTATTCAAACATGAAGCAATGAAGACATGCAATGTCTGAATTTCAAGATTGATGAACCAATACAAGAAGTTAGAAACTACAACTTTGATTCAATAATCTGTGTCCTAACTCCAGGAAGGAATCTAGTTTGTAGGAATGAAGAGGTTGCTATCTTTACAATCCCATCCCAACATCAAATTCAGTGATAAGTTTCTATGAGGTTCTAGGTCAAGGAAACATTCACTCCACGAATGATATATTTAAGTAGGCTTCTCCTATTCTGGGAAAACACCATACCTATAATGCATTCACTTACATGTATAAAGGGAAAGGAAAACATGTTTTCATACAATGGTGACAAAGGCATCTTGGGGAAAGGTATCTTCACTTTTTATTTATGTTGTTCACCCACACCACTCTCGTGTTTTCACTAATCCTTTTTTGTCATTTTTGGATTCAAATTAAGTTAAGGCCTTAAGTATTTTTTGACCTTTCGGTGTAGTTTTTATAAGTGGCATGTATGGATTTTCCATTAATTCTGCACTTTTCTCTTCATGCGCATGTTTCCCTGGAAATCAAATGCATGATTTAGTCCCATACATTTAACAAGTTGTTGAATCAACTCCATAGGAAATATCATGTTTCCTATTCAATCAAAATTTATCTCAGTTAGGGTAGGTAGGAAGGTTTTCCCTTTGTATTAATAGGGCACTTCTAGCTTGCATTTTTATTATATCTTTCAAATTTAGTGTCATTTCAATTAGGGCATGATTTTTTGCAACTTTCAAGGTGAGAATGAACAAAGACAAATTTTTGTGATGGATGACTATATATGACTCCATGGCCAGAGGAAAAGGCACTAATCTACTTCTTCAAATATCTATAGTTCTCATTCACCTCATACGGAGATGGTCCCTGATTTTGAGCCAAATGTTGCAGCAAAAAGTTCCCCCCCTCCATAATTTTATATTCAATGGAAATTTCTTAAATTGATGATGGAGCATGATTATGGAACATTGGCACATACATATGTAATGGAATTCCAAGATCATGATATATGTTTTCATATGTTTATGGAGGTGGTGGAGCAAAAAAGAGCTCAAATAGAGCTGAAATTTTTCACATAAAAAGGACTGTGGGCTTGACTAATGGTTCCATTTAAAAATGATATCTAGACAGAGAATAAGTGTAGCATGCAAACATGCATTGAAAATCCATCTGAGTTTGCATTGTATTACTTATGATGGATTCAAATTTGGGTTTCAAAATGCCAGGTTATGGCATGATTTTGTCGAGAAACCCTTAGTTGGATTCTCATGTTGGTTTAATTTATATTTTAAGTTTGTTTTGCAATTTTTGGGTGATAGTAACTCATGAACTAGGTTACCAATGTGTAACAATCATATTTCAAGAATAAAGTTGTGATTTTTTTATATTATTATTATTATCTATTAGCTACGATTATTGACACCTAATGCCTGGAATTTTGACATCTTGATAGCATGGATAATTTCGAAAATGTTTCTAGTAATGTTAACATAATAACTATCATTACGTGTCTTCACTTTTGTCACCATAATAGACCTATGATATGGAATCATCACACAACTTCATATGCTATGTCCCAAAAAATTCAAACTGGTTGAACCTACCTCATAGTGTGGTTATTAAGGACAAGTTGCTTGCTATATAACTCGATAGCATAGACCACGTTGCAGTTCTAAAAAGAATCCTCAAGTGTCAAAAAAACTTCACAATATGTTCTACTATAAAGCCTTTTGGGATACCTGAAATAATATATGTATCATTGATGACTTTTAAAGTATTACAAGATCCAGAGGGAAAGGAAATCAATGGAAGAGTGATCCACCAATGAGAACCTATAATTTAGCATCAGATGAGTTAGAATCTAGGAAATTGAAACCCTATAATTTTAATTAGTGATGAAGGACATCACATAGGTAATTATATTTTCATGTAGAATAATCTGTTAATTCAAATTTAAACTACATAATATGAAAGGCATACCATAAATTTTTCCACGTAAGTCCAAACAACCTATAAAAAGGGAAAACCTTCTTTTCCATGGGAAATAATTTACCTTTCCTTTTTCAAGACAATCTAAATCACAAAAAATATGAACTATACCGCACACATTCTTGGATAATGTGAAAGTGGAAAAGGAATACCCTACACAAGTGATGCACACATGTACATTTGAACACTAATAGATTTTTGTAGTTGAAATGCAATGTTTGTTTTCATTTAAATCTAGGGTTTTTAAAGCAGGGAGAAATAATGGCTGCCAAATTAATAAGCGTTTCTTTGGGAAAAATTTAAATCTTGTATTGGGTGATGAAGATAATAGAGGTTATTTAATCTTGATTCTTGACATCTAGAGAGAACCCTACAGCCTAACACAATCCAATGGAATTGACCAAAAAAACCCAAATAGAGTCAACCCTACTATAGGAGGAAGGGCCTACAGTAAGAACTTACCATTTTGCAAGAGTTGAGGGTGAATGTTTTTCTGAAAGAGCTGAGGACGAATGCAGGGAAAATGCTATTCTGCAAGATCTGAGGGCGAATGCAGGGCGAATGTTGTTCTGCAAGAGCTCAGGGAGAATGCTGTTCTGCAAGAGCTCAGGGCGAATGCTGAGGGCGAATGTTGTTCTGCAAGAGATGAGGGTGAATGCTGAGGGTGAATGTTGTTCTGCAAGAGTGGAGGGTGAATGCACACATGATATCAGATGTTAATGTAGCACACATGTACATTTGAACACTAATAGATTTTTGTAGTTGAAATGCAATGCTTGTTTTCATTTAAATTTAGGGTTTTTAAGCAGGGAGAAATAATGGCTGCCAAATTAATAAGCTTTTCTTTGGGAAAAATTTAAATCTTGTATTAGGTGATGAAGATAATAGAGGGTATTGAATCTTGATTCTTGACATCTAGAGAGAACCCTAAAACCTAACACAATCCAATGGAATTGACCAAAAAATCCAAATAGAGTCAAACCTACTATAGGAGGAAGGGCCTGCAGTAAGAACTTACCATTTTGCAAGAGCTGAGGGTGAATGCTGTTCTGCAAGAGCTGAGGGCGAATGCAGGGCGAATGTTATTCTGCAAGAGCTGAGGGTGAATGCAGGGCGAATGTTGTTCTGCAAGAGCTCAGGGCGAATGTTATTCTGCAAGAGCTCAGGGCGAATGCTGAGGGCAAATGCTGAGGGTGAATGTTGTTCTGCAAGAGCGGAGGGCGAATGTGCATGTGATATCAGACGTAAATGTAGCACACATGTACATTTTAACACTAATATATTTTTGTAGTTGAAATGCAATGCTTGTTTTCATTTAAATTTAGGTTTTTTAAAGCAGGGAGAAATAATGGCTGCCAAATTAATAAGTGTTTCTTTGGGAAAAATTTAAATCTTGTATTGGGTGATGAAGATAATAGAGGGTATTGAATCTTAATTCTTGGCATCTAGAGAGAACCCTACAACCTAACACAATCCAATGGAATTGACCAAAAAAACCCAAATAGAGTCAACCCTACTATAGGAGGAAGGGCCTGCAGTAAGAACTTACCATTTTGCAAGAGCTGAGGGCGAATGCTATTCTGCAAGAGCTAAGGGTGAATGTTGAGGACAAATGTTGTTCTGCAAAAGCTGAGGGCGAATGCTGAGGGAGAATGTTGTTCTGCAAGGGCGGAGGGTGAATGCGCGCGTGATATCAAACATTAATGTAGCTATTGCGACAGATACGAAACAATAAAATCATTTTTATGTAGCGCGCATATAAGTTTTGTATTTTTATGTAGCGCACATATAAGTTTCGTATTTTTATGTAGCGCACATATAAGTTTCGTATTTTTATGTAGCGTGCATATAAGTGTCGTTATACCGATGGCGGAAAAAGCGTACTAGGATGGCTGCCTCCAAACATCGCAATTGCGACACTTAGACATTGTGTCGTACTTGCGACGTTTGGAGGCAATTGTCGCAATAGCGACGCTTTGGGCCATAGTGTCGCAATTGCGACGTCTTCCTCCAAACGTCGCAATTGCGACACTTTGTCTAAGTGTCGGTATTGCGACACTTTTCTATAAACGTCGGTATAGCGACGGTTTCGGGCGAGATGGAAAACATTTGGGGAAATTTTCGACGTTTGGTCAAAAGCGTCGGAACCAAGTGTCGGAATTTCCACCAAATGTAGTAGTGTTTGGAATGGCTAATCCCAATGAGTTTTAAGGATTGTTATAAGGGTTAGGGAATAATGAATCATTGGATTTAGGATTAGGGTTTATGGGTTTTAAGGATTCCATGTTATGGGTTAGGGGTTAAGGGGTTAGTGGCTTGGGGTTTAAGGGATCAAGGGGTTAATTTTTATCAGTTGCGAGTGTAGGGGTTAAGGGATTGTGGCTTTGGGGTTAAAGGGATACGGACTTTAGTGTTTATGGGTTAATTTCTTATGGGTTGTGATAATGTGTCCCCTAATCCCCTTATCACAACTATTGGGGGTTCCCCTATCAATTTCTCTCATTGTATTACTTATAGGTCCCATAGCCCTTGTGGCATAAGGCCCTAAGGCTCCTTCTCATTCTCTAATGTTAGTATTATAGATCTCAATATACCATGAACTAACCTCTCACTTCTACCCATCCATGATACCCTTATGTCCCCTTGCCCCATTCAATACACCAAAAGATCCCCCTCCCCCATAATTCATGAGAATTGAACATTTGGAGGCAATCATTTAACAAAAGCTTCTAAAAGTTTTATTCTAATGAATTTTTTTGGGGAGGCAGGGGTTGTCCATCAATGCCTCCAAAAGTTACATTGTCATGACCTTTCAGGGTGATTCAGGGATTCTAAGTTGAGAACAACAAATACCATGAATAGACAAAGAATCCAATGAGTTGAAGAGCTAAAAAAAATACCACCCATAATGAACATTTTCTTCCAAAGATTATTCCATGTTGGGCCACAACAAGACCTTTTGATAGAAATTTCATGTAGCCTACTACTACAAAGGAAATTCAAACCACTTTTTGTTCCACTTCTAATTTTACCCAAAATTACCTCATATTTAAAGGTATCACCATATCTTATACCAAACAAAATTCAAAAAATAGATATCCTTTAGAGAAATAAGATCATAAAAAAAATGAACCATACATATTAATGAACCGTATTTTATATATTGATATTAGGATGAACCTATTTTGTTATTGGAAAGAGAGAAAATTTCATAGATACTGATGAATCCTTATGCATTACCTACATTCTAATGAGTTAACAGAAATGGCACTACATTCTAATGAGTTAACAGAAATGGCACTAGGAGAGTGATGATATTGTGTTTACGGGAAATATATTTTATCTCTTCCTCCAGCACCAAGATTTTTCTTGTATGTTGCTGAAAAAATGGAAATCCCCAATGGATATTGTTGCCTTCACAACGACTCCATTATACTGGTGTCTTGGGCATAAAATCAAACTATTTTTGGCTATATCTATTAGATGTCATTTCATTGATCTATAGTGATAGGTGAGAGCTATGCATAAATCACTAAAGGTGTATCAATAGGCTATTAGTCTATTGCATACAGAATTGGACTCATTTTATTTGTAACTTAGTGAAATGGAAAAGATGTGGAAATGGAAATGTAACTTAGAGCATTCTCTTTTTTACCTGTGTCTCGAGGCCTTGCTCGCTTCTTATCCTATTTCCATTTATTCGTTGCATTACCTTTCCAGTCTAGTTAGTCTCAGATCTATGATTTGATTGCTCATAACAATGTTTTAGCTTCTGGATGGCCTCCTCCAATGATCTAGGCTCATCAAACTCAATCCTGTCTTTGAATTTTATCGACAACCCATTGATGAATCATTGAATCTTGGCCTTCTCCTCCTTGAGGTAAGACACATATCTCAACAACTCCAGAAATCTGCTAGTTTACTCCTCATCGATAATAGAGTCCATATTTATCTCATAAGACTATTTTTCCTTGTCATCATAATACATCTTCGATAGATATTGCTTCCTGAATAGTCTCTCGAATTCACTCCAAGTCAACTCCTCATAAATATCTCTAATGTTCTTTACATCTTCACACCAAATATATGCTTTACCTTTAAGACTGAATGTAGATATTCTGGCCTTCATGTTCTCTAAGTAATTGTGCAATCTGAAGAATTTATTCATTCCAATCAACCATGATTTTGCATCATGTGATTTATTCATTTCCCCATCGAATGTAGGTGGCTTTTATTTCTTGAACTCATCCGAAAATATCCCCTATCACTCCTCCTTTAAGGATTATAACGATGATGACCATGATACCTTTCAGAACCAGAACGAGAATAGCACCTGTGTCCATCACCCCTCCTTTCTGGAGTATCCAAGAACCTGACATCCCTGATCGTGTCATCTCTATCTGACCTGTACCCACTATGGGGTCTACTTCCACATGCCCCATTAGTCATATCCTCCTATCCATAGTTGATCCGAAGTGGTCCCTGTCTCTGCAATTCTAACAAAATCTGAAGAATTATTGCATTGAATTCTACTTATTTCTCCTATGCCTGCATGATTTTTTCATTATCTGCTTTGCAAATCCTTATTTCCTCCTTCAAACTCCTCAATGTGTCTGCTAAGTTAGAAGTGTTCCCAACACCATGCTACTCGTCTGATTCATAAGGAGAATCTTTGTACTCTACCATCTTGTTATTCATATTTGATCTCTTCTTCCTGCAAGGTATATTATTTCATTTAAACCAAATCATAAGTAAACTAGTGTACCTTAGTATAGCTCGAAGAGGATATCTCATCTGCAAGACCACACACACACACACACACACACATAAACATAATCATATCAACATGTAAACATATTTTCAACCATTATCCATTTATCAATGCATGACTATGCTGACCACATACCATGATTTCATGCACAATGACCATCATCTAGTGAAATTATGCATAACAACATACAAACACTGATACACATAATCGATGCATGACCGACATAAACACAACAAATACATTCAACAACGACACCATCAAATTTCACATGATGACACCACTACAATCATGACCAATACCATGCATAAACAACAAGCACATAGATCACAAGTACAAGGACCTATATGCAACCAACATGTAGATACGAAAACACATTCATCCAAGTGGAACGAAAACCAGACATCACCCAAGGAGAATGGAACCATGCTATGATACTGCTCTATAACACCCTCCTCCCACATCTACCCAAGTTACCAGCAAACCGGGGCAAACATGTGACGAAAAGTTACTATGATATGATTCAACTCCCTATATATCAATTAAGGAAGTGGAATCGATGTAACACAACCAATCTAACCTTCTGCACTTGCAACAAAACCCCCAGGATCCATCCAACCCATTTAGATAACTGGAGCCATCCAACCCATCTAAGTGACTAACCCTTGAGACAAAATGAAATTTTTCTGCATCAAAGCCTTAATCTCTCCCTTGACATGGGCATGCATGCGACTTAGAACCTCCAGTCGCTCCCACAACAAGGAATGCCTGCGACTAGGGACATTTCCAGGTAGTTATGTGCCAACGACTCCGGATCAGTAGAAAGTTTTTTTACAATAAAAAAAATAAAATACATATTTTTTCTTTCTAAAAAATAATTAAATTATTGTTATTTATCTCTTTTATATATTTGTTCAATAGTGAAAATAAAACCGAGATGTGACTATAAGACATGCAAGAATCAAAATTTTGATTTTTCATTTTGAAAGAAAAAAAATGAAGGTTTAAAATGCATATATGGAAAACAATTGAGAAAATATTTAATTAATTTTTTTTTTATCGTTATATTGTATTTAATTTCTTTCAAATTTATATCAAAGTTTTAGTTGAAGTAATTTAAAAATGTTAACATATTTAAAAAATAAACAATTTTAGTTCATGGAATGTAATTCATTTGAAAATCACCTTGTTATGAAGTATTATGTAAAAACATGAGATTCAAACTTAAATCCCTTTGAGTGGCCAACCAAAAAATAATATTTTTTTAATCTAATTATTTATTATATTTTTAGAATGTGGTTTAATGGAAAAGGAAAAATATAATATAAAAGAAATAAAATTGACATGATTACATTTCATGTGGTTTGAATATATATATATATATGATGATGATGATGATGGTTAACGTCCACTCAAACCAAACTTTGGTCTATCGGACCTATAAATTTTCTTAGTTCTTAATTGTCTGGCTTCTAGTCTTTCTTGGCGAGATTGGTGTTGTAGCTTTCTTTTTCTCCTCTACGGTCTTCCAACTTCCTTTATCTTGCAACTCCTTCATCTCTTCTGATCCTTGGGACACTAGTGTCTTATCTTCGGGATCTGGAAGATCTACTTTGCTGCTAAATGAAGATTTATTTTGCGTAGTATTCAAATCCTCAAAATTTTTGATGCTTAAGGAGTTGTTGAGTTGACATCTGAAGATAACACTTTCATAGTCAAGTTTCTGGTTCCATACATAGTCTTTTCTTGTTAATATTATTTCATCTGGGAAATCGGCGATAAAGTCCATTTCTACACAGATGCGTGCATAAGTGGTTCTGACATATTCTTCTATTTCTGAGCACCTGCAGTAAAATTTTCCAATTGCATTTCCAATGGCTTTTAGCAAGGAGAGATTCCAAAGATGCAAAGGTAGGTTTGGAAATCTGATTCAAACTGGTGTTGAGGTTAAGACTATTATTGAGGGATCAAATGATGGGTTCCATGGCTTCATGAATAGGCCCGATTTTTCCCAAAACCAAGGGCCGGAATCTAAGATGCATTGTCTGCTTTCAAATTTTTCAAAATCTACTATAAAGAAACCCTTAGCACAAGGGTAGATATTAATTTCATCAGAAATGAGAGGCTTCCATACCTCCGAGATCCAAATCTAGAGAGCTGTCAGCCGTCTGCGGTGTGAGTGTAGTCTGCAATGCAGTGTTAACATTAGTCTGCATTTGCATCTACGGTGCGAGTGCAGTCTGTGTTTGTGTCTGTGCTTGGGTGACATTGTCGGTAGCTGAGAATTGAGCAACCAAACTCTTCTTAATTGCCCAGCCCCTCCTCGAATCCCCAACCTTGACGCCAATGTTTGAAGGCGTGGGATAGGTTCACATTTTACACTGAATTGGCATGAAATCATAGTGATAATTCAGTTTCAATATCGATCTCCGCAAAGCAAGAAAAATGTGTGTCTTCTTTTTTTAAAATTTGCATAACGTTTGTTTGAAAAAGTAGCTGAAGTGATTCCAAGGGCATATTGAAGAATTTTTATCAATATTTGGTTCTATGATGCCTCCAATAAATAATTATACACCTATTAAGCCCTCAGAAAGCTATACTATGATGCATGAAGAAGAAGAATTGCAGTATGAGATATCAAAATTACGGTACCAAGTGCAACAAATTTTGATTTTACGAAGAGCAACTGAAGATGACATAGACAGTTTACAAGCAGAAATGGGGGCTAATTTGGATGGTTTTAAGGATCAAATAAAAGCTATATGGACGATAAAGTAGTGGAATATCAGATCGAGAATCAACAACAAGTTCTCCAACTCTCAAAGGATAACTTAACTTTGGTGCAGAATCAAATGAAACAACAGGAAGATCAACATCACATCGAAAGAAGTTCTGAAGCAATCATAGAAACAAGAACTCAACAAGTACGATCAATTTCAGAGTATCTCAGCAAGTGGAAGAACTTTCTTGTAGAAGATTCCATGTGGGAGGATGAGAATTTTATACAAAAGCATCAAGAAATAATCAAGCATTGAGGACAACACTTGTTTGAAGGAGAGGATCATGTTAGGCCCCTATATTACTAGTATAGTCCCTTATTGTTGTTATTGTAACCCCCTTATTGTTGTTATTGTACCCCTGTAACCCCTTTATTGTTATTGTTGTACCCCTGTAATCCCCATATTTTTATTATTGTGCCCTTACATTATTATTTTTAGGTCGGCTAGGATTACATTGTGTCCCTACTAGGACTACATTGTGGCCCCATGGACTCCTATGTATAGAAAGGAGGTTTTGTCATTTGTAGCATCCAATAATTGTTCATTAATGTAATGTATTAGAGGTTGCCCCCTCGAAGTGGCTTATTTCTAAGGCATTGATCTCTCTTTTCTTCTATTTTTCTTTCTGCTCTCATATTCAAAAATAAAAAATATAATTTTCCACTATCTACTCATAGAATTTCAGTGCAAACTTCCACAATACTAATGGTTTTGTCTTAATTGCCATTGTCTTAAATATAAAGTTTTATATTAAAATATTTTTGTCTCAAAGTGTTTTTGTCTTAAATATAAAGTTTTGTATTAAAATATTTTTGTCTCAAACTCCTTTTGTCTTAAATATAAAGTTTTGTCTTAAACTATTTTTGTCTCAAACTGTTTTTGTCTAAAATATAAAGTTTTTTCTTAAAATATTTTTGTCTTAAATTGTTTTTGTCTTAAAATATTTTCGCCTCAAATTGCTTTTGTCTTAAATATAAATTTTTGTCTCAAAATACTTTTGGCTCATACTACTTTTGTCTTAAATTTTATATTTAAGACAATTCAATTGATATTAAATTTTAATATAAAATAACTAAATAAAAAGTAACTTTTTAATACAAAAGATTTCTTTTGTCTTAAAAAAATTTCTTAAAATTCCCTTGGTGTAGTAGTGTACGCATCCAGGATGGTATCCATACCTTTTTTTTTGGCTTCCACCCATAATGGCACTTTATCTGAAGAAATTATTTCCCAAAACGTTCCATGAGCTCCCTGCTTCCATGATACACATTCTGGCCATCCTCTGGTTATGCCTTCCCAGATCTTTTCAGATTTTGATAACCAACATATCTCATCAGTGACCATAGGTGCATGCAAAGCATTGCATTGGCTTCTCTAGTAAGGCTATAATTTTCTCCCTCTTCAGCCCAATTTTCATTCAAGATTTCCCTTGAAGCATTTCTAAATGTAACTTGTTATTGGCAGACAAGGACTTCACTTGTCCATATGTTTTAAATATTCCATATTTTTGTCTCAGTCCTGGTGCTTCTACCAAAGCGACAAGGCTCGCTCTGGATGGAATCGCTATTGTTTTGCTTCTGGTTTTCATGACTCTTTTCTCTCTGATTTGAGGTTCTTTGTCCATTATAAACACAGTCTCTGAACAATAGAGGATTTTCACTAAGGCTTTAGGAGCACGTTGCCAGAGGAGCAGATACTCAGATGACTCAGGATCCTTCTGAAATTTTTATGGATCCATAATGAACTCCATCATGTTTTTCATTATAACATCTCTTCCTTTTTGCAAGCGCTGCTTATATTTTTTAGACATTATAGATGGATTTTTCTCTAGTAAACTCATAGCAGACTTGCATTCCTTATGTAAAGTGTTGATATCGGTTTCACTCCAATCCTTGGTAGGCATTGGAACTGGTACAATTCCATCCATTGACGTTGCCACTGCTACAATGAGAACTAATAATTTTTTTCCCGATCTTAAGTTCACTGTCACATATAAAAACAGCCTCTAACTGTTGGAGAAACTTTGCCATGAAATGAGGAGCATATTTCCAATATAAGGAATACCAGTTTGCGAAAGATTGCTTCTTAGCATATGCTTCATTTACGATCAACTCTATCATTTTTTCTGTAATAGCTTCTCTTCCTCTTTCCAAGCAACGCTTATATTTTCAGATAGTAGAAGAGTTTTTTTAGCTAGGATCATCTTAGTAGACTGTCAATTCTTATAAAGTAATTGGATTTCTTCATCACCCCACTTGCCTCTATCCCTTGGAAGTTCCATTTTTTCCATACCCAAAATACTATCTTGAAATTAAAATTATTACATCTGAAAAGATTTGAGGTGTTTCACAAAACTTTATGCTTCTGCCAGCGCAATGACTATGTCAAAGGAATCTGCCTTTAGTACCATCAATGTATGTTAAACCCATGTTGGAATGTTACTTTCAACTGTCCCTGTGCAGAGCCACTTTCCATTTTTTTCTCCAGGATTATGTACTCAGAGCTGCTTGCTGAAATTGTCTAAAAGCCTGCACACAAGACCGCCTTCTATTTTTTGTGAACAAATAGTTCGTTTTTTTTTGCAGTACTCTGTATTTCAAAACATAGTGTTAAAATAGAAATAGAGCATTTGTTTTTTGTTTTGAAACAATGCGGGTGTTTTTTATTAAACATGGTCCCCACAGTGTCTTGTTGATGTGGCGAGTTCCAATGTGTTCATCGCAATCGGAACGAGTCAATTGAAACCACAACCCTTTTATTATGATCCATAGATATGGTCTGATGCAATCATCGAATCGGGAGCGCTTTGTTATATTGGTCTGATTGGAAAGTAAAATAAAGAACTGGACCCGATGATTTCTATAGGCCGCAGTTAAAAGTTGAACTCGGGTCCGCTTCTCAATCGGCATCGAAGATTTTTGTATGGCCTGTTTGCAATGTTATAAAACCGGACCCGATGCAATTTATTATAGCAGATTTGATAAGTTTTCACGTCACAAACTTGGCTTGCGTCAGCAGCCAATTTTCAGACGCGATATAATTTATGAGGCGGATTTGAGTTTTCATCGCGCACACAAAAGATCTTGTGACGTCAGCGGTTTTGTTACGCGAAATGGGTTCTTGCAATTTGGTTTAATTTTCTTTCATGTCCGGCAGTGTAATGTTTTAATATATCACGCGACATAAGGTTTTAATGTTTTTGCATTGTAATGTTTTCACAAATTGCGTGAAAGGTTTTAAACCTTGGAACATATAATTTATATGCGTGATTTATGTAGTGGGCCCCGAAAGTATTTTTCCACGGAATTTATTTTAGTTTCATTTTAATGTAGTTTTTATGTTATGTAAAGCGCTATGATATAAAGTGTGAAAAGCCCGAAGGCTTTGTAATAGACAGAATGTTATGTTTTTATTTGAAATCACAACAGAGTGCATTTTGTATACAGAGCAGTGTATTTTCAAAGAGATAAAGATTATTTTAATCAGCACAGCAGTGCATTGTTTTTGTGAGACAGAGTGTGTCTTTTTGAGAGACAGTGAACTTGTTTTTCTGCACTGTGTTATGCAACAGTCAGAATTTGTAAATCCTCAACAGAGGAACTTTTGTAATAGTTTTTGGTTTTGAAATAGAAATATTTTCAAGTGTAAAACTCTGTCTTCAATGAAGAAATTTTTTTTATTCTCTGTGATAAAGAGAAGAGTATTATTCTCTCTAGTTTGTTCTGGAATTTTCATAAATTCCAACATGGTATCGGAGCTAGTCCAGGCTCTTTGAAGGTGTCAAAGAAGCTGAAGGAAGGATTTCTTGTTGCAGCAGCTTCTCCAACAGAGTGAAGACTCAGTCAAGAAGAATCCAAGGTATTTCTCAAGTCATTTTTTTTGTGTTACTGTTAAAGACAGTTGATTTTTTTAAAAACACGGTCAAGTATTTTGAAGCATAGTTAAGAGTGCAAGAATGGATGAAGCCAACACTAGCATGGGTATTGGTAATACTCAGCTCCCACAATTTAATGGGAAAAACTATGAATACTGGGAAATAACCATGAGAGCCCTGTTTGCTTCCCAAGACTTATGGGAACTTGTTGAGGATGGCTTTGAAGAGCCAACAGATGAAACTGAGTTTGATGATTTAACTTAGGCAGAGAAGGAACTGTTGAAGAGCATTAAGAAGAAGGATTCTAGAGCCCTCTACTTTTTGTATCAAGCAGTGCATGAGAGTGTGTTTCCAAGGATAGCAGCAGCCAAGAGATCCAAAAAAGCATGGAAAACTCTCAAGACAGCCTATCAAGGCATGGAGAAAGTGAAGACAGCAAAACTACAATTACTGAGGAGAGACTTTGAGACTCTCTGCATGAAGGAGTCAGATAGCATTGACTCATTCTTCACACATGTGATTGGAATGGTCACACAGATAAGGTCTCATGGAGAGACTCTTGAAGAAAGGAGGATTGTGGAAAAAATCTTGAGGAGCCTACCCTCAAGGTTTGATGTGATTTTCACCACCATGAAGAGACCAAGGATCTCAAAAAAAATTTAGTTGATGAACTACATGCATCACTGATGACACATGAGCAGAGATTGGGTAAAAATGAAAACTCATCTCTACAACATGCCTTTAAGACCCAGATGTTCTTTGGAAGAGGAAGAGGGCAAGGCAGAGGAAACAAGAGAGGAAGAGGAAGAAGCCAAAACAGAGGTGGAATAAATAGTCCAGCAAATGCTCAAGGAAGGGGCAGCAATCCAAATCAGCATCAAGGCCAAGGCAGCAGCCAGCAGAGTGGTCAACAACATGCTCAAGGACAAAGGTATAATAAATCCAATGTCCAATGTCACTACTGTAAAAAATATGGACATTATGCAAATGAATGTAGAAAGAAGAAGCATGATATGGGTAATAGAACAAATGCAAATTTTACTAGAGAAAATATCGGCCAAGATAAATTGTTTTTAGCTTGTAATATGGCTGAGGAAAAGAGTGAAGATTTATGGTTTCTAGACTCCGGTTGTAGTAACCATATGACAGGAAACATAGCCATGTTTTATATGCTAGATGAGAATGTGAAATCACAAGTCACATTAGGGACTGATAGTAAAGTGTCTGTTATGGGAAAATGAGATGTAAATGTCTTAACAAGGAAAGGTGAAAAGAAATCCATAGCAGATGTTTATTATGTTCCAGGAATGAAATGAACCTCTTAAGTATTGTACAACTTGTTCAAAAAGGGTACAATGTTTTCTTTGAGGATGATGTTTACACCATCATGGATAAACCACCCAACAAACAATGTATTGCTAAAGTGAAGATGACAAGGAACAGGATGTTCCCTCTTAGGATGAGAGTAGATTTGAAAAATGAAGAAGAAGTAGCAGTAGTGACACAAGAGGCTTTCCAAAGCGAACCAAAAGATGACAATTGGTTGTGGCACTTGAGATTTGGACATCTCAACTTTGGAGGTCTTAACTTGTTGAATAGAAAAGGAATGGTAAGAGGTTTTCCATTAATTGAGAAACCGGATAGCCTTTGTGAAGGTTGTATCTTGGGGAAACAACACAGAGAAAGTTTTCCTTCCGGGAAAAGCATAAGGGTAAAGGAACCCTTAGAGATTGTCCACTCCGATTTATGTGGACCGATTCAAACTCCATCACTTTCTAGCGGCCACTATATGCTAACATTTATTGATTATTTTACTAGAAAAACTTGGGTTTAATTTTTGAAACAAAAGTGAAGTGTTTGAAAGATTCTACAATTTCAAAGCACTTGTTGAGAACCAAAGTGGGTTGCATATCAAAGTCCTAAGGACTGATAGAGGAGGTGAGTATATATCTAAATATTTTCTACGTTTTTGTAGATAAAATGGGATTCATAAGCAGTTTACAATTAGATATACTCTGCAGCAAAATAGAGTTGCCGAAAGGAAGAATAGAACAATAATGGACATGGTAAGGAGTATGTTAAAGGCAAAGAATTTTCCTAATTATTATTGGGCTGAGGCTGTACATTGTGTAGCATATATTTTGAATAGGTGCCCTACAAAAGAAGTTATGAACAAAGTGCTGGAAGAGGCATGGAGTGGCACAAAGCAAGGTGTCACACACATGAAATTTTTTGGATGTGTGGCTTATGCACACATTCTAGATCAGCTAAGGAATAAGTTGGACAGCAAGGGGGAGAAATGTATTTTCATTGGATACAGTGAGGAATCCAAAGCTTACAGGTTGTACAACCCATCCACCAAGAATTTTATTGTGAGTAGAGATGTTCAGTTTATTGAAGAGTAAGCTTGGGATGGAAGCATAGAGAAAACAGTGAATGTTAAACATTGTTTATCTCATGATGAAAATGATGATGAGTTGGCTGAAATACATCCCCAAACAGTAGCACCAACACAAGGGCAGCAAGAGACACCCTTGAGGAGAAATGAAAGTGCTTCTCCAAGCACACCACAAGGAGGAAATTCGAGTGCTTCTTCAAGCACTTGTACACCTAATGAAAAAGGTAAGAAGTTCAGAAATTTGAATGACATTTATGAACAAGAGGTAGAAAATGAAGGTATGAACACTTTTTTTGCTTTATATTGTTATGTTGATGATCCTATCCATTTTGAAGAAGCTATTAAAGATAGGAAATGGATAGAAGCTATGGATGAGGAGATTAATGCCATAGAAAGAAACAAGACATGGGATTTGGTTGAACTCCTAAAAGGTAAATATGTCATTGGAGTTAAATGGGTCTACAAGACCAAGAGTAATGTTGAAGGAAAAATAGAAAGACACAAGGCAAGACTTGTTGTCAAAGGGTATAAGCAGAAGTAAGGGATAGACTATGAGGAAACTTTCGCACCGGTTGCTAGAATGGAAACCGTGAGAGCAGTGCTGTCCATAGCAGCACAAAACAAGTGGAAAGTTTACCAAATGGATTTGAAGTCAGCATTCCTAAATGGAGTGTTAATGGAAGAGGTTTACATTGAACAACCTCTAGGCTACGAAAAGAAAGGCCAAGAGAACAAAGTGTGCAAATTGAAGAAAACTCTTTATGGGCTAAAGCAAGTGCCAAGAGTGTGGTACAGTAGGATAGATTCCTATCTACTGGAAAATGGATTTGAAAAATGTGAGGGAGAACCCACCCTCTACATCAAATAAAAGGATGGCAAAATTTTGATTGTGGTCTTATATGTTGATGATGTTATTTTCACAGGTAATGATGATTACCTTATTGAAAATTTTAAAATAGTCATGAAAGAAGAATTTGAAATGACTGACATGGGTTTTTTGAGATACTTCTTAGGAATAGAAGTAGAACAAGATGAAAATGGGATTTTTATCTCACAGGCAAAATATGTTAATGAAGTGCTGGAAAGATTTAATATGCAGGAGAGCAAAGTAGAAATCACTCCCACAGTGATGGGATTAAAACTCAGCAGAGAGGACACCAACAAGGATTTTGATCCTAGTTTGTACAAGAGCATAGTTGGCAGCCTCATGTATTTGACTGTAACTAGGCTCAATATAATGCATGTTGTTAGTTTGATTTCTATATTCATGGAGAGGTGAAAGGAAGCACATTGGCAGGCAGTGAAGAGAATTCTGAGGTATGTTAAAGGAATTAAAAGGTATGGAATTTTATATACTACTTCAGAATGTTCATATTTAATAGGATACACTGACAGTGATTGGGTTGGAAGTGTAGATGATCAGAAGAGCACTTCCGGTTATGTTTTTCACATGGGTTCAGGAGCCATTTCATGAGCTTCTAAAAAACAGCCTATTGTAGTGTTGTCTACAGCAGAGGCAGAATATGTGGCAGCTACATGACAACAACAAATCTGAAGTTGGCCCAAAGGATAGTTGGTTTGTGATTGTCGCTCTATCAGTATTTTCTCTCCCTTAACTTGGTTCCTCTCCACGTGGTCTTCCCCAATTTCTTGTAACTTTATTTATCAAATTCGAGGAATTTGGTAAATAAACATTATCGACGACCCTTGAAGTTAACTTATATCTCCAAACTTTATATTAATAGCCCGATACCTTTTGAATAAATGACTTTTTAATAGACCTTTGGTTCCGGCCCCACATATATAATCGATGGCCCAATAAAATGCTCGCATCGTACCTTGGTTAACCTTCGCGCATCTTCCTCATACGACCATCGTCCGATGGCTCCCCTCCAGATCAACGGCGCTCAAAAATATCGCGCGGCCTCCTTGGTCGAACATTAACGCACGATGTTGCATAATGATAGTGGTTTTGGAACTTTTCCCAATGCCACGTGTCGACTGTTCTATGGAATCGCTCGCAATTGGAGAATACCGCTTGCTCCACAAAAGCGATGCGATATGGGCAGGCGGGTTTCGCAAATCCGCTTCCAGTTTTGGAATAGTGATCAACCACGGGTTAGGTCGGGTTACACTATCCCCAGTATTCACTAACTCAAGTCAGATCTCGGCAGGGTTTCTAATTAACAACAACCAATTGTAATTCTCTTCCGACAGGATTTTCACTACCATTGGAATAGGGTTAGTCAACCACAATTATACGCAAACTTCTTCTATGAGTGGACATTTATTCAACAGAGCTTGTTCGAACAATTTTGAGAGAAAAAGTAGACAGAGGGATGCGGAATCTATACAATAGTTCAACTCAGTAATTATATATGCATAGATTTCAATCACCTCACAGTTAAATAAATTTCCTCACAATATCAATTCAAGACAATTCGATGGCCAATGAGCACTGAAATTATTTAACTCGAAGCAAGCGTTAACACACAGGTTTTATTGCAGAAATCTTCTCCTCCCAATACATCCGAGGGATACAATTTATATACATCATAGTGTGTATTTTTAGTTCCTCGGTGAGGACTGTTTAGAAAATCAAAAGCCTAATTACAATTATTCAACTAACTGGAACATGAAAGATGGACTGAACCTAACTATTCGACTTCTACAAATTCTAACTAATCTAAATGAAGTAATCAGCTGAGGTATTGACACCTAGTTGTTACAATTCAAATTTTTTCAAACCCTCCTAGCCACAACATGTGGACAAAACCTCCTACATTGCTGGCTAGTGTCTCATGCTCCCTGCATCAGAATATCGAGGGCAATTTTCTTCATGGGCTCCTGTCCATGAGCTCTTCCACTAATCTGCCTATCTTCTGCAACATTCCTTCAATCATCCAAGTGGCATCTTCCTCTATCTTATCCTTCCATTTGATTAAGTACTGAAAGTACTCTTGTCCTCTGGTCTTCCTGAACACTCTTTTGTCCAATATCTTCTGTGGTTGCAATGGTTGCGCTAGAGGTAGCTGCTCTTTCCACTAAATCTATCCCTTGTCTACTGATCTTTCTTCTGCTCTATCATCTTCATACTTGTACAAATCTGCAACATTAAAAATGGGAGATATTCCAACATCAGGAGGTAATTCAATCTCATAAGCATTTGCAGAAAACTTTCTAAGTATCTTGCATGGCCCAATCTTTTTGAAATTCAGTTTGTTATACTGCTTCTTTGGGAATCTCTCCTTTCTCAAGTGTGCCAAAACCAGATCTCCTACTTCAAAATGAACTTCTTTTCTACTCAAGTCTGCTCTGCCCTTGTATTTTATGTTGTTGCCTTGTAGTTGTTGTTTTACTTGTTCATGTATGGCCTGGATCTCTGAAGCAAATTGTTGAGTCATAAAAAGTTATCTTTTGAACACCTAATTAGCCTACATTAATCATCAATCCGAGAGTGTCTTTTTATTTCAAGAGTGTACTCTGTCTGAGGCTGCAGTTGTCTAAGAGAAATGCTTTGAAGATGTAGTACAAAATAATAAATGCTCGAAAAGAGACCTAATTACAGTGACATGAATGGAAAGATTAAACTACTTCAATCTTGCAGAACATCGATCAGGGATGCAGTAGCAGTAACTCTTTCCCTTAGAAATCGATGGAAGATGACCAATCTGGGGACTTGGAAGAAAAATCCTCTATCCTCTACAGTTGGAGATCTTAAAGAAATTGAAACGAAAGCAGATTCAATGAAAGCCACTTAAAAGAAACGCAATCTGAAAAGGAACAACAGCATGTAAATACAACTCATATGTTTGCTAATCAAAGACTATGAACAATTAATGAACATAAATGGAACAACAACGTGAAATGAACAGCAATTACAATTCTAACATATTCAAGGCACTAGATTTCTATGCTTCAATTCTGTCGACAGTTTCTCACCACGCAACAACCAATTATAACAGATTATAAACTAAAGGAACAGCAACTCAAATCAGATACAAGTCAATGAAGCTTTATAATAACAGAAAAATAATCGAACAGCGAATTATTCTTATTGTAAAGAAATGAAACAGCAATGACTCTGTATTTGATCCGATCAACAATAAACCAATTCAAACATTAAACGCACTCCACACGACAGTAAACAAAGATTAAAATACAAACAGCGAAGTGATTCCACCAAAGTTGGGCCCTTAGCGCCAGTGAAATATTGTTGGGCTAATTCAGAACTGTAGAAGGTAAATAAAACGCGTGCTTTGTATTAAACCAACATAAAGTTTTACAGAAAGGTTTCTCTCAAAACAGAGAGTTAATAGAACAGAGAAAATGTAAAGTCTTTCAACCGATTCCCAATAACAATTACAATCCATCGCCTTGTCACTAAAGGACGTGGCTTTATATATCAAATCTCGACGAACCAATCAAGGAACAAGATGATTTCAAACAGCGATCCCTCAGGATCGAAAGATCCTGAGGGATTCGCTCCTCTGTGTTTAGTCATCGTTCTGTTTGTGCTGACTGAGGTCGAGCTGTTCCCTTTCTTTTTTGGGCTATTCATTCAGATCTCCTTTCCTTTGGATGGATATGATTCAATGCTGATGGAGCAGCAGTTAGATTTTTCTCAACCCCGCCTTTGGTACAGTTGTTCACCTCTCCGAAATCCTATTTGTCAACCAAAAAGTAACCTTTAGTCACCTTTTCGTATTAAACATAAAACTTTCCAATTCTATTGTAACTCCTATGATAAATTACCTTTCCAAGGCAAACAGGAGTATATTTATGGTAAAGAATGAGTAAATATACAATAATTTCATACCTCTTTCACTACCCAACATACCCCCCTTGGTTAATCATTTTCATGCCCTCATGAAAACTATAGTTTACATGGAGAGCAGTCAAAGAATAAGCCAAATAAGGTTTGTCGTCCACATGCCTAAAACCATGTAGTGCAGCTAATTCCTCAAAAATATGTTCTGTCTGTCCTTCAGGAAGTTCATAAATAGCTTTGTAGTCTGAAGCAGGGTACCATGCAATAGGGCTGCGGAATCTACATCCTAACCAATATGGTCCTTCTTTTAAAACAAGATGGCTATAGGAAATGAGATGGTCTGCAGCTAGCCCAAATTTTCTATAATTAAATGGTTCCCTATTTTGCACATTCTTATTCGAGGTTCTCCATCGGACCTTGGTTGCTATACAAGCTTGGTTCCTAATGGATGAAAAACAATCTGTTCCATTCAAAATGATTGATTTGTGGAGAGGCCCCGGAGTTTGGGTAACACCTTCCTTTATCATCAAGCTTTTCTGTCTAGCCCAAAATTGAAGTGGGTCTTGAGGTTCACTTCTGACCCATAGATCTAATCCATTTTCCTGCCTTTGAAATGCGTTATAAGCTTTAATCCATTTTAATTGATTTACAGCAAAGGAAATGAATGCCTGAAACTGAACATCTCCAATAAAAGAGCTAGGGTTTGATTCACATTCATTTTCAAGTATTATATTATGCAAGTAAAATTCACATAACAGGCGTTGTACTTTGATCCCATAAAGTTTGCAGCATGATATCAAGTCATCTATTGTTTTTAGCTCTATGGATTTCCCTGCTCTAACTGCTTTGATCTTTAATTGTAAATATCTTTCTAGTAAAAACAAAGCATATTTTTTGGCGGGGCATCTACAGGCTAAGACATCAGTATACAAAGAGCAGAGAGTGTCCATTTGAGTGTAGGCTAGTTTTAGTTGGTTCATTACCTTATCAACCTTTACCTCTGCTTTCTGTCGTTTTTCATGAGCTTCAGCTTCTGCTTCATGAATAGTTCTCATTTGTTGCTGCAATTCCTGATATATTTTTCTTGGGACAGTATCTTCCTCCAGTCTCTGCCTTTATATTCGGGCCTGTGTCAATTCTTCTTGAAGTCTGGTCAGTGTCGGCTCACTGAAAGCGTGCTGACTACTAGATTGCATATTTTCACTCAAAACCGATTCCTCTGGAACAGCTTGTGTTGGAACAGCTATTTGTTGCTCCGCATCCTCATAATTAGGCTCAGGTATGGTTTCTTCTGTAAATTGGTGGTTCCTATCAGCGGACACTCTTCTCTTTTTCTAGCTTCTTTTGATAGCAATGCTTATTCTCTTAGGGGCTCGCTTGGGCATGTGTTTCATTCTCAAAACCCTAATGGTTTGCCTAAGTTGTTCTACTATTTTATGAAGCTTTATTTGTTCTCTGTGAAGCTTCTCAATCTCAGTTTTTTTCTTCTTCTTTCTTAATGGAACAGTTGTTCCTTTATCCAACCCTGTTTTCTCAATAGAATTTTGGCCCATATCAGCCGTGCCTTCAGTAAAATTCTCTTCTTGTTGTTCTCCTTGGAGCTCCTCCTCTACATTCATATGCCCTTATCTCAATTCTCCTGGAATCATATTCTCAGTTAACTCTGCAGTCTCCTGGGGGCTTCCGGCTTCAGTGTTTACTTTCTCCTACTCACATCCCTCAGGAGAAGCAACCCTAGCTTTGCTAGGGTTTGTTGTTTCATTTAATTTTTCTTCAGCTGTTTCTTTATCAATAGCAGAGTACTCTGGTAGTTGATTAATATCTATATGGAGGTCCAAGGGGCTATGTGGCCGTGCATAATCACTCATATTGACCAAAATCTGGGCCAATTGATCTTCCTGTAAAGGGCTTACGATAACATTCTCGAGTAGCTCTGTTTCATCCTTATTGCTGATATGATTGTCCTCATCCTCCGCACAGGTGTGATAACTTCCTTCCTCTTCATCTGAATACCGAATTTCTCCCTCAACTTCTTCTTCTCTATAATTTCCTTCGATTCCTTCTTCCTCATTATCTCCTTCCTCTGCACTGGGTTGTTTTTCACTACTGGATTGGCGGCTTATTTCTTCTTCATCCGAGTAGCAAATTTCTCCTTCCAATTTTTCTTCCTCATCAGTCTGAGGGCTTACTCCCTCCAATTGCTCTTCCTCGTCATTGCGACGACTTACTCCCTCCAATTGTGGAGGTTGTTCCTCCTCTGAGCTGTGCATTTCCAGGGGCTGGATGTTACTACCTAGAAGTCCTTCCACCATCCTTCTATTTCGTTTCTATCAGAGGGACTGTCTATGAGTAGAAGGCTCAGCAATTGAGCCAGCCATCCTTTTCCGTTTTGGAGCGGGTAGAGCTAACCCTCCATCAATGGAAAATATTAATTCTTCCCAGCTGGTCTGTTGTTGGGCGAGGCTATGGCTCACTATTAAACGAATTAAACAATGGTGGCTGACCACCATATCTGCATGCTGGGATTTTCTTATACCACGAGCAGTATCATGCAACAAAGAATTTAAAAATGCAAGCAAATTAATGGTGCATTTCTGTTTTAATACAGCTAGTAGCTTAAGGTGGCGAGGTCTTACCACATCCTTTCTTCCGTCGCACGTTATGTAAGCCTGCACAATCTTGGCCAACTCTGTCCATGGTTCTCCTAATGACGCTGGCTGGACTCCTTTACTTTTGATGACTAACGTCTGTCCATCATCTTGAAAAAAATTTATGGCTTCACGAATCTTAATCTTCTTCTGAGTCCAGATAGTCCCTTGCGTGGGAATGCCAAACACTTCTGCAATTATCTTGTCGGATACAGCTATCTGCCTCCCTCTGACCATGGAGGATCCTTCCTGTAGGTTCAATAAAAATTCAGTGGTCACAGCTTCATGGGGTTGTTGCATTCTCAAGAAATATGTAATCCACCCCAGTCTTTCTAAAATTGCTCGTGCAGCATCAAAGACGATCAATACTTGCGGTTCACTGCGAATTGGTCGTCCTCCCATTTCTGCATTCTGTTAATTTCTCAACACACAGTAATCACAATGGAACAGCACAACACAGTTCATTGAAAATTTTTTATTTCCTAAAATGCAGGGATTTTAATACGTATACAGGTAAGGGAATCTTGGAGTTTGTTTTGTATGCAAAGATCTGCGCCCCCCGAATGAATGAAGGTCGCCCTTGACCGTCAATTGAAAGTATCATGTGTGGCACAGCAACAGTACAGCAGTAAAAAGCAGGCGTAATTATGATACATTCAATCAAATTGCAGCAATTACTGAAATCAATGCATGTGATGAATCTTTAATAAATAGAAAATCATTTTGTAATGATTCAAATACGAGAAGGGACAGCATATGATAACCATAAGTATAATTGCATTATTTACCACTTTGAATTAATATGATCGATTTGTAATGATTTTCATGTATAATAGGTTCAGAGGTAAAGGTAAGGGATTCCTATTTTCATTTTATATTTAAATAAAGATATAGGAAAAGGGTTAAATATAACTATTGATGTGTATAAATGTGACTCCAATACCATCAGCAGAGCTCTGCTGCCCACAGGTGTCCATAACCTTGACAGAGTTGCTTTCTTACCCACGGAACCATTGTCCTTTATGTATGCTGAGGAAGTGCCCCTTTTTTTATTGAATATCATGACGGAGGCCATTGTGCTGGCTTGGTGACCAGATAAACCACAATGCCGTTCACCGAGAAGAAGTGAAAGGTGGGCAGGCCGGCTCGTGATGAGACCTCCTGTTCCAAGGACTTCTTGATTTTTTCAATTGTCTATTGGACCATTTCCCTAATTTGGTGGCCATAATGGGAATGCCACTTCACTGCCTTCCTTATGATCATGGTAGGTTGGCTCTTGGTGAGACCCCCTATCCTCCATCTGCAAAATCATTATTAATAGAATATATAAATATTTTTTCTTCTTTCCTTTTTTACATAGCACTTTTCCTCAGTTATTCATAAGGGATGGCTCACCACTCCTTAAGAGTACGGATGGTGGAAGAAGTTTGAACATCTCAATAGAAAAAACAATATGCCCTTATTCCTATTCCATAGATAGACATCAAAGAAAATTATAACAAATGGGAAAGAACCAATCATGATAAAAATAATCGATTAGATTAATTCAATGGTAAAAATAGCAAAGTTCTGTTATTGATCATGCCCTTTTTCCCCTTTTTTTTATATCATCACTAGATAATTTTCTTAGAAAAATGACGATTTCTTTTGATTTGTTGATTTTAGTAAGCTTTAATTTGTATGATTGTATATAAATGATATATTTTCCTTTAGAAAAGTAATCAAAAATTCAAAATGTTGTCTTAAAACAAAAAAACAATCCTCAAAAAAGTGTTGTTCCTTTAAAAAGAACAGCAAAAAAACAATCTGCGGAACTGATGTTCCTTTCAAAAGGAACAGCAAAAAAATACTCGGCAGGGGTGTTGTTCCTTTAGGAAGGAACAGTAAAAGCATTCTGTGAAACTATTACTCCTTTCAAAAGGAACAGCAGCGGTTTGCGAAAGTGCTGTTCCTTTCGAAAGGAACAGCAGCGGTGTTGTTCCTTTAGAAAGGAACAGAAAAACAAACGAAATAAACAGAAATTTTTTTTTTTTTTCAAAGAAATCAGATTTCACGAAACAAATGATGAAGAAGTAAAGAAGTAACATTAATCGAATGTCTAAAAACAAATTCCATAAAACAACAATCAAAAAAACTGAAAAATGCTTTATGTACAAAATTTTAAAAAAGAGAAGTGATTTATCAAGCTGGTGCCGAGGAGGAATTCTCCCCTTCAGCAAGAATTTCCATTGTAGAATCTTCCTGAAACTGTTGGTAAAAGGATTCTTGGGTGAGTGATTTATGATACAATCGTACTCGATGACTGTTTACCTTAAAGGAATGTCCAGATCCGTCAATGGTAACTAATGTAACAGTGCCATTATCATGCACTCTTTGTATTTCATAGGGTCTAAGCCATCGTGTCTAGAGTTTTCCTGGGAAATCCTGAAACCTGGAATCATATAGGAGTGCCCAATCTCCTTCGTGGAAGATCTTTTGTTTGATATGGGCGTCATTCCATTTGGCTCTTTGTTGCTGAATTAATGTTGTGTGCTGAAGAGCAGAGAGCCTAATTTCATCCAGCTCATTAATTTGCTGCAGTATTTTAGCCTGGGCTTCATTTAAATCTAGACCCGCCTTTTGAGTTTTTCGTAATGTTTGAATTTCGAATTCTATAAGAAAGATGGGTTCCTTTCCGAATACCAATTGGTATGGTGAATATCCTGTGGTAGGTCTCCACGTTGTTCGATATGCCCACAATGCTTCTGGAAATTTGTAGGCCCAATCTCGTCTATGAGAGGCAACTGTTTTTGTTAATATAGATTTGATTACTTTGTTCGTGCTCTCTACTTGGCCATTGGCCTGTGGGTGATATGGAGTCGTAATCTTGTGCTGAACGTGGTAGTTTTGCAATGTTTTAGCTAATTTTTTACCTACAAACTGTGGTCCTCCATCTGTGATTATGTCCCTTGGGAGGCCATAGCGCAGAAAGATTTGGAAAAGAAATTGTATTACAGAGTCCTCTGTAGCTTTTGAAAGAGCTTCTGCCTCAACCCATTTGGTGACATACTCAGTTGCAACTAGGATGTATGTTTTTTGGTTTGATGGGGGGTTAATAGGACCAATAAAGTCAAGGGCCCAACGTTCAAATGGTTCAATCACTAGTTGAGGGTTCAGAGGCATTTCATCAAACTGCCCAGGGCAACCTGCCCTTTGGCAGCTATCACAGGCATGCACAAATTTTTTAGCATCTTTAAAGATAGTAGGCCAATAATAGCCTGTTCGTAAAAATTTATGGGCAGTTCTACGATCTGCAAAATGTCCGCCACACTATCCATCATGGCATGCTTTCAAGATGTCAAATACCTCATCCTCCCTAACGCATCTCCTTATTTGCATATCTGCACCTGTATGAAATAGGTAGCATCCAATCCAGGAGAAGCGGGTACTACGATGTATTATTTGCTTACGTTCATTAAGGGACAGATGTTTAGGTAATTTACCTATTGCCAAACAGTGCTCTCTATCAGCATACCACGGTGTTCTGATAGTAACAGCAAAGAGATGTTCATCCGGAAAGTGGTCTTCAACTGCTTCTATATCTGTTGGCTTTGGCATTCTTGACAGAAAGTCAGCTACAGGGTTCTCTTTCCCAGGTTGATCTCTGATTGTGATGTCGAATTCCTGCAGTAAAATCAACCATCTTGTCACTCTTCCATTTGTAACAGGTTTATTTGCTAAAAATTTAATGGCAGAGTGATCAGTATATAGTACTACAGGATACCCAGTTATGTAATGTCTAAATTTGTTTATAGCATGAACTACAACTAAAAATTCTTTCTCAGTCACAGTATAATTTAATTCAGCAGGGGATATATTTTTGCTAATATAGTAAATTGCATATGGCTTCTTGTCTTCCTCCTGCCCAAGTACTGCTCCAATTGTTGTGTCTAAGGCATCAGATGAAATTTGGAACGGAAAATTCCAATTTGGGCCCCTCAGCACTAGGGCTATTGAAACAAGTTTCTTCAGATCATTAAAGGCATTGTCACATTTATCTGTCCAAATTAAATCAACATTCCCAGTCAGTGCATATAAAGGTGCAGCTATTCGAGAATAATGTTCTATAAATCTTCTATAGTAACTAGAAAATCCAAGAAAGCTAGGTACCTCTGTTTGTGTAGTAGGTGTAGGAATTAACAAGAGTATTTGAATTTTAGTCAGGTCTACTTGAATTCCAGCTGCTGAAATATAATGCCCTAAGATAACTCCTTCGGTCATCATCATAAGACACTTTTCGTTGCTTAATCAAAGTCTAGTGTCAATACATATTTGCAATACCTTTTCTAGGTTTTCCAATGCAGGCTCAAAGTCATCCCCATAGGGTGTGAAATCATCCATATATACTTCGAGGCCTTCATTTATTAAGTCTGCAAAAATGCTGAGAATTTCCCTTTGGAATGTAGCAGGGGCATTGCATAGGCCAAAAGGTAGGACTCGGTAGGCAAATGTCCCCCATGGACAGGTAAAAGTAGTTTTGTCCTGATCTTCAGGGGCAATCTGGATTTGATTGTACCCACTAAAGCCATCGAGGAAAGAGAAGAATTTCTTCCCTGCCAATGTGTCTAATACCTGGTTAATAAAAGGAAGGGGAAAGTGGTCTTTCTGTGTTGCTTTATTAAGTTCACGGTAATCTACACATATCCTCCACTTCCCGTTCTTTTTTGGTACTACCACTAGTGGGGAGACCCGCTTGCTATTAGATATTGGGTAGATGAAATTAACATCCAATAGTTTTTGTAATTCATCTTTCACAATATCTTTAAGGTGAGGATTTAGTCTCCTTTGAGGTTGGCAAATGGGTCTTGCATCTTTTTCAATGTAACTGTGGTGAGTACACAATTGAGGATCAATTCCTTTCATATCCGGGTAATCCCATGCAAAGGCTACTTTGTATTTTCGTAATAATTGGACCAATTTCTCTTCTTGTTAAATAGTGAGATTTTTATTAATATTTAAAGTTTTTCCCGGCTCAATTTCTACAACCATACTATTACTCATAGAAGTAGTAGGTATTGTTCGATCAGGAATATCTTTGAAAGGATCTTCTTCTTCTTTATTATTGAATGCTGCTTTGATCATGTGACATTGCAAATGAGATCTGGTTTGTGACTTATTAATAAAATTATTAATGATATCATCCTCTATTTGATCTTTAAAATCAAGAGCATTTTCTATAGTTAGAGGTGATCTCATATTCTCCATAAGATATGATGCAGGTGGCTTTCTTGTTTTGATCATTGATATACTTGGCTGGGCTGGGGGATATAGGGCTAAATTCTTGACATAATTTCCCCTTGTAATTGTCATGTTGCCTTGTCGGCATCCAATATAGGCATCGGCAGTTGCCAACCAAGGTCTACCTAGAATTAACGGATTTCCATCTAGTCGATTCTTTAGATTGATAACCAGAAAGTCAGCAGGGTATTCCCAGGAATCTATAGATACCATTACATCTTGTAGTATACCTTCTGGTTTGACTACTGATCGATCAGCCAATTCCAACAAGGTTGTTGTTGGTTTGAGTGATGTAATGCCAAGTTTTTGACAGGTGGTGGTTGTTAAAATGTTGATTACTACCCCCAAGTCAACTAAGGCATTTGGAAATGATTGGCCATTGATCTGCACTGTCACTATAGGATTTCCTGGGTCTTCATATTTGATGGGTGTTTCCATTCCTGATAATAAGTCAGATAAGGTACCGACTATTTGGACAGTAGGATTGGTTGTTTTTCTCCTCTTTGGCTTCTTTATGCATAATTCCTTAATAGTTTTTGCATATATAGGAATATCTTGAATAGCTTGGAGGAGAGGGATTTTTTAATTCTCCCAGAAGATCAAAATTAGGCTGTTCTAATGGACGAGGTATAATTAACCGTTCTAGGAATGGTGGAGAGGAAGTTGTTACTTGTTGTTGACTTCGTTGTTTATTTTGTTGTTGAACTTCCTTCTCACTTTGTTCTGTTTGTTCTATAAGTAACGGATCTTCAGTGTGGACATCATTGTTTCTCTCTGTTTCGACTATGCGCCCAGACCTTAATTGAAGATCATTACACTCCCTCAGTTCAGTTTCTACTTCTGGGGGTTCCATGATTTGAACAGACTGAACTGGCCTATTGTTTGGGTTTGGGTTGGGTTGGGCTGGGGGTTTGTATAAGGAGCTGGCAGTGTAGGTTGAGAGAGAGGAATCGATCCAACTGGCTGATTTGTAGGTTTTTACCAGTTTGACTGCCAGGCCTGATTCTAGGAAGTAGAAGGGGACCATTGCGTAGGCCAGAAAGGTGGGTAGAAAGGAAATCTAGGCCAATTATTTTGATTTGTTTGATTTGGCCAAGATGTGGGAGGAAATGGTTGTTGTGACCAATTAGGGAAAGATGGTTGATTCTGCCACATCCCACTATATTGTTGAGCATTATATTGAGGAGGTTGAAAGAAAATGGATCATTTGGCATACCTGATGGTCGTGGTTGCCATTTTTGGCGCTGATTAAGCAGACATACTACTTCTGATTCTTCTTCTACCTCCTTATAAACTTCTTTTAGGCCAGGAAGCGAAGGACATCCTTCTGTAGGGTGATCTTTCGTGCAAATGGCGCAGACTTTAATCACATCCAACGAGCATTATTTGTTGTTGTGCTTATTTCTACATCTGGGACAGAATATTTCCAAGTTCTGCTCTTCTTCTTCCTGTTTCTGTTTGGCTTCCATAATATCGAACTGTGTTGTTAGAGTCCCAAGTATGTTTGTCTTAAAGTCTTCTAGCAGATTTCCAATCTCTACACGAGTCACACCTTCGTTAGAGGTCTTATTTTCCCTTGTGATTATATCACGTTCTATTGATTTCAACCTTGTATTGCCCCTCGAACTCCTGATACACAAATCAATGATGTTAGGATAACTTTCCTGATATATATCACCTTTTCCCATAATATTCAATGTTTCAACCCATTGATCTTTCATTCCCCTAATTAATGTGGTTTTCAAAACATTATCAGGTAAGGGTAAAGATGCATAAGGAGATCTCTGAAGATTATACTGAAACCGTTCCACATACTCTTCCAAGGTCTCATTTGGTTTTGCTGTCATTTGGAATATCTCATCTTTTAATTCCTGAGACCTGCAATAATCTTGATATTTCTTTAAAAATGCAGCATTCATATGATCCCAAACAGTTATGACACCCCCAACTAATCACATAAACCATCGTAGGGCTGCCCCTTTTAATGTAGAGGGGAATAGTTTTAGTTTTTGGGCATCGATGGTGTAATCGTATCCTCTGCACAGCACATCAAACTCAAATAAAAACGCATCTGGGTCCTCTGATGTTAAGCCGTGAAATGTAGGAATATGTTGAAGAGGAATAGCTTTCATGGGTGCATTGACTGCAGTATCTACTATAGGATATTGCAGTGTAGAGGTCTGTTGTTGATTCTGGTTTTGGTTTTGGGCCATTTGATCGAAAATATGCCAATATCCCTCTGGGATTTCCAAGGAATTTCTAGGCTGACGAGCAGAGGCAGGAATGGCTTTGACAGCACTCCCTTTTTCTGGGATAATAAGTATTTCCTGTCGACTTACTGTTTGAGGTGATTCAGGTCCTTGGTTCTGAATAAGGTGAACAACACTTCCCTTATCTGGGCTGCTTATTGTTTGGGCAATTTCAATAGCAGATTTCAAGTTTGTGGTTTCTCTCGTTTCCCCTTCTCCTTCTCGGAGATTGCTAGCGTTCCCTTCTTGAAGGAAACTTATGCAAGGATTCTCAATTTCTTAGGAATCTTGCTCAATTCCCTCTGTTTGACTGTGTATCTCAGCAAAGGATTCAGATGGTGACTCTGTAGCCTGAAGGGAACTAGTAGGCTGTCTAGAATTAGTTCTTTTAAATCCTACTGATGGCTGAGATTCAGTTCTTTTAAGGATTTCATCAATAAAGGTTGTGCGCCCAAGGGTCACCGGTCCCTGAGGTTTTTCAGTTTTAGGAGGAATTTTTTTTCTCTTAGTTGATTTATTCATTCAAATAAACAAACCTTAATTCCTACCTAAAGAAAGAAGCTTACCTACTTCTGCTGTGAAGCGGGCTGCGAGCAAGTGTATTTCTTGCCCAGTGTGCAGGTTCTTACCTTCCTTCTTTAATACCCAATTCTCCACAAGCAGAAGAAAATCAGCTATGCATTACTCCTTAAAAATGGCATACACTCTCCCCAGCAACGGAGCCTGTTGAGGAGGTAAATCCCCTCTGCGGACAGAGGCGATCCCTACTAGCCCAGCAGGGGTCTAGCAACAAACAAACAATGCTATGACGCAAGCTCCTAGTTACGAAATGAAAGACTTGGGATAAGAGCCTACCTGGATTCCAACGCTAGATCCGAAGAAGAAGATGCCCCCGTCCTTCAGCCCTGGCAGATCACAATCCTTCCACGATCTCCGTGGACGAACACCTGCACACAGAAGAGACGAACAGATACATGCATAGGAACCAGCATACGTAACTAAATATCGGTCAGAAAAGATATTAATCGCATTAACATGATTGCAAAAGGAGTGGAACCATAATCATAGTCATCTATTAAAGTGATAAACGAATAGAAGTTACAACCAAGTTCTGACGTCGCAGCTTCCTTCGAACGGGTCCCCGGTTGTCCACGTCTCGCAAAGCTCGCCAAGGAAAGGGAAACCTCTCCAGAGTCTCGTAACAATGGTCTCCTTGCTTGATGGGCCTTAAGGGAAAGAAGGGATTCTTTACAGCACAAAGGCACTTGGGAATAGGGAGATGCAAAGCTTCAGCACTTCAAGACTATCAACCCTTCAGCCCTTTCACCAATGGATGAAGGCTATATTTATAGAGGAGAGGAGGAGGTTGGGATCCCTACAATAGTGGAAGGGAGGCCTTATTCTTTGGGAGGTTCCCCATATGGTGGAAACAAGAGGCCAAAGGAGGAAGGCCGTGGTTATTCAGGCGAAACCACTCCTGATGACTCATCCACGAAGTTGTTGTAATCGAAACTTCGCCTCTTTTTTTTAAAAACTTTCCATAAACAGAGTGGCGCGGGTACAACACTGGGACAGAGCGCCAATTGGCGCGGGCTCAGTGTTAATTTTCCCCCATTGGCGCGGGTACATAACGGGCTACCAGCGCCAATGCAAAAACAGGTGTTTTTAGGGCTCTGCTCAGGAAATGATCAACAGAAGGAATGTTGTCCTCATGGAAAGGGATGCAATGATGGTATTTGCAAGGCATGACACTGCTTATTGGTCACAGAAACGACCCTCCAATGGGCGAGATGGGGATTGCAGGGACGGTGACAAATTACTGTGTAACAGAGCCAAAATGTTGAGTCATAAAAAGGTATCTTTTGAACACCTAATTAGCCTACATTAATCATCAATCCGGGAGCGTATTTTTATTTCAAGAGTGTACTCTGTCTGAGGCTGCAATTGTCTAAGAGCAATGCTTTGAATATGTAGTACAAAATAACAAATGCAAAGATAACAAATGCTCGAAAAGAAACCTAATTACAGTGACATGAATGGAAAGATTAAACTACTTCAATCTTGCAGAACATCGATCAGGGATGCAGTAGCAGTAACTCTTTCCCTTAGAAATCGATGCAAGATGACCAATCTGGGGACTTGGAAGCAAAAGCCTCTATCCTCTACAGTTGGAGATCTTAAAGCAATTGAAACGAAAGCAGATTCAATGAAAGCCACTTAAAAGAAACGCAATCTGAAAAGGAACAACAGCATGTAACTACAACTCGTCTTTTTGCTAATCAAAAACTATGAACAAGTAATGAAAAAAAATGGAACAACAACGTGAAATGAACAGCAATTACAATTCTAACATATTCAAGGCACTAGATTTCTATGCTTCAATTCTGTCGACAGCTTCTCACCACGCAACAACCAATTATAACAGATTATAAATTAAAGGAACAACAACTCAAATCAGATACAAGTCAGTGAAGCTTTATGATAACAGCAAAATAATCGAACAGCGAATTATGCTTATTGTAAAGAAATGAAACAGCAATGACTCTGTATTTGATCCGATCAACAATAAACCAATTCAAACATTAAACGCACTCCACGCGACAGTAAACAAAGATTAAAATACAAATAGCGAAGTGATTCCACCAGAGCCGGGCCCTTAGTGCGAGTGAAATACTGCTGGGCTAATTCAGAACTACTGAAGGTAAATAAAACGCATGCTTTGTATTAAACCAACATGAAGTTTTACAGAAAGGTTTCTCTCAAAACAGAGAGTTAATAGAACAGAGAAAATGTAAAGTCTTTCAACCAATTCCAATAACAATAACAATTCGTTGCCTTGTCACTAAAGGACGTGGCTTTATATATCAAATCTCAATGGACCAATCAAGGAACAAGATGAGTTCGAACAGTGATCCCTCAGGATCGAAAGATCCTAAGGGATTCGCTCCTCTGTGTTTAGTCATCGTTCTGTTTGTGCTGACTGAGGCCGAGTTGTTCCCTGTCTTTCTGGGCTATTCGTTCAGATCTCCTTGCCTTTGGCTGGATATGATTCAATGTTGATGGAGCAGAAGTTAGAATGTTCTCAACCCCACCTTTGGTACAGTTGTTCACCTCTCCGAATTCCTGTTTGTCAACCAAAAAGTAACCTTTAGTCACCTTTTCGTATTAAACATAAACCTTTCCAATTCTATTGTAATTCCTATGATAAATTACCTTTCCAAGGCAAACAGGAGTATATTTATGGTAAAGAATGAGTAAATATACAATAATTTCATACTTCTTTCACTGCCCAACACAAATTCCTCACCATCTGCACTTTTCATCTCTGCCCTTCCCAGATTTCTTAACTCTGATATTCCCCTAAGGTGCATTCCATAGATAATATGGAATGGGCTCTACCTTATGCTCCTATTTGGTGAGTCATTATATTCATATTCTTTCTGGGGAAAAATATGATCCCACTGCTTAGGATGCTCTCCTGCAAGACTTCTCAACAAATTTCCCAGACTCCTATTCACTACCTCAGTTTGTCCATCAGTCTGAGGATGATAAGTTGAGTTGAAACTCAGTTTGGTACCAAGTTTCTTCCACAGTTTCCTCCAAAAATGACCCACAAATCTGGTGTCTCTGTCTGAAACAATACTCTTGGGCAACCCATGCAATCTAACAACTTCTTTGAAAAACATGTTAGCAACATGGGTGGCATCACTAGTTTTATAACATGGAATAAAATGTGCCATTTTGGAGAATCTGTCCACTACAACAAAGACTGCATCATTCCCTCTCTGAGTCTTGGGAAATCCTAGAACAAAATCCATACTCACCATGTCCCAAGGTCTGTCTAGAATAGGCAAGGGAGTGTACAATCCTGCATTCTGGCTCCTTCCTTTGGCATATTGACAGATTTTGCAATTCTTCACAAACTTATCCACTTCTGCTCTCATCTTGGGCCAGTAATAGAAGTGACTCAGTTGCTCATAATTTTTATCAGTACCAAAGTGTCCAGCAAGTCCACCACTATGCTTCTTCTTAATCAAGTTTTCTCTCATGGAACATTTTGGTACACACAGTTGGTTTCTTCTGAATAGTAAGTCTTCCTGCAAGAAATAATCCAACCACTAGCATCTATCTGTTAAAACTGGGTTACAACATGCCTCAAATTCTTCCTTAAAATATGAATATGTTTTATACAATTCTTTGAGAAAATCAAATCCTACAACTTCAAAATTAGTTTCTTGAACAAGCATGTGCCTCCTACTCAAAGCATAAGCTACTTTATTTGCTTGGCCACTTATGTGTTTCAAAACAAAATTAAAACCTTGGAGATACTCAACCCATTTGGCATGCTTATCGTTCAACTTGGGCTGCTGTACAATATACTGCAAAGCATGATTATCAGAATATAGTACAAATTCTTTCGAGATCAAATAATGTCTCCACTTTTTCAGTGCCTGAAAAATTGCATAGAATTCCTTCTCATAAGAGGAATACTTTCTTCTGGTGTCATTTAGCTTCTCACTAAAATAGGCTACAGGCCTATCATCCTGACTCAACACAGCTCCAATGGCCTCTCCGTTGGCATCACACTTCACTTGAAATGGTTTATTAAAATCGGGCAGAATCAAAACAGACTTTTCAATTATATTTTTCTTCAAAAGTTTAAAGTTTCTTTTTGCTTCAGCAGTCCACTTAAATGTTTGTTTGCTCTTCTTTATTGTCTCAATGATGGGTGCATTAATCTTACTGAAGTTTCTTATAAATTTCCTGTAAAAACTGGCAAGTCCATGGAAACTTCTTACCTCAAAAACATTCCTGGGTGAAGGCCACTCCACAATTGCCTTAACCTTTTCTGGGTCCATCTTCAATCCTTCTGCAGAAACAACAAAGCCCAAATACACCAACTCTTCTTTCATGAATGAGCATTTCTTTAGATTTATCAGCAGTTTCTCTTGGTGCAGCTTCTTCAAGACATGATTAATATGCCTTAAATGTTCTTCTTTAGTTCTGCTGAAAACTAATATATCATCCAAATACACTATCACAAATTTACCAATGAATTCTTTCAATACTTCATTCATAAGTCTCATAAAATTACTAGGTGCATTTGACAACCCAAAATGCATTACCATCCATTCATACAGTCCTTAATTTGTTTTAAAGGTAGTTTTCCACTCATCACCCTCTCTTATTCTAATCTGATGGTATCTAGTTTTCAAATCTATCTTTGAAAAATATCTAGCACCACTCAAACAGTCCATTAAATCCTCAACTCTGGGCAAAGTGAATCTGTACCTGATTGTGATCTTATTGATTTCTCTGGAATCAGTACACATTCTCCAGCCACCATCTTTCTTTGGGCTCAATACTGCTGGTACTGCACATGGACTCAAACTTTCTCTGATCAGTCCCTTGTCCACCAATTCCTGTACTTGTCTCCTGATTTCCTCATTTTTTGTGGGAGTCATTCTGTAGGCTGCCTTATTTGGCAGGTTTGAACCAGGGATAAAATCTATTTGATGGCTGATCTTTCTCACAGGTGGCAGCTCATCAAGTAAATCATCCACAACAATGTCACAATAGCTGTCTAACATCTCTTGGATCTCAACTAGAAAATCAGAAATCTTTGTCGAAGTAAGAACTACCTTAGGTTTTCAAACTAAAGCAAAACTTACCTCTTCCTCTTCTATCTGTTGCAGATATTCCTTCCCGCTCAGCAACAAGGTCTTTGGATCAATCACTTTGTTGGATGGCTCTCCTTCTTCCATGGGTATCAATGTATGATGTACCCCATCTTTGAAGAACTTGTAAGTGTTCTTCGCTAACATGTAACGCTGGTTTAGCCAAACGCTACAATTTGAAGATATGACACACATCCATGGGCATTAATTCACTACAAGACCTTATCTTTTGTATTTTCCATTTGCAGCTCTATCTCACACTCGCATTTTACAACCAGCTGGTGCCCTTTGTGCAGTTACAGGACACCCTCGAGGGAGTTGGATGCTCCCTTGTCTTCAACTTCAACTTCTCTATTACCTCGTTGGAAACTGACTTTCCTCTCTGTGGTCGCCACTGTCAATGACTAGTCACGGCAAGATTTCCCCTGACTTTGCATATGCTCCCTAAACAAAGTCTTCCTTTGTGCAGGTCTGGTGACTCCTTTAATTTGCTTCAATATCAACAGCAGACTCAGCAACTACCACGACTCTCTGGTCCGGTGGAATTTCTTCTTCAATTTCTACCTCTTCTCCAAATTTCGGCAACAACAAAGATTTCTGGACTAACACCCAATATCTCTTGGACACTCATAGGTGCTTATGTCCCACTTCCCAACATCTATACACCCCATGCTTCTACCTCTGCCTCTCTGCTTTTGCTCTCCCTCTCCCTCTCTCTTCCCTTTTCCTCTCAGAAGAATCCCTTCGCTCTTGCATCATCTCAGAGATGAATTCCCGTGAGGTGAGCTACCGTTGGGCTCCATCCCCGGGGTGTAGTAGGCTTCCTCTACCACTCCCGACTTCCCTTCCACAGAAAGTACTCCTCTTCTTATGATCGTTTCCTCAGAGTTTCTCCTCTGCCATGGCCATCTGGTAGGCCTCTTCCACTGTCTTAGGAGACAGAAGACCAATCTCATCTTGGATCTCCAGCTTGAGACCATTCACATATCTGGCAGTCTTCTCTGGTGTGTCTTGAAATTTCCCGGCTCTTATGCTCACTCTGTAGAATTCCTCTGTGTATTCTTTTACTGTCAGCAACCTCTGGCGTAGGTTCTGCATTTGCCTAAACAATGTTAGATGATAATCACTAGGTAAGAATTTACCCTTTAATTTAGCCATCATTCTGGTCCAGCTTTTGATAGGTTGCTTGCCAACTATCCTCCTTTCTGCCTTCACTCCATCCCACCAAAGTGCAGCATGTCCTTTCAGCTTTGTCACTGCAAACTTGACCTTTTTATCTTCGCTTATTTCTTCATAGTCGAAGCACTTGTTCATTTCATTTATCCATTCCACCAGCTCCTCTGGATTCAATCCTCCTGCAAAATTTGATACTTCAATCTTGGGCTTAACTGCAGACCCCAGAACAACTCTGAGGAGCCTCATGTCAGGAGGAATCTCAACATTTTCTGTTGATTCTTCTAATTTATGTTCACTGATGTCTTCAGGCTCTCTGGTCTGTCTTCGCTCCACGGCATCCATTCTAGCCTCGACCCTCTACAACATCCCCAACACCTTTGCATTGGCAGCAGGTCTCCTTCTGCCAGCACCTCTACCAACTCGGATTGCCATGTTAATTCTCTGCAAAAACAACTTAAAAACAACAGCTCTGATACCACAAATGACAGCAACAAATTTGAATTCAACCCAAAGGAGAGTTAGTTTGTGATTGTCGCTCTGTCAGCATTTTCTCTCCCTTAACTTGGTTCCTCGCCACGTGGTCTTCCCCAATTTCTTGTAACTTTATTTATCAAATTTGAGGAATTTGGTAAATAAACATTATCGATGACCCTTGAAGTTAACTTCTATGTCCGAACTTTATATTAATAGCCCGGTACCTTTTGAATAAATGAATTTTTAATAGACCTTTGGTTCCGGCCCCACATATATAATCGATGGCCCAATCAAATGCTCACATCGTACCTTGGTTAACCTTCGCGCATCTTCCTCATACGACCATCGTCCGATGGCTCCCCTCCAGATCGATGGCGCTCAACAATATCGCGCGGCCTCCTTGGTCAAACATTAACGTGCGATGGTGCACAATGATAGTGGTTTTGGAACTTCGCCCAACGCCACGTGTCGACTGTTCTATGGAATCGCTCGCAATTGGAGAATACCGCTTGCTCCACAAAAGCGGTGCAATATGGGCAGGCGAGTTTCGCAAATCTGCTTCCAGTTTTGGAATAGTGATCAACCACGGGTTAGGTCGGGTTACACTATCCCCGGTATTCACTAACTCAGTTCAGATCTTGGCAGGGTTCCAATTAACAACAACCAATTGTAATTCTCTTCCGACGGGATTTTCACTACCATTGGAATAGGGTTAGTCGACCACAATTATACGCAGAATTCTTCTATGAGTGGAGATTTATTCAACAAAGCTTGTTCGAACAATTTTGAGAGAAACAGTAGACAGAGGGATGCAGGATCTATACAATAGTTCAACTCAGTAATTATATACGCACAGAGTTCAATCGCCTTACAGTTAAAAAAAATTCCTCACAATATCAATTCAAGACAATTCGATGGCCAATGAGCACTGACATTATTTAACTCGAAGCAATCGTTAACACACAGGTTTTATTCCAGAAATATTCTCCTCCCAATACATCTGAGGGATACAATTTATATAAATCATAGTGTGTCTTTTCGGTTCCTCGATGAGGACCGTTTAGAAAATCAAAAGCCTAATTACAATTATTCAACTAACTGGAACATGACAGATGAACTGAACCTAACTATTCGACTTCTACAAATTCTAACTAATCTAAATGAAGCAATCAGCTGAGGTATTGACACCTAGCTGTTACAATTCAAATGTTTTCAAACCCTCCTAGCCACAACATGTGGACAAAACCTCCTACATTGTTGGCTAGTGTCTCATGCCCCTACATCACTACAACAGCAGCGTGTCAAGCAATTTGGATGAGGAGGATGCTAAAAATTTTGTGCCAAGAGCAGACAAAAGGAACTTTGATTTTTTGTGACAATAGCTCAACTATTGCATTATCTAAGAATTATGTGTTTCACAAGAGAACAAAACACATTGACACAAAGTTTCATTACATCAGGGAATTGGTAAACAATGGAGAAATTGTTTTGGAACACTGCATAACTCAGTAGCAGTTTGCAGACATTCTGACTAAGCCATTGGGGCAGAAGAGTTTTGAATTTTTAATAAAATGCCTGGGTATGACTGATAACCCAGCAGTTGAAAGTAAGGGGGAGTGTTGAAATTCTACTTTCAATTGTCCCTGTGCAGAGCCGCTTTCCATTTTTTTCTCCAGGATTATGTACTCAGAGCCGCTTACTGAAATTGTCTAAAAGCCTGCACACAAGACCCCCTTCTATTTTTTGTGAACAGATAGTTAGTTTTTTTTCAGTACTATGTATTTCAAAATAGAGTGTTAAAATAGAAACAAAGCGTTTTTTTTTTTGTTTTGAAACAACGCAGGTGTTTTATATTAAATGTGGTCCCCACAGTGTCTTGTTGATGTGGCAAGTTCCGATGAGTTCATCGCAATCAGAACGAGTCAATTGAAACCACAGCCCTTTTATTATGATCCATAGATATGGTCCGATGCAATCATCGAATCGGGAGCGCTTTGTTATATTGGCCCGATTGGAAAGTAAAATAAAGAACCGGACCCGATGAGTTCTATAGGCCGCAGTTAAAAGTTGAACTCGGGTCCACTTCTCAATCGGCATTGGAGATTTTTGTATGGCCCGTTTGCAATGTTATAAAACCGGACCCGATGCAGTTTATTGTGGCGGATTTGATAAGTTTTCGCGTCACAAACTTGGCTTGCGTTAGCAGCCAATTTTCAGACGCAATATGATTTATGAGGCGGATTTGAGTTTTCATCGCGCACACAAAAGATCTTGTGACGTCAGCGGTTTTGTTACGCGAAATGGATTCTTGCAATTTGGTTTAATTTTCTTTCATGTCCGGCAGTGTAATGTTTTAATATATCGTGCGACATAAGGTTTTAATGTCTTTACATTGTAATGTTTTCACAAATTGTGTGAAAGGTTTTAAACCTTGGAACATATAATTTATATGTGCGATTTATGTAGTGGGCCTCGAAAGTCTTTTTCCACAGACTTTATTTTAGTTTCATTTTAATGTAGTTTTTATGTTATGTAAGGCGCTGTGATATAAAGTGCGAAAAGCCCGAAGGCTTTGTAATAGACAGAATGTTATGTTTTTATTTGAAAGCACAGCATAGTGCATTTTGTATACATAGCAGTGTATTTTCAAAGAGACAGAGAGTATTTTAAACAGCAGAGCAGTGTGTTGTTTGTGTGAGACAGAGTGTGTCTTTTTGAGAGACAGTGAACTTGTTTTTCTGCACTGTGTTATGCAACAGTCAGAATTTGTAAATCCTCAACAGAGGAACTTTTGTAATAGTTTTTGGTTTTGAAATAGAAAGCTTTTCAAGTGCAAAACTTTGTCTCCATTGAAGAAAAAAAATTTATTCTCTATATTAAAAAGGAGAGTATTATTCTCTCTAGTTTGTTCTGGAATTTTCATAAATTCCAACAACCCTAAAGTTCACAACCTTGTCCACATAATTTTAAATATCACATTAGCATACGGACATAAAACGATTTAACGAAAGAAATGGTTAAATAAAGTAATTTTATTGACTTCATTAATACCTTTTTTTCAGAAGAAAAAAATCATTATTTTGTAACAGTTCATATTACATTCATTACATTCACAACTTTAGATTGCTGGGAAATACAGAGATCTTGAACATGTAGAGATCTTTAAGCAGCTTCTAAGAAAGAAGTAAGCCCATTAAATCTCCATGAGGGTCAACTATTTCGGAAGAAATATGATTCACTCCTTGCCTAAAAGAATTTATCCCCTATGATCACAAATAACTTCCATTACAGAGAAGTAAGAACTCACTCCTTACATGATTATCATAGAGTTACTTCTTGTACAGTCCTCCTAGATGCATCAAAAATTATAACACTAAACATATCAAAAAGACAGCATAAAGGGGAGATTCTATATCTTGTAAAGTACTAGCATGCTGCTCACGAATGCACAGCAAGATATCGATGAGAAAGGAGATCATCAGACAGATTCTGTGCGCAGGTTTGTATGAAAAGGTGCGCTAAGGAGGACTGTGCGCCTGTAAATGTCGACCCTGGTATTGGAAGATCAGGAAATCGGTAATCTTGTGAGAGAGTAACTGGCTCGCTTGAAGTATATCTCTGTGGATGTCGACCCTGCTATGGATGATCAGGTAATCGGAATTCTTGTGGGAGTGAAACCGGCTCGCTTGAAATTATCGTTGTTAGGCTCGCTTATATTCTTTGTACAGGCTCGCTTGTGAAGAAGACTATGGATGCTCTGGAAAAAATCAAAAAACATGCCTGTAGTTGTCGTCCCTGTAATTGGTAGATCAGGTAATTGGTATTCTTGTGGGAAAAAAAACCGGATCGCTTGAAATATGTCTTTGTCAGGCTTTCTTGTAGACCTTGTACAAGCTCTCTTGTGAAGTAGACTATGAGTGCGTTGGCTGTAGAAAGGAAATGGCTATTAAGGTAAAAACAAAAAGAAAAGACATGTCATATAGAAGAAACATAACAATGTTTATAGGATGGGTTCCGTGGACTTCCAAATTGAGGTCCCGATCTCTGTACTGTTCCATTTGCATCATGCCAAAAGCTTCTCGAAGTCCTCTTTTGGATAGTCCATCTGCTCTAGAGTTATTATCCCTATATATATGAGTGATGGGAGGCTTTCCCATTCTGTCCCATAAACTCTGAGTCCGAGTATACCATCCCTGAAGTTCTGGAGCTTTCAAATGCTGGCGACCTGAGATGCATTCAACAACAAGATTGGAATCGCCATAAATGTGTATATCTGTCAACAGTAAATTGTTAGCTACAGAAAGAGCTCCCCATAATGCCATAAATTCTGCTTTGTTATTGGTCCCTGGACCTCCATTCCAGAACAAATGAATCCTGTCCCTTTCCGAAAATTTGATCCATGCACCACATCCTGTGTTCCCATTTCTGCACGTTCCATAAAAAAAAACAGCTGGGAGAGAGATTTCATGTGGTCGTGTTTTGTGAGACCTGTCAGAGCATGTTCTTTGACACTGGGTCTGTAGAGGAATCCATCTCATAATGGCAGTGTGTACCGAAGAAAGGGAGAAAACCTTGCCCTCAAAAATCATTCTATTCCTCTCCAGCCAAACTTCCCATATCAGGAAGAAAGGCAGATATCTATATCGATTCTTAAGCCTGTCCCATTCGTGAGCAGCTGATATGAAATCTTGTGGAATCCAGTTTGATTGGAGTAGGCAGGAGCTAAAAATATTCCACAACTGAAGTACAACTGGGCATCGAAAAAAATGTGATGTACCGTTTCCTCCATCTTACCACATATCGAGCATCTAGTCGGTCCCTGTTGTCCTCTTTTAACAATGTTTTCCCAAGTGATAATCTTGTTTTGCTAGGTAAGCCAACCGAAAATGGTGATCTTCTTGGGAATCTTCTGGGACCAATATTTTCCAAATATACCAGAATGTTGTGTATCCTGTAACTGTGAGGCAATGTAGTGATAGATAATGTAGTGACTTCATTAATACCTGTTACGTCGCCGCTCTGATACCATCTCTCAGAAAGTGAAGATCACGAGCAGCACAACACAAACAGTTCACAAAAATTTGAACATACTCATATTTCAGCATCGCTCGCAGTTATATAGGTCTCAGATGGATTTCAAATCCAGATTAACACGCAACATAACTTGACGAGGGGAGAAATGATAATAATATAATCTCAATCTAATAAAAGATATTTTTATTGAAAGATATTAATTTCTTAAAAAAATTGAAGTTTGTTTAAAATGTGTTCTTAGGATTTAGGTGGACTCGGCATCCCAAAAAAATCTTTGAGCAATTAAATTGTGCAAATTACACATATTGGCACAATGATAAATGGTAAGTTTTATTATTATGGAAAGGAAAGGTGTTTTCTATAGGCATTGTTTCATGAGGTTATAATTTTGCTCGAAAGTTTGCAAGAAAATTTTCAATAAATTTGATTATGGGAATGTTTGAAACATTTTTCTAGGGTGGAAATAGATTCAATGCAAAAATTTTGGGACATTTAATAGGTTAAAACTTGATACATATAAATAGATTTTTCAAAAAATTTCTTAAAATTTTATTAAATTATTGCTATAATTTAACCTCTTTTAAAATATGGAGTTGTCTATGGAGGTGGAAGAATTGTGACACTTCAAAATTAATAGGAATCTGGATTTTAAAAAAATTAAGAAATCTTGTAGTAGCAGTGTTTGAATTATGCTTTTTGACGGTGGAAATGGATTCAACACCATCAAAAATCTCTAAGGCCCTCAAAATATTATTGAAGTTTGATCGCTATAACTTAAATTTACAAAAATCCTTGCCAAATTTTCTTAAAATCTTAACCAATTTTCCATTAAAAACTTAAATGTTCCAGCAAAAACGTCATATTCTGTCGACGTCAACACCCCCGACGTCGAAGATTCCTACGCCAAAGAGTTTTATTGTTTTTTAAAACCGCAACGCTAGAATCTAGCGCACGCGAAGACGATCGTTGCAATTTTTTTTTTTTAAGTACTTCAGGGCAGGTGAGATGGGAAAGAAAAAGACTGAATTAGCGGGTATCATTGATTTATTTATTAATGCTATGCTGTGAACACCGAAGACTATCGTTGCACATCGTTGGCATTTTGTGCTTTTGGCGTATATCGGATAGAGAGAAAAAAAAAAAAAAGATCAGAAAAAACTATAAACAATATGCACGTCGTATACCGCTTGTGAAGACTATCCTTGCAATTTTTCACATTTAGGAGCAATTGGGATTGGGAAAATGAAGTCAATTAACGGGTATCGTCGGTTTTTTAATGCTCTGCATGTGAAAACTCAACGCTATTATTTAACATTGCTGCATTTTGCGCGTTTTGGCGTATGCGGACAAGAGATAATTTTATGTGAAAAAAATTGAACATCGTAGCTACTCGGTTTTTGCATATCGTGAAGTATCATATATTTTATTTTGTCAATGACTTTAATTGTGTTCTTAGAATTCTCACTTGACTGAAACCAGCAGCTTGCAGGCATATAGCAGCTATAAGTTATGAAATATTAAAATTAAGAATTGTCAAATACGAAGTCTTTATACTTGTTCAACGCGGCTGTCGTTTTTTAAACATTGCAATATTAAATTTCCAGTGGCATCCTTATCTGATTACAAATTCTAGGATATTCCTAGAATCCATGAAATGTATGTCACTTTTATAAATTGGATTCCAGGATATTTCTGGAATTTATTGATCCACTCCTCTTTGGCGGATTCCAAATATTCCATGAATCTGCGATAATTTCCGCAAATTTCCACTAGCTCGAGTCAATGTGTTTTATTGTTTTATCAAAACTGCAACGCTAAATTTCCGCTTCGTATCTCTAGTACACTCTGATCTAAACTTTAATTCCTAATGTTTTATTCTCTAGTACACTCTGCTCTAAACTTTGATTTCTAATGTTTTATTCTCTAGTACACGCTGCTCTTCTGAATTTTTTCAGTCACCATTTCCTTCTTATTAATAAATAAATAATTTGAACGAGACACTTTCTTCAAATACCAACTTCTCCAACTGCATGATTTTGTTACTTGTCCATTTGAAATTGCATTCCTTGTTAGTTGACTCGGTTCATTTATTAGTTCTTATGCACCTTGAACCTCATTACGTGCCCATATACCATGTCTAGGTGCTTTCATATTGGGATATTATAGAAATCCCCTAACTTTTAACGTTGAAATCACTTATAAAAACAACTTTTCTTACGGCCTTTATAGCTCTAAGTGTTATAACTTAAGCACCTTGTGATCAAGGGTTGTCATTAAGACCTTTGTTTAAAACACTACTATGTCAAGGAATATAGAATCTTATGCGTTAGGCTTTGTAACAACACACCTTTGTGATTATGTGTTGGAAGCATGTGGAGGATGTTGAATTTAAAATTTTGGCCTTTTATATCAATATATTGGGACACATCCAAACAACTTAACACTAAAAGAGCTTGAAACACACAAACTTGAAACACTCAAACTTTTGTGTACAAACAATAGGAAATTTGTCTATCAATAGTTGGAAATTTTTCTATTACTTAAAATTGTTAGTAAATGGATATCACATGTTGGAGAAGTGAACCTCAACTTTGGCATTTTATATTGGAATATGAGTAAATGCCCAAAAACACTTAACACTAGAAAACCTTGCCAAAATTGAACTTTTGGAGAAATGTGTTTTTTAACAAACTTTAAGCTTGTTGATAGAGCCTGGGCACCAAATATTGGAATATAAACTAACTTCAACATAGGTGCACCACAAAAATATCAAGTTATCGATACATTGAGGGCTCTAAGCCCTTAGATCTAGAACTAGGCTCTACCATGTCTAGGATTATAACTAGGACTAACTATATTGGAATATCAGAAAATCCTCGAGCCTACAATTTTTTATATAATTGAAATATGTTGATATAGTGAGGGGGATTAGCCCTTGAGAGCTAAACGTTAAGTGCATTATGACCATGGGTTGTGAATAGGATCTTACATACCAAGATATCGAAGAATCTATAGGAGCATACATTTTTGTTAAAACAATGTTATGTTGATATGTTGAGGGGCCTAAGTCCTTGGGTGCTAAATCATAAGCATTGTGTGTTGGCATTATAACTTATGTGTTGTTCTTGATGGCAACCTACACTACTACACCAAGGGCATTTTAAAACATTTGTTTAAGACAAAAGAAATCTTTTATCTTAAAAAGTCACTTTTTATTTTAGCTATTTTATATTAAAATTTAATATCAATTGAATTGTCTTAAATATAAAATTTAAGACAAAAATAGTGTGAGACAAAAAATATTTAAGACAATACACAAGTTTTCTTTTGTCTCAAATTAAGACAATTTACCCAAAAATTGTCTTAAATATTGTCTTAAAACCCCCCTTTATGTTGTAGTGCTATTTGATAAAGATGTCAACATTGTCATAACATGATGTTTATGCAGAGTGATACAAATGCTACAACTGGTATGAACATATAAAGGAGATTTCAGAGACAAATGTATGGTAACGGTAAATTTTGACAAATTATACACGAGTCTTGTAAAGAAAGGTCACGTACATATGCAGGTACAGTGAAGGAAATTCGCATTCATAATCCACACCATGGTAATCTGGATACTAGGGGTCTTTACCATGGTATTGGCCCATAGTAGTTGGTGCGACAACAGTTATTTAATCTTGTCAAATAATACCAATGACATTACGAAGCGAGTTAGGCTAAGGTTAAAGCTATATAAGGAGATGGAGATCAAAGTGTTAGGTGTGAAAGTTATGGTTTATTAATGTGTGATTTGATCTAAAATGGGTGTGCACTAGGGAGCATGGAGAAAACTCAGATTTGAAAGATAAGAATATATGTTGACATATATGCTTGATTGATTTAGTTGTTACAAATGTCTAAGCATCTAACAATGATAGATTTGTGATGATAATGATACTATGGTATGAATATGTGATAGTGAAGTTTGCACAATATGTGTTGTGGGTGCAAGGAAAGTATGTTTCAATAATTTTATATATGTACGCTAGCCTGCTGATGTATATTCACATACATACGCGAATATGATCCCCTATAGTCACGTATAAATTCTGTGAATTTATTTAGTATGTGAATATCTGTACGTGGGTGTTGTGTATGGTAAGCATGTACATACGTGAATATGCCTTGTGGAAGAATCACATACAAACAAGGGTTTGAACTAATGCTTGATATTTATAGTTGATGATGTCTGGTTTATTTGTTTTTATTTTTTGATGAAGTCTTGATCATGTTGATCTTTGTTTGGCAGTGTTGATTGAGTTATGGTTTTTCATGATTGGAATGTTGGTTAGTAATCATGCTACATTTTGGTGATGTGTGATTGGTTCAGTAACGTCAAATTAGTTAATTACTTGATTCAATGGTTACTTCAGTAATACAATGATTCATATTCAGTTTTCAATGATTTGAGATATGTACGCGGGTATGGTACAAAATTAGAGTGTACATAGGCGGGTGTGCTTCAAAGAAGTAGCGTATACATTCTGATGTATGTTTGATCAGGGTTTGCAGTGACAACAATTGGTTTTTGTGATGACTAACAATGTATGAATTGGTGTAATGGTTGTGTAATTGTTTGATATAATGGTTTATATCTAATATGGATTGGTCTAATATATTTGCAAGAGTTGGTTGATATTCAATGATTTATTTTTTGATTCAATTGGTTCAGTGATTTGAGTCAGTGATTGGTTTCAAAATTATCATTTGGTATTTGGCTTAATGATGGAAGTGCGTCTAGTTTGAAAATATGATGAAAGGTGGTCTACAAGTTTTGATGTTTTGAGTTAGGTGGATAAAAATGAAATATTATGAAACAGGTCCATAGGGGTGTTTATGGTTGGAGCCTACATGGAGGGAGTCTAAGATTCCTTCAAGTGGTAGTTGCTAAATCTGTTTAGGGGGTAGGATATCCCTTCTCGTAGGATCTGGTAAACAAGATGAGGGGGTAGGAGATCCATTCTGGTAGGAGTCGGTAAACAAGATCACGGGGTTGGAGCTCCCTTCCAATGGGTGATTAAGAATGAGAGAAGGTTGTATTCTTCTACAAGTGGGTGCATGTGTACTGTTAAGAACCTGCATCAATACAAGGTTGTAAGAAGTTTTCTTAATAATAAAAGAAGAAGATAGATTCGATGTAAGCGGTGGTTTTCTCCCACAATGGGTTTCCACCTAAAATCCTGGTGTCCTCATTTGTTGTTTTGTTTCTTATGTGTGATGATTTATTCTTCTCTTTACTGCATGCTTGTGTTTGATGAAATTAATAATGAAATGGTTAAAGATAAATATGTGATGGAACTAATGAAGATTGATTAACTCAATATAAGCGATTGTATTTCACTGAAGTCACGTACATTCATAGGTTTCTTAAATAATAGTAGTGTACATAATTCAAAAAAGGAATTGAAAATTTGAAGTGAGTCTAAAATATTAATTCACAACCCCCCCCCCCCCCGCCTTCTTAATATTTTTCCCAACAATTGGTATTAGAGCAGGTCACTCCAATTGAATCTTGATCGCTTGAAGTGGATCAAGGACAATTGAAAAGAAGCAAAAGAAGAAAGAAGCACAAAGGAATGAGTCAATTCAGGAGAGCAATGACAATGATGCATCTGATGTTGCGGCAATATATTCATTCATGGGTCAAGAAACATCTGCCACAAAAGAACAAGGAAAGTTAGAAACAATGGAAAATAAAGGTATTTCTATGCTAAGTAATGATAATTATCTAGAATGGAAAGAAAATATGAATTATAATCTAATAAACCTTGGTTTTGATGTCTAGTATTTACAATGGTTAATCAAAACTCCCCCATCAGGTGAAGAAGTTTAAAATAATAATAAGGCACTAAGGGACATCATTAATAGAATTCATGGGTCAAGTAACATCTGCCACAAAAGAACAAGGAAAGTTAGAAACAATGAAAAATAAAGGTATGTCTATGCTAAGTAATGATAATTATCCAGAATGGAAGGAAAATATGAATTCTAATCTAATAAACCTTGGTTTTGATGTCTAGTATTTAGTATCCAACGGTTAATCAAAACTCCCCCATCAGGTGAAGAAGTGTAAAATAATAATAAGGCATTAAGGGACATCATTAATAGAATACATGATTCAACAATAAAAAGGGTTATGCATTATGTAACTGCAAAGGAAGTTTGGAAAGATATATAGGAAATCTATGAAGGAAAAACAAAGGAATATTGTTCACCATGAGAACTAATAGGTAATTTTGTTTTTAAAGAAAATAATGATGTATCAAAAGACGAGTATGTTATTTGAGATGGAGTTATTGATTCAAAAGAAGGTAGGTTATACGAAGTTATTAATACTAGAAGAAAACTTGTTTTTTCCCTAAAAAGGATTAACAATCTTAATCATAAGTTGTAGACATATGATAACAAGGATAATGCTAAAGTGGTAAATCTTGTTGTAGAATCTAAACAATATTTTGAAGGACTTGAAGCTGAGATCGTCTCTCTGAGGGAAAATCTTGAAAAGTCAAACAATCAAAATGAAATGCTACTTCAAGTATTTGAAGAACAAGAGAATGGTCGAAGGAATAGATTATCGAATTAAAGGAGAAATTGGAAGAAGGAAGAAAGGTTGAGGAAGGAATAAGAAACCAATATTATCACTAACCTTTTTTTTTAAGTTCAATGTGAACCATAAAAATAAATAAAAATTCTTATTAACCTTACCTTTATAACTTCACAACATAGGAATTTGATTACTGTATTGACTTAATGAATTGTTCCATACAGTAATCACATGGTTAATAATTTAAGTTATCATATTAACAAAAAATTAGAGGCATAGAATAAATTCTATTTTTCCTCATACACATTGTTCCAAGGTGTAATCCTCAGTGATTTGAAAAATTATCTTGACCTTCTACTCTATATTCATGACCTAGTTAAAGTTGTATCCATGTCATTGTAATATTACTAGCCATACCAACAATACATCATCATATATTTACCTATAGTTCCTTACCCTAACCTTATAGTGATTATTAGATGTTGGGACTCTCAACTAGGGTTTAATGTTGTAGGTTTAGGTGCACAGTAAAATAGTGGTATGGAATTGCGTTCAGCCCACACAAGACAACCACATACCCATTGTCCATGGGACCTTCTTGTGAAACTGATTACTTGAATACGTGAACGATGGATATTTTAACAACAAATCTAAGGGTGGAATTGTGATTTCACTAACCCTAACCCCCACGTCCTTTCCCTCAACCTTCCATTTTCTTTTGTTCTATTGCTCCATTGTGCAACCTATAGAGAGTCAGTAGAGGGGGAATTGTTACGCGACAGAGGTAATCCTCTCTCAAGCATCTTGGCAGCCTCGCATTCCCTTATTGTCTGAGTATCCTCCTGTAGTATGAATGATGAGCGCACCCTGTTGTGTTACTATTTACAAAGAATTTCTCTCTAAACTTCTATTGTGTGGCATTTTACCCTATAGGTGTGGCTCCCTTGATGTAGTCTCCCCCCGACGCCCAATTACAGGTAATAGAGTTCAATTTTGGTATTGATTAGCGACACTAAATTTTTCATTGTTCTTTTTTTTCCTAGTTTAATGGTTTTCTTCTATTGCTAGGCAACTTATCTGCGTAGTGGTTTTTATATTTTACTGGAAGGCAATGTCGTTGCAATAGTTGGAACCAAAAAAATACAAATTTTCTTTCAAAGAAAAGTATGCAAGTGCTAGTTAGATTGGGGTTTAACTTGTATTTATTTTCATTGCTAAAAGAGGATGCATGGAATAAATATGCTCCTCCAACACACTTTATGGGTTTTTGCATGAGATTTTCTATCACTATACCTCTTATTTTCATGTATCTAGGATGGTTACTTTCAATTACTCTTTCGTTTGATTTTGGGGCTAATGAAAACTATTGAACAAATGCAGACGGAAGAAGGAATTTATCCAAAGCCTATTCAAGTATCATTTGCCCCTTTATATAAAAATTTTCTTCTATTATAATTCCCTTTTTAATTATTCTCAGGTCCCATTTTCTTGTCTTGATGATTTATTTCACATCTCCCTACAAGTATTCGTAACCCCAGAGTAATGAGTAAATTTTCTTTGGCAGAATTGTCATGCCTACTTCCACTAACTCTATCTTACCTTGGGTACAGATAATTTATTTTATGATTATTCTCCTGACAACCTTCTAGAAAAAACAAACACGGAAAAGTAAACAACAAAATATTTACTTGTGCTCTTCTCTAGTGCCCAGGAAACTAGAAGCTCATTATCGAACCTTCCTTCTAACCAGAAATTATGATATATATTTTGCGTTCATAGGAATTTAAATACGACCTGGGTCATATATGTATCTATACCCAATTATCTTCTAGGTAAAATGATTATAAAATTGGTTTATGTCTGTCGTACCGCTAGGGTATCGAATGTACACCATCTTTGGAATGAAACCCTTGCAAGGGTTTCTTTTTTTTAATTTTCTGAACATTATTGTTTTTTATGACGTGGACCATTTCACATAAGGTCATTCCCTCATAAAATCGTGATTTGTATATATATAGAATATTTCGGTTTGAATACTTTTTTCACAAGATGCAGAATATTTTCCTTTGATAATTTATGAACTTTTATTTGTTCTAGAACCGTGTTAACTTCAATGAAAAATTAAAATAAAGGTTTTCCTCCAGCTATTCATTTTTGTGTTGTGCATAGACATATATTCATGAAATTGATTCATATAGATGTGAATTGTCGTAGAGGAGTTTTAATTGTAGGTGATTCTAAATATTATTAATTCTATTGTGTCCTTTAAAATATGTGACTAGCATTTAGTTTGGCAGCACTCAGTTTGAGGCTTTCTCAACATCTCTTAGTTGTAATGCGTGGTTTGAAAAGGAAGCACAAAATTTCATTGCAGATGCTTTAACTTGTGTTTTTTTCCCCTTGGTCTGCACCCTCGGGAAATATTTGATGAAGACTTTTTTTTTCCTCTTCAGTATAAATGAATTTCTTTAGTAGTTTTGATCTCCCAAAGATTGGGAAGTATCCTACCAGCAATGAATTAAACATGATCCTATTCACTATTTAATTTAAGTTTAGAGTTCCCAATGGGTAATGAAATCTCCCAATTTCTAAATAATTTTGATATAGGTTCTTGTTTGTTTATACAAGGAAAACTCCTTATGGCCGAGATATAATTTTTCAATATTACTTTAGTTGGAATTTTGAGCGATTAATTAAATTTTGACCCTTAGACTATATTTCACGTTATATTTTTGGGTTCATCTAAATGAATTATATACATGTATATTTTTCTTTTGTCTAACCTCCAACTTCGATTTGAGGGCTTTCTAACCAAGTCCTGAATATTTTATTCTTAATCATTCCCCCAACTTGCATCCCCTGTTCTAAAAATATGCTTAAGCCTACCTAAATTGACCATACATGCATATTCTCATTTCCATCGGTTCCTTTCCTCTTTGATATGGCATACTAGTGCTTGATTTCATTCATTCTGCTGCCTCTCGTGATTGAAAATTTTGTACATAATATATAAAAGGAAAATATTAACTAGTTATGCAGAGTCTTGATATTAACACAACATGACACATACATGAAACACAATTCCGATAGGTAGCGGAAAGGTATAGATAAACCACTTCCTTAAAGAATTAGGAAAAACATATTAATATATTGCATGCATACCTTTTCATTACTATAGTATATATGCAGACATGTATTTAGTTAAATTATTTATGTTCACCCAAAATCAATCAATCCTTTCAAAAATTAATTGTATACTAAAAGTTCTCATCGTATCCACTATTAGAAAATGCACTTGGGAAAAACGATATCCTCCCTACCATGGGCGCTTTCTCTCCACATCTCTGAATTCATGTGGTCTTTGGGAAACAATCCCTGCGTGGAAAAACATGTTAAGATTCTTACATGTCGCAGGTTCGCCATTCTCTGTGGATTCTCATTTGTCTTTGCTTCTAGAGCCCTTCAAAAATGTGCATTCTTCCACTTTATGCCAAAAGTACAACGCAGGTGGTCATAAACCTTTTAAAAAAAAATTTACAGATTTCCTCATTAATTTTATTTTTCTTTTAATTAATATGATAAAATATATTCGACAATAGGCAAAACAATCTGTATTTAAATTTGGTAAATTTTAAATTTTTTTACATATAATATAATATAATATATTTAATAATTTGAAAATTTTGTATTCAAATATGAGTAAAGTTTAATTGTTTTAGTTTTTTAGCAAAATATTGTTGTATAATTTTAAGTGAGTGTTTATTATTATTATTTTTATTATTATTTTTTTAAATGTATAAATTAATTTAGGGTTTTAATTTTTTTTTTAGATAATTTGTTTGTATATATTTAACAATTTAAGTATATAATTCTAGTAAGGCGCATAGAGCCTACGGCAATACGTATTCGTCAGTATCGTCTGGAATTGAGTAGAAACAGAGGAACTAGGGATAACAATGCTTCTCAATGGGTTAAAAAGCTGCACGGCCTTCTCAGACAAGCACTGCCACTGGTGCAAAAGTGCACAATACTAAGTTTCAATGTTTTTGCTCGTTACCAGATGAGCAGAGATATCAGTAGCTTGATTTCAGAGATAAAAGAGCATCTGGAAGTGGTTCCTTTAATCCTACTAGAGCAGCAGACAGAGATATACCTGGATATGCGGAGAGAAAGCGCCCAGGCTTCAAGCAGTAGTACTTGTAGTGCATCCACATCTCAAGCTCCAACTGGGACCTTCTTCATCGAGGAAGCCCTTATAGTCGGACAAGACCAAGCCTTTGCAACACTGGAGAATTTCGTGATGGATGCAGATGTCAAGACTGTCTTCCGCACTGGCGTTGTTGGCAAAGGTGGATCTGGAAAAACTCTGGCCTCGATATGAACTTTCAAGAACTTTTTTCAAGAACTCTGGCAAAAAAGTTTTTCAAGAACTTTTCTTGAAATTATTTTCAGAAGGAAAAGGAAGTTGAATTATGGGGTATCGTAGGGAATTTGGGAAATATAATAAGCTCTAATGTCATGGCAAAGCTTCTGAAGAAAGAACAACGAGGCGTAATTGCAAAATTATGATCACTAGCAGTTCCTACATCAAAATCCTCTATTTCTCCATATCTCTAAAAGGTCTTGGACAACCATTCCAAGGTGTTTGAAACTCCCAAATGACTCCCACCTAATTGTGATCATGATCATGCTATTCATTTGATTCCAGGAAGCTTTCCTCCAAACATCAGGCCTTATAGATATCATTGTGTCCAAAAGAGCGAAATTAAACGTCTGATTCTAGAAATGTTAGAGGCTGGTAAAATTCAACCGAGTCAAGTTTCTTTATTTTCTCCAATAGTATTGGTGCACAAGAAGGATGGATCATGGCCCATGTATCCATATTATAGGGGTCTCAATAAGCTCACTATTAAAGATAAATTTCCCATTCCTGTCATTGGTGAATTATTGGATGAATTACATGGAGCAATTTATTTTACCAAGTTGGATCTTTGTTGAGGATATCATCAAATTAGAATGAAGACTGAAGATATTCTAAAAAAAAAATTTCGAGCTCATGAGGGTCATTATGAGTTTTTGGTCATGCCTTTTGGCCTTACCAATGCACCTTCTACATTTCAAGGGTTGATGAATTCCATTTTCAAACCCTTCCTTAGAAAATTTTTGTTAGTATTTTTTGATGATATACTAATCTAAAACAGGTCTTGGAAGGATCATGTTCAACATGTTGATAGGGTGCTCAAACAATTGTAGGAGAAACAATTATATGAAAAAACCTCGAAATGTTTCTTTGGAATACAAGAGGTGGAATATCTGGGTCATATTATATCTCACAAGGGTGTTAAGGTAGACCCTAACAAAATTAAAGCTATTAAGAAATGGAAAGTTCCCACAACCATAAATCAATTGTGAGGATTTATCAAGTTAACAGGGTATTATCGCAAGATTGTTAAGAATTATGGGAGAATAACAACACCTCTAACAACATTTTTGAAGAAAGATGCATTTTCATGGACTCCTGAAGCAACTAAGGCCTTTGAACATATTAAAGAGGTAATGTGCCTAGCACTAATCTTAGCTACGCCAGACTTCACAAAAACCTTTATTATGGAATGTGATGCCTTAGGAAATGGAATTGGTGATGTTTTAAAGCAAGAAGGAAGACCCATTGCTTTTGAAAGTCGTCCAATCAAAGGAAATTATTTACAGAAAGCTATTTATGAGAAGGAAATGTTAGAAATACTACATGCACTAAAGAAATGGCGAACTTACCTAATGGGAAGACACTTCAAGATAAAAAACGATCATGATAATCTTATATTCTTTTTGGAACAAACATTATCTTCAGAAGAGTAGAAAAAATGGGTCACAAAGATGTTGGTTTATGACTTTGAAATCATCTACAAAAAAGGGATGCTAAATGTTGTTGCAAATGCACTCTCAAGCCAAGATGAAGAGGTGGAAGCATTAATTTGTGCCATTTCTATTATCCAACCAAATTGGATAACCGAAGCAAGGGATGAATGGAAGAAGGACGAAGAAGTGTGGACACTCATTCAAAAGTTGCAGCAAGATCCTAGTACATCTGATACATTTAGTTGGAAAAATGATTCCTTATGGTACAAATATCACTTATATATTTATAAGAATTCCTAACTCAAACAAAAGATTCTTTTGGAATTAAACACTTCTCCCTTAGGAGGACACCTAGTATTTTTAAAAACTTACCATAGGGTGAAGAAAGATTTTTTTTTGGGATCGCCTTAAATCTGATATTCAAAATTTTGTGGCGGAATGTTTGGTTTGATAGAAAAATAAAGTTGAGACAATTAAGACCCTGATTCTTCTATAACCTTTCTCCATTCGAAGTCAACATTGGGAGGAGATTTCAATGGTTTTTATCACAAGTTTACCTAAGTCCAAAGGAAAGAGTGTCATCATGGTTGTAGTTGATAGACTTACCAAGTATGCACACTTTTGTGCATTATCTCATCCACTTAAAGCAAGTACTGTTGCTACTAAATTTATGGAAACAATTCAAAAGCTACATGGAAACCCAAAGATTATTGTAAGCAATAGAGATCCCATTTTAATGGAAATTTTTGGACAAAATTATTTTCTTGTTTGGGTACTCAACTAGCTCATAACTCATCTTATCATCCTCAATCCAATGGGAAAACTGATATAGTGAACAAATGTTTGGAAGGATATTTCATTGTTTTTTATCTGATAAACAAACATAATGGGTCAAGTGGTTACCTCTGGCTGAATGGTGGTATAACACTTCCTTCCATACTGTAGCAAAAATGACCCCATTTATGGCACTTTATGGATATCATCCATCGTCCATCACATCATCTTTAAGATAAAATTATAAGGTTCAAGCAGTGGAATATCACATCGAGCATCAACAAAAAGTTCTCCAACTCTTAAAGGATAACCTAAATTTGGCACAAAATCGAATGAAACAACAGGAATATCAACATCGTAACGAAAGAAGTTTTGATGTAGGAGACTGGGTATTTTTATGCCTAAGACCATAAAATCAAATATCCCTCGAGAAAGCTAAGAAGGATAATAAATTATCACTAAAGTACTATGGTACTTACAAGGTGTTGTAAAATATTGATAATATGGCATACAAATTGGAGCTTCCTTCTTCTTCTCGAGTGCATCTAGTTTTCCATGCCTCATGCTTAAAGAAGGTTATAGGTGACAAACTTCCAGTTCAAACAATATTACTAGAACTTGATGAGGAAGGAAAAATCATATTGGAACCTGAAGCAGTCATGGAAACAAGAACTCGGCAGCTACGAAATCGATCAATTTCAGAGTATCTCATCAAGTGGAAGAACTTACCCACTGAAGATTCTACATGGGAGGATGAGAATTTTATACAGAAGCATCCAGAGCTACCCAAGCATTGAGAACAACACTTTTTTGAAGGAGAGGGGCATGTTAGGTCCTTATATTACTAGTGCAATCCCTTATTGTTGTTAATGTAGCCCCCTTATTGTTATTGTTGTACCTCTGTAACCCCCATATTGTTATTATTGTGCCCTTACATTATTATTGTTAGGCCGGTTAGGATTATATTGTGACCCCATGGAATCCTATATATAGAAAGGAGGTTTTGTTATTTGTATCATCCAAGAGTTGTTCATTTATGTAATATAAAGGAGGTTTCCCCCTCGGAGTGGTTGAATTCTAAGGCGTTGATCTCTCTATTCTTCTATTTTTGGAGTTGGTTTCGTAACATTGTCATGGTTATTTTTAGTCCAATTCAGTCGATTGAGTTCTAGTTGACTTATTTATTATTGCATATTCATTTGTTTCTTATGTAATCTATTTAGATATTATTGAATAATTTGAAGAGTTGTTAACTACACTTCTATTTTCAAGTTTATTTGTGTTTATGATTTTCGCTTCTTAATACTTATCATAAACAAGAGATATATGTACTTGAAAAAGGATATCCTCAAGTAGAATCCTAATGTGTGTGATTACATGGCGTTGTCATTGGATGCACAAAAGTACATGGTTGTGGAAAAGGTCCTCAATCTTGGAAAAAATATGGCTACCAAGGCCATCAAGGAGTGGGGCCAACCCGAGTCGAATATTACTAATGTAAGTTTTTGCAATATCAATGGAGGAAACATGTCAAGAGAAAAATATTAGCTAATAAAGCTTCCTTTCCTCCACGATATCATTAAGAGAGTGATGATGTAGCAATAGGGTTGCTTCACCAAAGGCAACATTTTATGTGTGGCTAAAGAACTGGTAGATAGGTGGGTCTTGACTTTCACCTTCTTAAAGACGTTTTAGGGATCATCTCCAAGAACATGGAAAATAGTTTTTTGGATGTCATCTAGTAGTTAAAAATCTCATATTTAAACCAATTATTTTGGATCTTCCATCCAGAAGGGTCTTTCATTCTGGATTAGGTGGAATCCAAATTGAATTTGGTACCCAAGAAACTGAGGGTGATAAGGAAAGTGGTTAGTGAGTATGGGAATATTTTGAGCTTGTTCATGCACTTCATCTTGGATGAGAAGTGGAAGTCATCTCAGAAGAATGGGTTTTCAACAACCATAGAGGGATTAGATGTTGGAGTACTATTTGGATTTGGGCCCGACCTCACCGTTGAAATTGTTGTTGTTCTCGACACCTCCGCGTGTTTTATTTTGATTGTTACGAGGTAGACGAAAATGAATGTCTGCGATTGGTTGGGGTGAACAGTGCGTGGCCACCCCAACCCCACAAAGAAACACCAATCGACATAATTATAAAATACTAAGCCTCATATATCACATAGATTATAGAAAGCTAAAATTATCATGAAAAAAACATAAATTGAATTCTAAAAACATAAATTATAAAATACTAAATGAGAGTAATGGAATTTGAATTTGTGCCTCTCTTAACTAATCCCTTCCCATCACAATAATAAAGAGATTGTTTAGTTTATATTAAATCAAGTTATATTACCCAGTAATAAATAACAATAAAAAAAATTCCAAACAAAGTGAAAGATTATTTAGTTGATAGTAAATTGAGTTTTATTAGCTAGTAATAAATAACAATTAAAAAGGTAAAGCAAAGAGTTTGATAGAAATAATTTTGTTATTGGACTTTAAATTACTTACAACTAGCCAAAAACCATTCATGGAGGTAATTATTAATAGTGTATGGGAAGAGATAAGGTAAGAAAGCTATGGAGTCATGGAGCTTTGTTCCCACACTGACACTACGCCAATGATACTCCGTCATGTTGTACTTTTCCAAACCATTAACATTTCCACTACACATAATAGCCAAATTATGGTAACTTATACTATGTCATGTTGTACTTTTCCAAACCATGTATCATTTCCACTACAAATAATAGCCAAATTACAGTAACTTATATATATATTAACAGTAGTAAATGTCAATACTAATGATGAAAAGGAAAAGCAAAAGATTTAAGAGAAATACTTGTATTGTTCCATCATATTAATAAAGATATTGTTTATTATATATTAGATTAAGTTAGTTTTATATACACCTATCCTAGTAGTAAAAAAACAATAAAAAAAACAAAGCAGAGAGTTTAATAGAAATAAATTTAAGAGAAATACTTGTATTGTTCCCATCACATTAATAAAGAGATTGATTAATATATATTAGATTAAGTTAGTTTTATATATACCTATCTTAGTAATAAATAACAATAAAAAGAAAGTGTTTATTATATATTAGATTAAGTTAGTTTTATATATACTTATCCTAGTAATAAATAACAATAATAAGAAAAAGAAGAGAATTTAATGGAAATAGTTTTATCATGGAAGGTTAAAATGCTTACAAGTAGTTGAAAATTATGAATCGAAATTGATCTGGGTAAAAAATAAACACAGTATAAAGCTTACAAAACTCATTTTGGGTTTAGATGGAGTGGAGATAAATAGCATTCAAAGCCTCAACCAAATTCATCTTTTTGGAATAATGACATTTTGGGTGTGGATAGAGTGGAGATAAATAACATTCAAAGCCTCAACAAAATTTATCTCTTTGTAATAACTGATCATTTTGGGTGTGGATGGATTGGAGATAAATAGCATTCAAAGCCTCAACCAAATTCATATCTTTGGAATAATGGCATTTTGGGTGTGGATAGAGTGGATATAAATAGCATTCAAAGCCCCAACCAAATTTATCTTTTTGTAACAATTAATAATTCATTGTAATTTTAGGCCTTTAAATAAGTTACATTAAAGAAGAATACCATGGAAAATAACCATGGGTTGTGAGTCGAGACTCATGTTTAGATGACATGACATTATTCTTTTTTAACTATTTTTTATGTAATTTAGTGGAGTCAAAATATTTTATTTATAATTATAATTAATAATTATTTTATTTTAATTAGTTTTAATTTTATTTTTATTTTTTTAAATGTAAATTGATCTAGTCAAAATGTCTTTTAGATAACATAACATAACAAGGAAAAAATTGCAACATATCTTCCATAGAAGTGGAAAACAATGATGATCCATAGTCAACTATATGTTGACCATAAAAAACTCTCTCCAACAATAACTTGAATATATTCAACCATAGTGAACCATTGCCTACTAATTCTCCTCATGCATGTTTACCATCAAGTAGCATATCCACATTAATAAAATTGAATACTTCAATCAACAATATTTTTCATCTTGGATACACTTGAGTCAATAACATTAAAATGTAGAAAATAACACTTATCAACATATTTCAACTAGTTTATTAAAATGTAGAAAATAACACCTATCAACATATTTCAACTACTTTAATAAAAAGTAGAAAATAACACCTATCAACATATTTCAACCACTCATCCTCCTTATGCATGTTTACCATTAAGTAAGATAACCACATTAATAAAGTGGTACAACACTTCAATCAACATTTTTTTTCATCTTCCATACACTTATAATATTACTAATAGAAAATAACACCTCTCAACATATTTCAACCACTTTATTAAAAATAAAAAATAACATCTATCAACATATTTCAACCACTTTAATAATATAAATTTGCTAACTTTCAACCACTTTATTAATATAATTTTGCTAACTTTAATAGAAAATAACATCTATCAACATATTTCAACCACTTTAATAATATAATTTTTGCTAACTTTCAACCACTTTATTAATATAATTTTGCTAACTTTAATTGTTATAACAATATCATTTCCACACGTTAAATTTCCACATGTCTATTGTATGTTTGCAGCGTTAAATTTTCTAGTGCAATGGTAGTCTTTGCAAGCATAGAATACATTTTTCACATTTGTCTAAGAAGCTAAGAGGTTTGTGGTCCAATGCCAGGCACGAGTATTTGTACCTGAGAGCTCAGATATAATCATCCAAGTGGGAATTGAAGCTGTAGAAAACAATGAAATACATTGTAATTTTTTTTTTGTTCATACGCCACAAAGATGTGAACGACGTGGAAGCATAATCTTCACATGCGTTGCATTGATAAACTGATTCTTTTCCGCTGGATGCGAAACTTTGCTGTTAAGAGAAAACAATAAAAAAGACATTGACTTAAACTCCCACACCGTCATCGTGAAACAAACTCCCACGCGGTCTGCAAGAGAGGCTTCGTGACGCCGTAGTTTAAAAATTCATACAATAATTTAGAAATTTTGGTTAGATTATAAAAAAAATTGTAAATATTTTTCAAAAATTGAGTTATAATAGTTAAATTGCAGTATTTTTTAAATTTTTTTTTAATGATGCTGAATTCATTTTCAAAAAAAAAACTATCTAATTTTTTAAAAATAATTTACTAAACTCCAACATGCACAAATAAACCTAACAAAAATAAATAAATAAATAATATATATATATAATTGAGGGTGGAGATTATTCTATTACGTAGGTCGACTCAACTCAGTGTTCGTGATACCTAACCCCACGTGGGTGACTGCCAGGATATGACAATGTTAATCTAGTTTTGAAATCCGTCCGAGAGCTTTATAATGGCGAGGGATACTGAGATGGGGGTATGTCCAAGTTTCTGCGAAGCGTGATACTGAGAGGGGAGTATCGTCATCTCCGCTTTCCGAAGAGTGCATGTTGCTGCACTCTCTTGGGTGATGTAACAGGTAATTTCGAGGTTAAGAAACTACTTTTAGTTGAGCATATATTCTGTTAAATGCTTTAGATCCAAAGGCCAGTATCATATAAAAGTATTGGATGGGTTTCTTTTAAGGGGTTTTTTTGGATAACAAAACCTTCTTCGAAAAGGTCTAAGGGCCTAAGCTACCTAGGCAATAAATTGATTCTCCTATTCAGGAATGAGTTTGATGCCATAGCATCGCCCTTTGTAACGATCGAGACTAAGTCCATCGGTGTAAACAGTGGTCCATGTACTGGTGGAAGATTCAGCAGGTGCTTGGCAAACATTGTTTGATGGTACGGAAGGCAGATTCCCATGACACAGTTGTCTAACTGGCCAAGTTATATTATTTTTCAAAGAACATTTGGAAACAGTCTTTACAGTTGACGACGAAGTGAGATTTACCTCCCAGGAACAACAAGACATGGAAGACACATCAAGCCTTGTCGCTCTGGTAGAAGCGCCAGACCCTAGACGAAAATATGCAATATTGAAAGCATATCAAAAGGAAACTTTTACTATAACAGAAGCTTCTACTGATAAGGAATTAGAATTTCTTCGAGGGAAAAGGATCTTGATCGAAGAATGGGCTGAAGAAGGAGAAACTCGTGACCTTCCTGGACTAAAAAAAGCAATTCTTTGCATGCACCTATGGTCACGTATGAAAGATGCTGGTTACTCAGACTCTCAAAAGATCTGGGAAGCGATATGTAAAGGCTGGCCAGAATGTGTGTCATGGGGAAAGGAATATTATGGTCACTTTTGGGCAAAAATTTACTCAAATAATAAACCGTTAAGTGTCCAAGCTGTAAACATGGGTATGTTAACCATTCTGGCCGCATACAAGGATATGGAAAGACATTTCAAGGGAGATAACCAACATTTTCTGGTAAATTGGCACAGTGCTTATGATCCCGAGGAATACAATCCCAATCCAACTCTTTCCCTATGGGAAGATATGATAACGGTGTGTACCAAAGAAGACGCTCAATCCCTTATAACATGTTTAAAGCGTAGGTATGCAAGACCAGCCATTGGTATGGGTTAAGAATTTTAATTTTACAGAAATTGGTGTGTAATAGATTATAATAATGGCTTTGTAAGGTTATATCCAGCCATGGACATGTGAAGTATTTTTTTTTTTTTTTCAAATTTTCCGGCTCGCCTCCGAATTTGTATGTAAAGCCCGGTTAGACACTGCGCCTTTAGTCTAAGGTAAGGCCACCCACTTGTCTGTGTTTTTATAGTGTTGCGTGTAAAGTCGGGTTAGACACTGCCGTAGTTCAAGGTAAGACCACCCAGTTCTCTTTATAATTTCATAAAAGTTGGTGCCTATTCTTTTATGTTGCTGGCTTTACTCTGCAGAATGATTATGTTACCATACGCCGTCAAGTTCGGATTTGAAGTCCGTCCGTTATCGCTCACCGCTTTTCCTGCCTGCGTCTTTCAACCCTTTCTCGCCTTCTGTTTTTCCAATGTAATGCTCTGTTCATCGTGGTAGATCTTCACCTTCGAAGAGATGGCTTCCTCTCGTTCTCGTTCTTCTCCCAAAAAATAAAATATTTTGATTTTTGTATGTAATTGCATTTAATCTTTGGTAATCTTGAATTAATGTTTGGAATTGTGTTGAGTAAATTTAATATATGTAAGTGCTATTTCGAAAGTAATCTTGAAATGTTTGGTATTGTGTTTAGTAACTTATATCTATATATAATTAGTAATTGTTTTAAAAGGTGTAAGAAAGGTTGATAAGATTTTTAAATTGAAGAATCAGTAGGTTGGTTTTTATAATTATTTAATCAAGTAAATAATTATTATTATTATTATAAATAAAACTATTTTGGATAAATCACATTAATAATAATTTCATGAGAGACTTAAAGAGGTTAAATTTGAGCTTTTGATAATATGGTTATATTTGATATTGCTTCAATTTTCACCAACATTTCTATTAATGAGGTTTTTGAACTAATTGATCACATCACTCACCCCAATACAATCAAATTTGTAGAGATTTGCCTTACCTCAACTTTCTTAAGCTTGGAGGGTGAATTCTATGACCATACTTGTGGGGTAGCGATGAGTTCTTCTCTTTCTTTAGTTGTTGCTAACTTGTTCATGGAGGATTTTGAAATTAAAGCATTAGCTTCTGCTCAATTTCAGCCAAAGATGTGGAAAATGTTTGTTGATGATACTTTCATCTTATGGCCCCATTAGATTTGTTTTTTCAGCATCTCAACAATCAATCGAGATCCATCAAATTTACCATGGAATCTGAAGTTGACTGTAGCTTTCCCTTCCTTGATGTGCTTATCCAGAAAAAAGATGATGGTTCTTTCTCTCACCGGGTATTTCGTAAAAAAACCCACACTCAAACAATATTTACTTGTGAATTCCCATCACTATCCAACCCAAAAGCTAGGTGTTCTCAACACATCAGCCACAGGCTTTAAGGGTTTCTGATGAAGACCATCTTGTGAATGAGAAAACCCATCTCCTTAATTTTTTTAGAACGAATGGTTATAATAGGTACCAAAGTATCATAATGTTTTTAAAAGCTAGTCGGAGTACTAGAACTAAGAAAGAGAAGCTAGTCGTGGAACTAGAACTAAGAAAGAGTCGTCTGAAGTGGCCTCAAGTGTACACATTCCCTTTATCCAAGGGACTACAAACAAGATTACTCAGATTCTTAGGAGGCACAAGGTTTTTTCCACTTTTAAACCCTTAAAAACCATTAGTGGCTCCTTAAGATCTTTTAAAGACCTTGTGGATCCTAAAAACATGAAGGGTGTTTATTTGATTCCATGTTCCTGTGGAACCCCCTACATTGGAGAAATTGGTTGTTCCATATATCAAAGGATTCAAGAGCACACGAATGACCCAAGACATTGTAGAACTCGCTCATGTGCTTTAGCTTAACATGTTGATAAGACAAAACATCACATTTTTTCAGAGGATTCTAAGGTCCTTGCTAGGATTCATCATTTCCATCATCATAAATTAAGGGAAACTATCAAGATAGAGAAAATATCTACTACATTAAATAGGGATGATGGATGGAAGATCAACAATTTGTGGGTCGCATCACTTTATACCTAGACCCTTCTTTTTTTCTCCCCTCTTTAGTTTCCTTTGTGTATGATGTTTGTGTCTTTATATGGATTCTTTTTGTTTTTTACCTTATTAAGTTCTCCCTATATTTTTTGATTTTTTTTTTTGAATTTATTTATAGATACTTTTTATAATAATGCTAACCTCCTCTTTATTCATATTTTAACTTTCTTTTCAATATAATATCATGTATTGAGAATTTTTGTAACTTCTCTTTATAATTTCTTTTATAGTATTTAATAAAATAAGAATGACTATAGTATATTTTTTTATTATAATAAAATAATATCTATAAGAGTATAAATGTACATTTGAGAAGAGTTTTACTTAAATCATCAAACAATTAATATATTAAATTTAAGTTTTTTTTAGTCTAAAGTTAAATTTGTTATATAGTAACTTATGTATTTACTTGTTTATGAGTTTCAGTGAATCTAAATATAGTTAATACGGAGTCAATCTTAAGAATGAATTAACTTTACTTCCCTAATAATATACTAAACAAATTGATTGAAGATTAGAAATACCTATTATCCAAGGACTATTATCCAATGCTAATGTTATGGATTCAAAAGTATAATGCACTTAAGAATCAAGAGTTATGTTCAGTTCTCAATTGATTTCAACTTTAGAGTTTGAATTTTAATCTTGCCTCAAGTAAATATCAAGTAAATGTTCCAGCAACTGGCCTCACATGTAACTACTAACAAATCTTTGGGGGGCTACAAATTGTCTACAACACGTAACTACTAGAAAATCTCTGGGGGGCTACAAATTGTCCTAGTCCCACACAGCCCACCTCACACGTAACTACTAGCAAATCTCTGGGGGGCTACGAATTTTCCTAGTCTCGCACCCGGATCACAACCGGGAGATTTAAACCTGTGTCTTTCAAGTTACAACAATTTCACATTTCTTGAATAACCAATTAAGCTCTCCTCAAGACAAATATCAAGTAAATATTAATCTTGTCTCCAATTTATTTATATTCTATTTCTAAAAAATAGATTTTTAACATAAAAAAAATACTAAAAAAAAATATATTACTAAAATTATTCAAAATAAATTGAATTTCAAAACACCATGAGAAACATTATACTCCAACATATATAGATATCTCTATCTCTAGATGCTTTTCCCCATAACAAGCTCTGCAAATACGACTCTTCCACATTTTACAATTGTGGTTCCAATTTCTATCAAGTAAAAGTATATATTGATTATCCATTCTTTACAAGCCCTCAACAAACCCAATTAGAAGTCTCTCTCCTTCCAATTTGTTCAATTTTTCTTCCAACACTACTTCCTCATCCCTCCTAATTGAATAAAAAGAAGAAGAGACAGAAGTAGCAGAATTGTCAAAATGGAAGTGGTGGAAGAAGAAAGGGATGCTGCCGAATCTAAACAAGGAAGAATGCAATAACCAATAAAGGCTAAGGAAATTTATATAGAGGAAAGAAACATCTAATAAATGTTTTTGATGTTTCTAAAATATGTATTTATTTGTTCATTAATATTAATATTAATTGTGCAACATAAAAAAAAATGAAAGCAATAATGTGTCTAAAACAAAATTATTTCTAATTAAGTTAATAAGGGGCCTTGATTATAAAAGGTAGCCTCCATCTCATAATAGAATGGAATTTTACGTTATTATCTTTTTTAATATGCACTATTATATCTATGATTTTCATGACAAATTTTAAATTTGCATGTAGATTACTAGAGCTTCTAAATTTATATAGGAAGGTAGGAGTTGATGATGCCATCCAAGTTTAGATAGCAAAATATTCAATCACTTTTTTGAAGGATTAAGAAGATATCTAAATAATTTATTAATAGATTACATTAAAAAATTGTTTTTACTCAAGATTGCTCAAATATAATAGTGGAAATAAATTCAAAATCTTGATATAAGCCATAGGAAATGGAAAGAGTTGTTTCTATGATAAAGGGGCACTTTTTCATTATTTAAGAATATTTAAACATTATAACATCTCTAATTTCAATTGAGTATCATAATATCTTATGAAATGGTTTCATATCATTAACAACATATTTTCGTAGTAAAGTGTTTTTTTTTTAGAAAAACTTCCCCAATTTTTACTCTGTACTCTTCTCCCCCATCACATACTTCCCCACCTTTCCCTCATGTGGTTCTCCTTAACCACGGTGCCAAGGGTTCTGAGTATGAATTCAAGGTTGATCTTTTTCATCAGATTTTAAAATAAACATAAGTTCAAAGAATTATTTAACAAGAACATGACAATTCAGTGTACAAAAATAGGATGCATCCTTATTTTGATTACAAACATTCCAAAAGGAAACATCTCTATTTTGATATCTTTATCATTTTATATGATTTTTTTCCCTTTGCAATTTTATAATGTTATAATTAAAATTTTAAATTTAGATATCTCAATGCTATGTTGAAGTATTAATTGATTCTGGATGATTTATTGAACAGGATGCGGATATACTGATATAATTAAGTGGCCTATCCACACAGCCTATCGAATTCAATAAATGTAGGTTTTGACTTCATTCGTTCCAACGAGAGAAGTATTAAGTTTTATGAATGGTGGTATCACTCAGAAGTTCTCACCCCAACATGCACGATGAGGGCGCCTTAAACGAGATCAAATCAGAGAAGCACAGGTCTAAAATAAGGTTGAAGATGGTTTTTTAGTGGGTTCTGCCAGCTGAGAGAAACTCTAAGGGATGTCGTCACAATGCATGCCAATTGTTGTATAGGCATGAAGCCTAAACTCGTTTATTTGACTTTAATTATGCAGGATTTGGCATCCTTCCACTCTCCCAATTCCACTGTAACAATTGAATTCCACTAGAGAGCTTCCAATTCTTGTTTCCACTCTTGGTAATTTCTCAAGGGCTAATTACCTATATTATAAAATTGGCACTAGCTGAATCATTGATCTACGATAGGGTTGGACTACTTCCAACATTGAGATATGGAAGGTGACTTAATTTAATGGTTTTAGTTTAGGAATATGCTTACATTCATTCCTACTATTGAAACCCAGAAAGTGATTTAATTCAATGATTTTAGTTTTCCAATGTGATTTAATTGAATGACTTTAGGTTTCATTTGGCATTGGACTTGTATTGGACCATTCAGAAACGAAAATTTCCATTCTAGATAATGCACATACTACATCCTTATAAATATATAGTCTGTCACTTCTGCAAATGATATGAATACAATAGAATAAGTTTGTACTGCGTCTTAAACATTGACAACCAGAAGGTGTTTTAATTTTATAGTTATAGTTTTAATTTTGTAATTAAATTGTACCGAACCATTGTTTAGTGAAAAAACAAAAAAGAGAAAAAGTTTCCCATATCATTACAGCGACGATACGCAATTTTAATGTTTTAATGTTTTGGCCCAATGTTATTTTCATGTGGCGTAGCATTCAATTATTGCACTCTTACAAATCAATTGAATAACCTATAATGAGTTTGCATTAATTTAACATTAACATGAGAAGTTGATTTGTGTGAATGATTTTAATTTTAATTGTGTTTGATATTTTTTTTAAATGGAATAATGGGGAGAGGTACTCTCTATCTTTTCATATTATGTAAGTATAAATAATAAAATAACAAAAATAAAAATAACCTATTAATTCATGGTATTGAAACATGGTATATAGTCTATCTAAAATGGAAAAGACTCTTTAAAAAAGAAAAAACCAAAATCTATAAAAATTTCGGATCTCATTGATCAAATATCTTAAGTAATACTACATTTATCATTAACATGATAAGTTGATTTACTTGAATGGTTCTAATATGAAAAGGTGATTTAGGTGAATGATTTTAATTTTAATTATGTTGATTTTTTTTTAATGTAGAATAATTTATTTTTTAATTAAATATATATATTTTTTTGTTTATAGTTCTTTATCCATGGATAAAATTATAAAATTTCATGTGTTTAATATGCTTATTGTTAATTAATCATTAGATATTTATCGAAGGAAAAATTTTGGGGGTAAAATTTTGCAAATGGGCTATTTTTTTTACATTTAAAAAAAATATATATTTGTCAATTTGGTTAAAAAATCACCTATTAAATGGATAATATTCGCAACAAAAAATACCAACTTTAATAGTAAACTACATGTTTTTATTGAATATTCACCTACATTCTATATATATGAATTTTCAAGCCAAAATAGTAGAGTGAAATACTATATAAAGAAAAATATTTAAATCCTTAAAAAATGCCTCGATTACGTTACACATTATCAAACAAAAAATAACATCATGGTTTACAAAATAGATAATGGGTATGTATACTTATGCATGTGGATTAATTCTTATGGTCTATAAGATATTTTGCATTCTACACCCTAATATGAGGGCGATGTGTGATTCCCTCGGTGTTCAAAGTGGAGTTGGCACATGTCCCTTTTAAAAAACAAATAAAATATTCTCTAAGTAGAAAAACAATGTCAGTAATAATAGAAAACAATAATGAATATGCATGTTTAGCTAGTTTTAATTAAAAGTATTATAAAACATCAATAATCCCAAACTTAAAGTGGTCATGTGATAAAAATATTTCACTAAGATACTTTGAGTCATAAATAAAATATTTTGATGTCCACATAATGTAACATTTCATAAAGATCTATGTTAACTATTGTAATGGTGTATATAATAAAATATTCAATGTCCATAAAATTTAAAAAAAAATGAAATAAAATTTTTAAAAAAAAAATGAAGGTTAATTAAAAAAAATCATCCTACTTATTAATAATACTTTAAAATATCTTAATAAAAAAATTTATTTTAATATGGATGATATAGTTCATAGATAAAATGTTTTAATTTGCATGTTATGTAATAGTTGAAATGTTTTAATTTTCATTTTATGTAATATATAATAATTAAAGTATATTAAAACCAATGTGGTCTATTAGATATTAAGAAAGTAAGAAATTAATTGTAACTCTTTAATATTTAGGCTGTAAGACGTTCCCTTTGAAAAGAAATCCCCTAGCCACTGCAAAATCAAATCATAGATAATTGAAAGTTCTTCCATTATTATATCTCACTGCTTTAACTTCCAACTAAATCTTTATTTGTGCAATCTTTCAACTTATTGATCTTTATCTTTATTATAACTCAAAAACCTATTATAAATACTTCCCCACCTTTATCTCGTTTTTTTCTCCTCAACCACAATGTCCAAGACTCTGAGTATGAATTCAAGATTGATCCTTTCCATCACTAACTTTAATTATTCGATGACCATTTCCAAGCTGAATGTGGATGAATATGGGTAAAAGCATCATGTCATAACATGTGTTTAAGAGCCCGCAGTAAGTGTTGTGTTAGATGCAATTATGTTCCCCCTGGCACATTTGGAAACAATGATCTCTTCCCCTGCTATGCCACCGAGAAAACACATGGCAACAGAACCAAGTGCCTTGAATATATAATATATACACATTAGAGATACGTGCATTTGAATACTTATTGGTTTCTCTAGCTCTGGATATACTTCGTGGCTATTAGTTTATGTATGTCCAATATACATAAAAGGCAGTTGTGATCACTTTCTAAGAAGATTCACATTCAACAAAAAGTGGAGTGTGAAGTGTCATATTCCTTAAATGATAGAAGTACGATATGAAGTGTGATAGTTATTGAGTGCTAAAAGTGGCAGGGATTTAGATATTTTTAGATATTGTTTATTAATATTTTGTTTGTTTAGAATTCATTACTTACTTTTTTTAACATTGCTATTTGTTTTGAACGCGGAATTAATGTCTGGTTTAACAGATGGTTATCTAGGGCTGGACGACTGATCCTCATCAAATCTGTGCTGGAAGCTATTCCGGTCTATTGGATGACTCTGGCTTGGATTCCAATAGGCATTACCAACAGAATCAAAAGGATATGCAGAAAATTTCTCTAGCGCAACCAGGGGAAGGCCTCCACATTTTCTTGGATTGACTGGGATCGCATCAACATCCCTAAACAATGGGGAGGCTGGGGGTTAAAAGATTTGCATCTTTTCTCGAGGGCCCTGGCTGCAAAGATGTGTTGGCACTTAATCACGGGTCAGAGCCTCTGGAAAGAAGTTATTGTGGCTAAATATATTTCGCCTCGAAACCCCCTCGATTAGATCCGAGACAGGATTGGTCAGACTACTGGTGCATCTATTATATGGAAGGCGATCAATAAGGCGGCACACATCATACATCTTGGATTATCATGGCAGATTGTCACAGGTGCTATGGTCCGCATTGGCACTGATTCGTGGTCTGGCAGTGGAGATCATTACAAATTACCTGTATTTATCACCGAACACCTTGCACACAGAAATATTTTCTATCTTGCACAGATTGCGGACCTGGCTCATTCCTCGTGGCAGGGCCAAGCCTGGCTTAGTGCTGCTGATCTCGACATCCCTCAGGCTGGTGCCGGGATTTGGCAGAAGTATATTTGAGCCCTTAAAGCTACAAACATTTGAATTACTGAGCAAGCTGACAGATTAATTTGGGTTGTATCTCCTCATGGTCAATATGCTCCCAAGCTTGGATACCTTGCCTTAATTCGGCCCAAGGAACCCCCTATCAAAGAATGGTGGTGGCGTATCATTTGGAAATTAAAAGCCCCACATAAACACAGAACGCTTTTTTGGTGCATACTCAACCAATGTATACCCACCATGGACTTTCTCCACAAATGGGCATACCATGGGGCTTCTCAATGCTGTTACTGCCTGGCTAGCTGTGAGGACGCGACCCACTTATTTCTTCTGTGCAATTGCATCAAAGTTATCTGGGCTCGGATCTGCACTGGCCTGGGCTGTAATTATATTTGGCAGGGGGACAATCTTCTGGAAGCCTGGATGAATTGGTGGCGGCACTTTGATAATTGCCCGAGAATGAGGAATCTCCCTTTGATTGTGGCTTGGGAGATTTGGATCGGACGGAACAAACAAATCTTCAGAGATATCCCTATCGACTGTGACCGCATCTGCGCTGCCTCTATTGCTACATTCAGTCTCCTTCCTGTCGACAGTTATCTCAGCGAGCCTTCACTCGGAACACCTGAAATAATTGATCACAATCGTGCTTGGGCATACTTCGATGGTGCGTCCAATGCTGCTGGTTGTGGCGGAGGCGCAATACTCTACTTAAATGATCATCACTACTACCATATCAGAATGGGATTGGGACCCGGAACAAATAACTATGCAGAACTGAATTGCCTTAGACTTCTTCTGACATTTGCTCAGGACATCCACTGCAACTCCATCCAGATTTTTGGTGACTCACAGCTTGTTATCAATTGGTTCAATAATCTTGCACTTTGTCACTCGCACACACTGTCTGCACTGCTGCGTGAGGTTCATCATCTAAAAGTCCTATTTGATTCTATCTCAGTGACACATATTTACAGGTCTCGGAACAAAGTGGCTGACAAATTATCCAAAGAAGCATCGGAGCTAGATTGGGGCACCTAGCATTTCACAAAACACTCTGGTGGACAGGTATACAGATATTTTCATTGGCCTTTTATAGAGGAGGCACATCCATAGATGACTTATATGCTGTACAGGTTTTTGGGGAGAATTTTGTGACTATCTCCCGGGATATTTACTTATCGGCATGTATATTTCTTTAATATGGTTTTATTTTTTCTTTTTGATAGTAAGTTAAGCACCGAGCTTACTATGTAATCATTTGGAATATTCCTGAAAATATGTTTATTTTTGGGACTGTTTTTATTACCTGCATGATGGCAAGTATCAAACTGTATTAGTTTTTGGACTGAGCAGTAGCACACTACCAGCTTTTTGTAACATGTAACCTATCTTTAATGAAAGTTTACGAATTTTTTCTCTTTGAAAAAACATTGCTATTTGTTTAGAATTCATTATTCACCAGTTGTTTATCTTTCTGTCACTGAGTGTAATCATAGCTTTAGGATGAAATAAAAAATAAAAATAAAAAAATTACGTAATAAGTTATTTGTAAAACATTTATCATTAATTTTTCATTTCAACTATTTTTCACTTTGCAGTGGAACATATCAGTAATAATTTTATGGCATGATCATTTCCAAACACTTTTTGTACCCAAAGAAACTTCTTGGAATCATCCTCTCGAATAAATGGAGCCAACACACATTTCTCTGAACATTTATTTATGTGGATCTTGTAAGTTTGGACAATGTCTCTAGCTTCCCAACGTATTTATTTAATTTTACAAAATTACTATGTGAATGATTTTGGGACAACCATAAGGAAGTATGTTTCTTGTTAATAAGAGACTGAGGGTGCCCAAGGGAGGATAAATCTTGGTCGACCTTTCACTAACCTTGTGGAAGGATACATGAGATTGATGCTCTGAGAAGTTGCAAAGTGTTACAATCTTCTACTTCCATGTTCCCTTCATTAAAATCCAATTCATATTAGACATGGACCAGATAGTTTCTCCATAGTAGATCTTGTAAAATTGGTCTTTCACTCTCTACTTATATTGTATCTCTCTTCATCATCATGCATGATAAAGACATAATTTCAATGTCCTTTATGGGATTTACAGGAGCATAGAATGAAATGATAAATAATAGTATAATCTCTTGTGTTCTGATGTCAATCATTCCTAAAATGTTAGCATAATGATTGACTAAGATTAAGTTTTTTTGGTTGTGTAGAAGGCACAATCCTATTGTGAGAAAGACTTCTACTTATGCTATCTTCTATTATGTGCTTCAAGATATAAGTAAATTTATGTATTCCCCAAAAATAAGAGCACTGTTATCTTAATTTTGTGTAGAAGTATGATGCATCGATGAGGAAATATGTTACGTTGTGATAATATATTTTAATATATTTAAATTTAAGTCTTTTAAACCATCAGTCTAGGCTACATTAGTTAGATTTGTCATTTAAATTGATATTTGCAAGGGTCTAAACTAGGTGCAATATATTTGAAGTTGTAAAATTATTTAAAATGTTGTATAAAAATTTTTTTGTTTGAAACGGAGGAAGAGTTGTCTCTTTGATTTATGGCATTATCATTATCATTTTTTGTGCCTTTCCATCTCTTATTTGGTTTTCAATATTACCAGTAATAAATGATTTAGGTCTAGGATCGAAGGTTCTTTTTCTAAAAGTTTTTCCTCTTGAAGGGAAGTCTTCCTAATAGATACATACTGAAAATAAATTTCTTTCACTCATTCACAAACAAGTCTGCCATTTTCAGTTAATGCAAATGAAATATTGGGATAAATCCACTAGACCAAGTCACGTTACCTGAAGAGTAAGAACCATGTACATGCAATGATGAATTTGTATCCAAAGTGGAAGGACGCTTGTATTATCAATACCCAAGGGTCTACCATCCATCCTTCTTCACAAATATAAATCTTACAAACTGATTTTTATCTTTGTTCTGCCATGCCCTTCATTTAATCCATTTCCTCAAGTGAGTGAATTTGTTTTTCGTAACATTGCTCAATTGTTTTCATTTCTTAACTACAACATTGATTTTATTGGGAAGTCACATCTCATTCTCATTCAGTTCAGCTGGATCGTTTCTTCAATAAGAATTTTTACAGAAATCCATGGAAATTTCAATCACTGACTCATTCTTTTAATTTCTTTGTTGCAATCCATTGCTATTGCATTATAGCACCGCATTGAGAGCTTATAGATTAGTAGTATGTGATTGGTAGGAAATATTTAATGAAGTCATGGACTGTGGAAACTTTTATGCTAATTTTGAATGCATATATTTTTTATATTACAGATTGGTGTTTGGATTAGTGTGCATTTTATCACAATGAGTCGGTACTCCTAGTGGACAGGTTCCCTTGGCCTGTAGGTTTTAACCATGAACAGAAATTATCTACACACGAATCTTATAACATAAAATAAACAAAAGCGAGAGCATAAAACATAAAACAGATAAACACAAAGATTTTCCCCTGGATCCCAAATCGGGACGACTAGCTTGATTTTTCATTATAATCCTTTTAGTGTTACAACACATATATATACATGCCGAAGCTTACATAAACCCCAATCCATTAACCCTAGATTAGAACATAACCGTAGTTCCCTTGATCGGATCTACAAAATACCAGGGGCCGAAAACCATCGTACCCCAAAACCATGTGCAAACTCATGCACAAAACATGGGTGGATCCGCATATGAGTGGGACCGCATACCAAAAAACAATTCGTCGGGGCGCTGCCGCCCCCCTGTGACCCCCCTGTTGCGCCCAGCGCAACATACAACACGTGGGGCTAGTCGTGGAAAGAATATAACACACACCCAACATTATCCCACTTGTTGTTTTCTTTCCACGGGGGGCCACAGGAGAGCTTAGTCATTTGGCCAATTCTTCAACACCCATTGTTTCTCTACACCAAGAGAACTTCTGAGTGCTCACAGACTTCGTCAATGCATCTGCAATGTTCTTCAAAGTGTCCACCTTTACCAGTAACACCCTTTTAGCCTCAACCATATCTCTAACAAAGTGATATTGAACATCAATGTGCTTTGTCTTTGAATGATAAGCAGGGTTCTTAGCCAAGAAAATTGCACTTTGGCTATCACAGTCTATCCTTATAACTTGCTGTACCAACCCCATACTTGAACACAATCTCTGCAACCAAACTACTTCCTTTCTTGCATGAGTGGCTGCTATGTATTCTGCCTCTGTAGTTGAAAGCGCCACTACAGACTGTCTTTTACTCATCCAACTGACTGCACCTCCAAATAGGCTAAACACATACCCACTTGTAGATCTTCTTTGGTCCAGATCTCCAGCCCAGTCTGCATCAACAAAACCACGAATGTCCAACATTCTTTCTAATCTTGGTCTTCCTTGGTAGCACAAGCCATAATCACTAGTGCCACGTAAATATCTGAAAACCCGCTTCACTGTTGTCCAATGCTCCTTCCCTGGGTTTGACATAAACCTGCTCAATACTCCCATTGCATGTGCAATGTCTGGTCTAGTACATACCATTGCATACATCAGGCTACCCACTGCACTTGCATATGGAACACGGGACATATCCTCCTCTTCTTCTTGTGTCTTGGGACACTGTTCATCAGACAGCTTTACACCTACAGGAATAGGAACACTCACTAGTTTACTATCCTGCATATTGAACCTCTGCAATATAGTCTTGACATACTTCCTCTGGTTTAAACAGAGCTTCCTCTTTACCCGATCTCTCTTAATTTCCATGCCCAAAATATATTTTGTAGCACCAAGATCCTTCATGTCGAATTTGGAGAACAGTTGGGTCTTCAAATCTTGGATAATTTCTTTGTCATTTCCAATCAACAACATATCATCCACATACAAGACCAAATAAATAACACGGTCACCAATTAATTTAAAATAAACACATTGATCCTCCTTGCTTCTAGTGAAGCCAAGTCCCCGTATATAGGTATCAAATTTCTGATACCACATCCTTGGTGACTGTTTTAACCCATACAACGACTTCTTCAACCTGCATACCAGGTCTTTCTTACCCTTCACCATAAAGCCTTCAGGTTGCTTCATGTAGATCTCCTCTTCTAGATCCCCGTGAAGAAATGTTGTCTTCACATCCATCTGTTCTATCTCAAAATCAAATGCAGCAGCAACAGATAAAATTAATCTAATAGAAGTAACTTTGGCAACAGGAGAGAAAATATCACCAAAATCAATTCCTGGCACTTGGGAATAACCTTTTGCTACCAACCAAGCTTTTTATTTCTCCACCTTGCCTTCTACATTCATCTTCTTTTTAAACACCCATTTTCTCCCTATGGGCTTCCTTCCAGCCGGCAACTCCACCAGATCCCATGCCTCATTTTTGTGCAAGGATGCCATTTCATCAACCATGGCCTCCTTCCAGAGTTTTCCATCCTCTGAATCTACTGCCTCCCTGACAGTTCTGGGTTCATCATCAGTTATAGTTAAGGCAAAACCTGAACAGAAAGCAGATGGACTATACCTTTCTAGTTTCCTTCTTTCCCGAACTGATCTTCTCAAAGCTGGAGTTTGTGGCTCTTCATCTTCTGAGTCTTCTTCTATTGTAGAGTCTGATTCATCCTCCTTTAGCTCAAACTCTATCTTCTCAGGTTCTTTTGGTAGGACTTCATGTTTAACAACATCTTTCACTTCTCTAAACACCACATCTCGACTGTACACAACCTTCCTTGTTTCTGGGTTCCAAAGCTTGTAACCATTTAAACCATCCTTATACCCAATAAAGATGCACCTTTCAGATTTATTATCCAACTTGGTCCTTTTCTCCTTTGGAACATGTACATATGCATCACATTCAAATACCCTTAGATGTGAAAGAGAGGGTTTCTTACCAGTCCATACCTCATGTGGAGTCTTATCCTCCAACGCTGATGAAGGAGATCTGTTAACTAAGTAACATGCAGTCTCCACTGCCTCTGCCCAGAATTCTTGTCCTAGCCCGGTACCACTGAGCATGCTTCTTGCCTTTTCCATCAGTGTTCTATTCATTCTTTCTGCAACTCCATTTTGCTGAGGTGTGTATGGAGTAGTCTTCTATCGTGCTATACCACACTTCTTACAGAACTCTTCAAATTCATTCTTGCAGAACTCCCCACCATTATCTGTCCTCAGCGCCTTTATCTTCTTCTCTGTCTGGTTTTCCACCAGAGCCTTAAATTCTTTAAATCTGTCAAAAGCTTCAGATTTCTTCCTCGAGAAATATATCCATGTATTCCTTGAGAAGTCATCTATGAATGAAACATAGTACACAGACTTTCCCAGTGATGGAACTGACACAGGTCCAAACACATCACTGTGCACAAGTTCTAATATCTTGTTCGCCCTCTTAGCACCGGAAGGAAAACTCACCCGATTCTGCTTCCCATATACACAATGTTCACAGAAATCGAAATCCAGAGAGAAATTAGACATACCTTCTACCATACCATTTCTATACAGTATCCGAAGGCCCTTCTCTCCAATATGTCCAAGCCTTTGATGCCATAGCATGGTCTTTTCTCCCGAAGGCAGTGGGCACCCGTCCCTCTAAAGACCAGAACTTTGCACCCATATATGAAGCATTGCTACACTTGTAAAGCACTGGAAGTTCAGTCAGACTCTACCTGCCATTAATCACCATTACTCACAGAACCCCATCTTATGGGCATATTTTCGAACACTATTTTTACACCATCATCCATCTTTGAAATCAATTTCGCCAATGCGGTATATGCGAGAACACGAGGGAGTGTTCTAATCCCTTCCACCTTGCAGCTTCAGCTTGACCTTTCCACGTCCGATGATTCTAGCCCTCCTATCATCCCCTAGGAAGACCTCACCACCATCATATTTCTCATACTCGCAGAACCACTCCCTATGGGGAGTGAAGTGAAAGGATGCACCTGAGTCAATCAACCATGACTCATGATCTACCTGTGTATTTGAAGAAGAAGCCAAATACACATCCCCACCTTCATCCGAGGTGGTTTTTGCCTCTGCAGAAGGACCTTCATCAGATCCCTTTCCTTTCTCGGGAGCTTTAGATCTGCATTCCTTTTTGTAGTGTCCTTCCTTTCCGCATTTCCAGCACACCTTTACAAACTTTCCAGGAGATTTAGATCTTCCTCTAGATTTAGATCTCCCACTCGAAACCTTATTCTTGTTTCTATTTTGGTACCTTCCTCGTACAGATAAGGCATCTCCATTTTGACCCTCCATATTTCTCCGTCTCATTTCCTCCGACAGCAAGGCTGAGACAATGTCATCAAAATTCAAGGTAGTTGTGTTTCTACCTATTGCAATAACCAGACTGTCCCACGAGTCTGGTAGAGAACACAACAAACTGATGCACTTATCTTCATCTGAGATTTTAATATCAACAGATGACAGCTGACTTACCACAGTATTGAAGGCATTCAAATGCTCTGTCACCGAGTCTCCATCCTCCATCCTCAGGTTATACATCTTTTTCCACAGGAACAACTTATTCACCAGAGACTTAGATTGGTACAAAGTCCCAAGTTTTTCCCACAAATTCTTCGCCGTAGCTTCCCCAGATACATTCAACAATACTAAATCTGAGACACTGAACTGTATTGTGCTTTTAGCTTTCCGATCCAGTTTCTTCCAGTCTTCATCTAACATTGTCGTTGGTTTAGTACCTGGATCTACTGCGATCCACTGATCTTTATCCACCAGCAGATCCTACATCTTGAGCTTCCACAACTCAAAACTCTGACCATTAAATTTCTCGATCTCTATCTTCCCGCCGCTCGCCATCTTCTTTCACCACAAAAATCAATTCTGCAGATCTCCCACTGAACAGGGTCTACCTCAAGCCCAAGCAAAAAACCCTCAGCAGCAAAGGCATCCCCTTGAAGCCGAAACAGCTCTGATGCCAAATGTAGGTTTTAACCCTGAACAGAAATTATCTACACACGAATCTTATAACATAAAATAAACAATAGCGAGAGCATAAAACATAAAATAGATAAACACAGAGATTTTCCCCTGGATCCCAAATCGGGACGACCAGCTTGATTTTTCATTATAATCCTTTTAGTGTTACAACACATATATATACATGCCGAAGCATACATAAACCCCAATCCATTAACCCTGGATTAGAACATAACCGTAGTTCCCTTGACCGGATCTACAAAATACCAGGGGCCGAAAACCATCGTACCCCAAAACCATGTGCAAAATCATGCACAAAACATGGGTGGGTCTGCATTTGAGTGGGACCACATACCAAAAAAAATTCGTCGGGGCGCTACCGCCCCCCCTGTGACCCCCCTACTGCACCCGGCGCAACGTACAACACCTGGGGCTAGTCGTGGAAAGAATATAACACACACCCAACATGGCCCTTGTGGGGTAAGTGTTTCAGTTTATAGCTACACATCTATTTCTAAGTTAATTCATTGGTCCTTGAAACTCTGATAAACTTGGGGTGAACAGTTCTTTGGTGTTTCACTATTACTTCTTCAATATAATATGGTTTCTCACTTTGGGGAAATCATTGAAGAGCGTCATTATAGTGATATTTCTTCTTCTTTGGAGAAATATAAGCCTCGTGAGCCACCCTTTCATGAGAAGCTTCCTTGGCTACCTATGCCCAATTTTTACTACACTCTCAAGGATATTGTATTTGAGGCTGCAAAGAAGAAACAAGGATTAACTTGGTCCATTCACCTTCTGACACATATATTTGGCTTCTCTCCTTGGAACTTGATTAATGTTTTAGGCACATTGTGTGTTTACACTACCATTTGAAAACACGAGGGGTTGTATTTAAAGTACTAAGGGAACATTATTTCATGGGAACAATTTATGGATGCATATGATGCAGATTTGATTTTAGAATATGAAATTTGGGTTGTCAAGGATCCATATTTAAAGAACCAAGCCTTTAATTGTGTTAATGGAGACGTTTATAAATGGAAACACCTCTATAGAATACTCGTAGAGAAATTTTATTTGCAACCATTACCATATGAAGGTGAAGGCTTCAGTCTGGCTGAGGCGATGAAAGACAAAGGTCTAGTCTCGGATGCAATTGTTAATGAAAATAAGCTCTTGGATTGAGCACTTGGTAAGGAAGTTGCACATGCCTCTGTTTTCAGTAGATTATTTGAATGTATTACATTTGACATTAATATTTATTTTTCACTCAAATTTGACTATAGTAAGATTGCATAACATATCACATATTTTTTCATCTATTCTCTTTTTCCATATGGGCTACTGACTTAGAGAATTTCCTTTGCAACATTTGGTGCAAATGTTAGTAATAATAATTTTCTAAAGGAGGGAGGTGTTACATATCAAGAAGAATCATATATTGAGTAGTTATGAGAAGAAAAATTTGTAGCCATTTAGAGGTGGTCAAAATTTCAGAGAACGTGATTTAAGGGGAAAGGTGAAGTGGAAATTAATGGAAACTTATTTGATGAGTAGAATTTTGTAGGGAAATTAGGATTGGATTGGGTAAAAAGAGAGAACCTAAGGAAATTGTAGGTAGTGAAAGATCTAAAAAGACACAAAAATAGGTTAAATTTGCAACTTACGTGTAACTTATGTAGCAACCAACTTGTTTTCACCTAAATAAATCTCACAATTAATTGACTTACAATTAAATTCTATGGAATTGTCCAAATAAAATTTGATTCAAACAAATTTGTGTTTTGTAAACATGATAAATATCACTTGTAATTGACTCATAGATTCAAATAAAATTTTATTTGGATAAATTTGTGTTTGGTAAACCTATTAACCAATTAATAACTAAAAGTAAAAATATCATATTATAACCAAAATATTAATAATAATAATTATAATACTTAAATGATATAACAAAGAATTTGAAAAAAAAAAAAATTTAATATAAAAAAGAATTTCCTAGTCTACAAAATGTATGACGTAAAGAGCCTCTTTGAATCAAAGCTTTTTTTCCCTTCACCTAAAAGTCATAAGATTTATAAACATACACATACATCATGTTGATAGGAGCAAGGGTCATGTATTATAAAAATGTATGCATATTAACTTACGTAATCACCAATTAAATATATTAACTTATAGGCAGCTAAATATATTAATAATTTATGAGCCGATTATTTCAACACTAAAATATCTTTAACTCATTAGTGCACCTTTACATGTAACATATTAAAATATCCAAATGACCAATTAAATATATTCATTCAACCCATTCATTCACTGTGGATGAAAAAAGGGTAAACAAAATGTTAACCTTGCAGAAGTAACTAAACAAACACAACACAATAGAGAAAACAAAGAGAATCCATTACAATAATAGGACAACAAATTAAAAAACAAAAAACAAAGATGAAGCATTAAAACTAGGAAAACAATTATGTATTTTAAATTGTTATCCTATTACAAATATACATGAAAATAAATAACAATAATATATAAAATAATGTAAGCAGACCTTTCACACGCACCTTTCTCCCAATATACATCACAACGCCTAAATCCCATGGTTGAGGATAATAGAATTAAAATACATATGTTTGGAGTTGTTGTTAGACCATAAGTTGAATATACATATAGAAACCAACTAGGAGCATGCCATAAAGGATTTGATAAACAAAATGTTGTGTTAAGAGAACCAGCATACTAAGAAATCCTCAGAGGAGGAAACACATCTACTGGGATGTGGCAACAAAATACCACTATCAAATCATCTAGGAAACTCTAGCAGTGAGTGCAATTCAGGAGACTCCATCATCTCTAGTCAGACATCACCCTACACCCTCAAAGATTCAATGTGTTCGATCCCACCCAATCATGCAAGGCCAATGAAAACAACACTAACCTCTTTCCACCCCCTTCAAAGAGGGCAGGGAACGTTGGGTAGAGATGGCAGAGAAAGAGGAGGTCATATAAATTTTTTATGTCCACCAACGTACCTGCCTTGATGAGAAGAGAAAAGTGCTTCAACTCTGGAAGATAACTAGTGACACATTATCAAAAATAGAGGAAGATCTACAAGAAGAAGAAGAAAAAAATCCCCTGAGGATAGGATCTATTGGAAAGCTACTAATAAGTAGGTGTTTCTTGAAATTCCCTTAGAATACAGTAATGCACTGAAAACTAAAAAAATGGCATTAAGACCTAGAGAAAATTTACAGGAAAAGTAAGTGTTGGCTTCTTCCTTAAAAAAATTTAAAACATGGAAAGCTACAAAAATATTGCATACACATAGGAATCTCTCGTTTACTTTTTCTACTGCATCAGATACTCCTCCACCATCCTTTACAAGAGTCCAATAAATGAAAACTATTGCATCAATAATGTAGAACAAAAAATTTAACCTTAGTACATAGTTGTAGAAAAGAAAAAGACACTTTGAACCATCTTCTGTTCTAATACTGATATCCAGAAAATATAAAAATTAACAACAAGCAACAAGCATTTCAATTAAAAGATTTAATTCTAGGTATTCCGACAATGCATCAAAATGTTACGATACCATGTACAATTTTACAACAATGAATTGGGAACTTTCCCTACTACATTATAACACATTGAGCATTTGGATAAGCATTGGGGGAATTTTGAGATCTAAAATGGGCCTCCTAAGAAAAATTTATGACCAAAATAAACTTTATGAGTGTTATGCGAAATTATGAATTACGGATAAAACACATTCCCTAAATGTGGTGATATGCATTTAGAACAACAGATCAACGAATTTTCATACACTTTTCCTAAGAGTAAATAGACACACAGAAAGATAGAGGAACTTACTTGTGATCCACATGCTTCCTATTCTCCTTCTGTCGCTCTTGATGTAGCTTCCAATCCAACTTTGATTGCCATACTAGTTCCTGCAAGTACAAACACTAAACAACAAAGATATTGCAATATACAGATGGATATTTACCTTAATCAGTTAAATCAATGAAACATGAAACATATACATCAACTAAGAATCCATGATATGAAATATAGAAACATAAACAGATACATATGTGGGAAAATGAGCAGCCATCTTTATTAATGGATAGAAGGGGGAGGTTAACCAGCGATTGATTTGATGTCACCAACTCTGGCATCATCCCATCCTCATCACAATGAACATCTATCCAACAGCATATCACTAAAATCAAATACTCAATTGAGAATTCAACAGCATTTCTTTACCAAATCTCTTCCTTCTCAAGCACTAGGATCTGTGCTCAATTTATAGAACATTTGAAGGTAGTTTCTCAATCAATGACTTTCTAATAATAGGCAAGACATGTTCCCAAGATCAAAGGTGTTATATGGACACATGCATTTGAAATTTGACACATATGGACTCTTCTAGAAGGCACTGGCCATGTGGAGATTCCGGAACAATGAGAATTTTGCTCCCAATTGACCAACGCACTCTTGAATGTCGGGAACTGCTTTACATAGCACCCTTGAATGGAGGTAACTGCATATACAAAGCAGTTAGTCCCTTGAGAGGCTGTGTAGATGAGCCCATAGGTGATATAACATGTACTTCAACTATTGGAAACCTTGCAATGGAATTCACAGATGATTTTTTCTTGTTCTTGACTTAGGGCATGTAGCAACTGAAATGATAGGGGATGATAGACCCTATTTCATTGGTTATGGGGATGATGTCCAGTTTAACCAGGTCATTGGGAATGATGCCCAAATTGAACTATAACATTTTCCCCCTAAAGCGTGAAGTCAAAATAATAATAACAATATTTTTTGAATGAGATGATTTACACTGTGATGGGTTGGAACTGAAGTGGAGTGGTGACCTGCATCAATCTTACAATATATTAAATCATGATATATCCTCTTGATCACGAATAGTGAAGAAAATCGTCTACATTGGAATGTTGCCCAATACAGACATGCCTATAGATATAGGCCCATGTTTGGATGATGATTTGTATGTAAGGTCACCGTACAGATGATGTGTACAACAATCCTAAAATCATAGCTCGGATGGCTGAAACTAGATCTGGGGTCTTCTTATCTCATTCACTCGATCGTTCAGGTACAAGTCTAGCCATGTAAATATATGATTTGTAGTTGAACATGGTAAGACATCGTTTGATTACTAGCCAATGATGTGAGTTGTTAACAAACGTGAGAAAACCACCATTGATGTCAATGGCTCTCAAGGTACGACAGTACATTTCGTAAGGCATGAATAGATGATTTTATGTCGAACGCCAAACAAAATATTTTGGTCAAAAGTCTGGAAGCGAGGATCTTGTCGATGTTGTGAAAAGCCTCATGGTACTGGAAGATGATGTTTCTAAGTGAACTTCCTGGATGATGATTTGACGTCGATAGGAAGTTACTATATTGCAAAACAGAATTTACTGATTTCGGAGACAAAATGTGACTTGATATAGCAATGTTTAGAGATGACTGTCATGAGAATTAAGGTTTATGAGTATTGCAGAAGGATGAGTATTCACTGGGTGACTTCTCTTGAACATGTCGGTGACACTAAGATGAGTTGGCAGCATTGACCCAAAACTGAAGTGAAGGTATGATGAACCATAGGTATGAATGAACCGTCAAGAAGATTACCCAGCCCAAACAGTCACAGTGATGGAGTGAAGTGTCATGTTCAAGAGCGACCTGGTACCGTGAAAAGTTTTGTTCACTTTCCAAAATTTTCCTCGGTCATTTGTCGACCAGTACCTCTTTATTTTTTAACAAGCTTGAGGAGGATAACATATGATTGATCTATAATTCAACCCTTCGGGAGAATAATGTATCGCTATTTAATAATTTAACGAGTCTAGCGATGAATGAAACTCGATTCTTGCTATGATCGACAAACCCGTCGTTATTTTATGTTTTAACGAGCCTAACGCGGTGACAACCCGGTCCTTTTTCATATTTAGAGAGTTTGAAAAAGAGGACGAAAGAAAAATCCATAAGTACTTTTCGTAAAGTTGTCGCTCAGATCTGAAAAAGTGTAAAATAATATCTGAGAGAAACTCCTAGCCGTGTTTGACTACGAGATTCCTTTTTCATAAATAATCTATCTTAGTCCGGAAAAGGGTTAAACTTATACTGAGTAGATATCAATTCGTTTACTTTTATGAGCTCAAAAAGACAAGTGCTCGGCAATATTTTCACATTATCGGAGTCTGAAAAGAGCTAAAAGAAGACTCTAGGGGTTCATTTTTCGCTGTTATCGAAGCTCAAAAAAAAGATAAAAGTGTGCTTCAAGTCCTTTTTCATTTTTATCAAAGCTCAAAAAAATAGGATAAAAGTATGCTTTGTGGCCAAATCATTCTTGAAATAAATCTGCACAACTAATCTGCTCATCAGTTGCAAAACTTGTTTAGAACAACATTGAATTGATTAAAAATACCTGTTTCATGATAAAAATTGAATAAAACCATATTCACAGCAATAAATATAATTTTCAAATAATCAAATGACTAATTAAAAGATTTTTACTATTCATTTTTACCATTTGAAAGTTACCATTTTCATTTTCGAGCTCTGAACCTGTTTTTTCCCCCAAACTTCAATTGTTGATTGGGTGCAATTGGTAAGAATGTTTTGAATGCCCCCTGCAAGAGCTCATGTCGAATTCCCTGGATTAAATGAAGGTTCATTATAGGGGAGGATTTGTTTCATTTTTTAATGAGCTTGACACAGGAAAAGAACTATGCTCATGACATGTTTCATATTTTAACGAGGTTGACACAGTAAAAGAACTATCCTCATAGCCCATTTCATTTTTTAATGAGATTGACACAGTGAAAGAACTATCCTCATTGTGCAGTTGGACTAGTGAGTGTGTGCTGGAAAAGACGTAGTCTAACGGAGTCATCATTTAAGGAGTTTCCATTGAATTTAGGAATATCCAAGGGTAATTTATGTGGTATCACCAGCCACCAAGGAGAATAATTGATGGGACCAACTTGATATTGCACTGAATATGTGAATAGAGGATCAAATCATTTAGTACTCATAAGGGAGGAACTAGATAGGATTCTAGATGATGACATGGGTGAAGCAATGGGAAAAACATCAAAGATGAAGCAAAATTAGATGTTGTTGCAGTTGAAATAGATGGTTCAGTCTGGGATGTTGTCTCAACCATGGTCAAATGACCCAGAGTATACCCTATTGGATATAAGGGAACTCGAAGTGAAACAGAATCAACAAAATCAGAGGAAGGTGATTGAGGAAAATACTTGTACACGTAAAGATCCTCCCCAAAATGAGTTGGATTTAAAGGTGTCTCGCCTTGTGATATTTCTTCAATCGAAATCAAACCAGGTGGAAGAACTTTTCCGTTAGGCCCAAATTATATTTCAGGTGGTTGACTGCATAATATGGGAAACTCAATGGCTACGTGGAGCGACCAATATAGGAACAACTTCTGGTTGTTCAACTTCAGAATCTAGATGTTCTTCACTTAGGGCATATAGCAACTGAAATATAAGGGGATGATAAACCCTATTTCATTGGTCCTAGGGATGATGTCCAGTTTTACCAATAACAATTTCCCTCTAAATCATGATGGGATATAGATCAACTTCCAGTTGAACAATGTCGGGTTCGGGAGGTATGGTCTCACTGATTGGATGGATCGTGACCATGGGTAGCTGTGAGGACAATAGTGAACCAATATTTGTAGAAACAACTTGTGCCGACTCTGGTATATGTGAGGATGATGCTTCACCAGAGGTTCTGATGGTACTGGTTTCGGTAGAGCCATGTCACCTTCACCGACCAGAAGTGACTTCCGGTGGTAAAGGTGGTTTCAATGCAAAGTCTACGCAAACGACGGGGAAAGTGATGTTCTTCTTCCATGATGGATAATTTATTTTATGACCAAAAACAAATAAAAAAAAATAAAAGGGTATTGCTAGGCAAAAGGTTTACCAAGAAACTGTGAACTGCAGAATACCTCCTAGCGAACCATGAAGTATAGGCAGGAAATCTCCCCAAATGTTGTGTTCGGTGTATCACAATTTACAAGGCGTCTGACTCAGTTCACTATGGATGGATAGCAACCTAAAGTTTTCCTCCCAAATATACCCAAAGGTACGTGGAGTCCCAAGTCCGTATTAGCATTGTCTAATGCGAAACCGCACAGTGAGAGCACCCCTTTATACTTTTCGTACTATAACACCGCCTGATATACCCGAAGGTACGTGGATGAGCTACGATATACTTACGTACATGGAGTGAGGTATCACACTCGGAATGTATCGCATACAATTAAGGACAGCTGCTATCTTTTACGATGTCGGAACACATCTCTAGCCTAGACCTTCTAAATTTTATCGTTATGGTTCCAATGCTTTTTTAGGTAAATTGATGTAAATTTTAAGTTGATCTTGTTTATCAATTTACCTTTCAAGGTTCACCGCGATGATGTGATGGAAATTCCTAAAATGAAACTAAAATGATAAGCAAACTTTTCACTTTTAGCTTTTTCAATGAAAATCTTAGCTACTAAAGGGAAAGAACAATCAATTTTGAGAACAAACAACAAAGAGCACAAACTACTATGCATCTTTCCTAATTTGTTCCTATGCAAAACACACAATTCACTACATGAAAATGCAGGTTTTTCTTTTCATTCCCCTTAATGTGAATTCAAAAAGGAAACTATATGCATCAAATCAACAAAAACAAATGGTTTCTTCTTTGATAAACGATGAATTTAACAACAATTTCTCTTTTAGGAAAAATGAAGAATAGAGCTACAATTTTTCCTACATGAAATGAAGAATTTAACAACAATTCCCTTTACGAAAAAAAATGGGTCTAATGCAGAAATAAAATACTTTGATTTTGATTTGTCAATGATAAAGAAAAACACTTAATGAGACATTGAACAAACTTACTTTTCAAAGGAGGAAGATTCAGGCAAATTCACTAGTCTCTATGAGGCATCAGACAATTGAAAACACAACAAACAAAAGGTTGAAAGTGATGGCAATGAAAAATTCAAAGGGAATTTGGTTGGCTTAGGGGGAAACGTAGTATCTAAGGGGAGACAGTGCGTTGCAAAGCACCCCTAAGTGGGAGACAGTGCTATGAAAAGCATTGTGTCTTGACCAATAGTGCGTTGGGCACAGCAGAGAACAAAATTAAAGCTATTAAACACACTTCTAATGCAATTATTTGTTTCAAAAGCCTAATAATTGAGATTAGATGCTACTAGGTGGATAAGAAAAGACAAAAACACAACAAGGATGAAGGGAAACTCCACAGTGGAGTCGCTAATTTGTTATGTGGAATTATGAATTACGAATAAAACACATTCCCTAAATGTGGTGCTATGCATTGAGAACAAAATATCAAAGACTTTGCAGTCACTTTTCCTAAGAGTAAATAGACACACAGAAAGATAGAAGAACTTACTTGTGATCCAAGCGCTTCCTATTCTCCTTCTATTGCTCTTGTTGTAGCTTCCAATCCAACTTTGATCGCCAGACTAGTTCCTGCAAGTATGAACACTAAACAGCAAAGAGATTGCAATATATAGATGGCTATTTACCTTAATCATTTAAATCAATGAAACATGAAACATATGCATCAGCTAAGAATCCATGATATGAAAGATAGAAACATAAACAGATACATATGTGGGAAATTGAGAAGCAATCTTTATTAATGGATAGAAGGGGGAGGTTACAACCAGCGATTGATTTGATGTCACCAACTCCAGAATCATCCCAGCCTCATCACAATGAACATATCTCCAGCATCATTTCACTCAAATCAAATACTTAATTGATAATTCAATAGCATTTCTTTACCAAATCTCTTCCTTCTCAAGCACTAGGATCTGTGCTCAATTTACTAAACAGTTGAAGGTAGTTTCTCAATAAATGACTTTCTAATAATAGGCAAGACATGTTCCCAAGATTAGAGGTGTTAGATGGACACATGTATTCTAAGTTTGACACATATGGACTCTTCTAGAAGGCACTGGCCATGTGGAGATTCTGAAACAATGAGAATTTCGCTCTCAAATGACCAATGCACTCTTGAATGTCTGGAAGTGCTTTGCAGAGCACCCTTGAATGGAGGTAACTGCTTATGCAAAGGAGTTAGTCCCTTGATAGGTTGCATTGGTGAGCTCATAGGTGATATAACATGTAATTAAATCCTTGGAAACCTTGCAATGGAAGTCATGGATGATTTGTTCTTGTTCTTGACTTAGGGCATGTAGCAACTAAAATGATAGGGGATGATAGACCCTATTTCATTGGTTATGGGGATGATGTCCAGTTTAACCAGGTCATTGGGAACGATGCCCAAATCAACCTATAACAATGAGAACCAATAGGATTCAAGATGATGATGTCAACCATGGGGGATGATTCACCATTTTTGGAGCAAAAAGGTAAAAAGATTAAAAAATAATAAAATAATAAAACATTTTTTCCTGTATTTCTAATTTTTCATGTAGCATATTCCATAAAAATAATGAAACATGGGTACTCCTTGGATGGGAAATCAAATTTTGCATCTAACAAGTATTCCTTCTCGAAATTTGAGTGAAAGGTTAGGGAGATAAGTTCAAAATATGAGTTGAAAAAGTAGTTTTTTCTTTTTTCCCTCTAAAATTTGATGATGTTATCAAATAATATTTTATTATTTCCACTATTATTTTATAATTTCCTTAGGAGGCCCATTTTATACCTCAAAATTCCCCTAATGTGTAGTAGAATGGTCCTTGCAGTTTCCACTTTGATAAGGAATGGCTGGAAAGCAATTCATTAGAAACAATATAGTTTCTTTTATATTCAATGTCTCTTATATCCACTGATAAGCAATGCCCTATGTTTCTTCCTCCGAGGACATGGAATTGAACACTACCAACTGTTGATTCTTGGATACCATCTCTATCACAATTTTTCAATCTTCCCCATTTGTAGGCATTTTATACATAACGAACCAATACTTTGCTTCCCCGGTATCAGTTAACATATTGGTAAGTCCTTTGGTGGCATATAAATAGTCATCAATGAAAATTGTAACAATTATTTTTGGACTTAAAGATAAAAAAACTTCCACTTCCCTCAATATGTTCCTAACAAAACACAAGGATTATTCATCAAACTTGGACAAAAGAGAACTATTTCCTCATTTTCAAATTAAACTCTCCTCTTTGTATCCATATGTCTCTAAAACCCTTAAAAGCATGCTTTATTTTGGTTGGAAAGAGAAAGTTGAATATAAGAAAAATGTTGTCACTGAAAAGAGAATATTACCGCAGGAAAAGGGTCATCGTTTCTGATTTAGAGGTCGATCCCCTCGGCTGGATTTGATCCTTAGACATATGATTAGCTATAAAAAACCTTTTTCAAAAGCCCTAACTTATAGTCGAGGTAGTAACTGAATGAAAATAAGTTGGTCAATTCGTTGGTGGCCTACTTTATGTCTAACTAGTATCTCACTCACACAACCCTGTTGGGAAGACCATGGAAGCCACAGGATTCGACCCCAGTTTGCATGGAATTAATGATAAATTGAAGCCTAATTTCACCTCTCTTGATTAAAGTAGATTCTCTTAGACTTGGTGGCGTCCACCTCCTTGGCATTGTGAATCCTTTTCAATTGGAAGCATGACTTGGATTAGATTAATAAATATCCATACATTCGCTCGCACCCCTCACCACCATACAATTGAACTTCGTTCTATACAGAGCCCGAGGATCATTTTTTCCTATTCGAATTGGAGGAAGATGATGATAACGATGGTGCATTTTTTCCTTGAAGTAATGTTTCCAAGTGCGGGAACAAGTTCCCTTCATTGGTGGTTTCATTACTTCCAAGTGCAGGAACAAGTTCCCTTCCTTGGTGGTTTCGAAAGGATCTATCCTATTGTAGAGACTTCATGGATAAGGATAAGGAGAAAAGCAAGAATGCAGAGTAAAGACCAATGGAAAATAGGTATTAGTGTAAGTTTCATAAACAATTGAGAGCATATTGTGCCTGAATTTATGTTATTTGAATTGTGCGTTGAAGCGAGGATTTTGGGGAATGAATCTAAAGGACTTGTGGAGAACACCACTATGGTACAGTCCATTTTATTTTTCTGTTATGATTCCTAGCGACTAAGGATTTGATTGGATCATCCACACACCTTTAATTATTTCTTATTTAAAAGGCATGATCTATTGGAAAATATTAGAAGGCTCAATATGTCATTGTTCGGGGGAAAATATAAGACGGATTACGCTATTACTTTCCTCTTTAATTTCCAAACTTATTTGGAAAAATATCATGAATTTGGTCGTTCCAAAAGTTGTATTTTTAAAACGGTAGTAATATTTAGGTTCCTCATTAAATTTAATTTTTTCCTCACCCCGTGAATCGTGATCATGTTATCTAAATCAAATATCAAACTGGATTATTTAATGGAATAATATGTATCACCATTCAATGTGATTTTACATTTTAAAAACATACATGCAATACGTTGAATGCATTCTTATTCAACACTGAAAAGAAAATGCGGAATGAAAAGAGAATTTTGCTAATCTAAAGGTATTGGCAGAGCTAGTGGTGGACCGACACAGGAATTCAAAAGAAGGATTCAAGATAGGAGATCGTAGTTGGAAGATTTTGAAGCAAGGAAGGGGATAACAGTAACATCAACACAAAATTTATTTAAAATGAAAATTTGGATGAGATCTAAGTAAACATAGCATTTATGTTTTTCATGTATTCTTCTTTGTGTAACTTTTGAAAACCATATGAACTTTCGTTTGAAAGGGATAGATGTTGATTCTCCTCTTGACTACTCATCATCGATGCACAAGAATTGAGGGATGGATGTTGATTCTTTTCTGGACTATTAATCATTTTTGGACAAGTATTCTTCAAGTGATTTGTCTCTAAATAGTGTTTTCTGTTGGAAAATTTATCACAACCACCACGTTTAATTTTATGACAGCATCCATACCTTAGTGAATCTTTTGCAGGTTTTGGATTGCGTTTACAGAGAAGGACAAGTTCTAAGCAAAGTACATAACCCATTCCACAACAGAGTTAAATAATTAATTCAAATAGAAATTAAATGCATGGTTATTAAATGAGCATGGGAAAAAAATTAATCCGCAAGTGTTGTTTACTTCACGCAAATTTTGTAATGTTCAAAAAATGATGTCCGCCCATACTATGTATTAAATTTTTTTTGTCACGAATTAAATGTCTTAGATATATATGTTTATATTTTACATGTAAGGTTAGATAGAGTGGAATGTAATGTGACAGATGTAAGTCTGGAAAGACGAGAAAGAGAAAATCGTGCAGTGAATTTTGGTAGGCGCGTGAAAACACAAGTTACAGGTTTTATTATGTGTTACTCCACAACCCTGGTGAATGTATTTCTCAATAAGAACAGTATTTTCACTGGTGAAGAAGCTACAGTCTCCATATGAATGTGTGTATTTTGTTTATGAATTATAATCTAAAGTTTGGTTAGTTGCGATTTGGTTTTGGTTATGTGTTTTACCGCAACACTCCGTTTTACTCTGTTTCACCATGAGTAAAATTAATTGTTATATTTTCTCCTCTATAGTTTCATGTTTTACTCTGTTTCACCGTGAGTAAAATTAGTTGATTATATTTTCTCCTCTATAGTTACGATTTTAATATCCACCACTGTGTATTGAAAAGAGGATTCATATTATTTTATTTCTGCAACTGTATGGTATGGATTAATTGAGCTCTACAACTCTGTGTAAAATTTCGTAAACATGTTGTCTTGATTAATGTGATTTCTGCAACTCTGTGTGAACTCCTTGTGTTGAGGGAAAATAATTTCACGTGCCTTTAAAAATTTTAACATGGTATCAGAGTGGGTTTAAACCTTCATTATCGCAAGTTAATTTACTAAGTATATAAAAGTAGTTCTGAAATTTTATGTGGAGTGTATTCTCTTGCAGTGAGAAATTTTCACACAGTAATAAAAAAAAATTACAGAGTGAAAATGGCAGCAACTAACACAAGCTTGACTAATCCACAAATACCTCAGTTTAATGGCAAAAATTATGACTAATGGGCTAAACAATGACAGCTTTGTTTTCTTATCAGGATATTTGGGAATTGGTGGAGAATGGATTCCAAGAACCAGCAGATGTAGTAGCATACAATGCTTTGACACAAGCAGAAAATGATTTTTTGAGGGACAACAGGAAGAAGGAATCCAAATCCTTTTTCTACATATTTCAAGCAATTCATGAAAGTATATTCCCAAGGGTTGCAGCAACAATGAAGTCTAAGCAAGCATGGGATACCCTCCAGACATCCTACCAAGGCATGGCAAAGGTGAAGACAGCAAAACTACAAATGCTGAGAAGATATTTTGAGACAATTTTCATAGAAGAGTCTGAGAATGTAGACTCATTTTTCACACATGTAATTGGGGTGGTTACCCAAATCAGGTCTCAGGGTGAGACACTTGAGGAAAGGACAATCGTTGAGAAAAATCTAAGAAGCTTGCCAACAATATTTGATGCTATAGTTGTGGCCATAGAAGAGACAAAAGATCTCTCACAGTTTTCAGTGGATGAGCTTCATGCATTACTGATGTCTCATGAGCATAGGTTTAACAGAGCAACAAACTCATCATTGGAGCATGCGTTCAAGATAGAAGTCTCATTTGGTCAAGGTAGAGGTCGAGGAAGATCAAATTACAGAGGAAGATGAAGAAGCCCACACAGAATTGGAAGAAGAAACCCTTCAAGTTCAAGTGGAAGGGGCAGCAATCAAAATTCAAGTCAAGGCCCAAGCCAAAATCAAGCACAAGGTCAGAGGTATGATAAATCTCAAGTTCAATGTCATTATTGTAAGAAGTATGGTCATTATGCAAATGAATGTAGAAAGAAGAAATATGACATAAGTACCAAACCAAGTGCAAATTTAATAAAGGAAAATCAGAACCATGATAACATGTTTTTAGCTTGTAATGTAGCACAAGAAAAATAAGGAGATGTATGGTTCTTAGATTCAGGGTGTAGCAACCACATGACTGGAAACATAGAATTGTTTTCCAATCTAGATGAATGTGTGAAATATGAAGTGACATTGGGGACTGATAGTAAAGTCTCTGTTATGGGCAAAGGTAGCGTCGACATTCTAAAAAATAAAGGAGAGAAGAAGTTCATGGCATATGTTTACTTTGTCCCTGGTTTGAAACATAACCTCATAAGCATTGGACAACTCATGCAAAAGGGCTACAATGTATTTTTCAAGAATGATGTGTGCATAATCTTGGATAAGCCTCCAAGTAGACAGCTCATTGAAAAAGTTCATATGACAAACAATAGAATGTCTCCTCTCAAGCAAAGATCAAACTTGAAGGAAGAAGGCATTGTAGAAGCTGTCACACAAGAAAAATTTCAAGAATAAATTAAAGATGAAAATTGGTTGTGGCATTTGAGATTTGGTCATCTCAACTTTTGAGGTTTGAATTTGTTGCATAGGAAATGCATGGTGAAGGGATTTCCACTCATAGAAAAACTGGACAACCTATGTGAAGGATGCATCTTGGGCAAACAACATAGAGAATCATCTCCAGCGGGAAAGTCTATAAGGGAAAAGGAACCATTGGAGATTTCCCACTCAGACTTGTGTGGACAAATGCAAACACCATCATTTGGTGGCAGCCATTACATTTTGACCTTCATAGATGACTAGACAAGGAAGACATTGGTCTATTTCCTAAAACAGAAAAGTGAAGTGTTTGACTGCTTCTGCCACTACAAATCTCTTGTTGAGAAGCAAAGTGGACACAACATCAAAGTGTTGAGGACTAATAGAGGTGGTGAATATATCTCAAGTGACTTCCTACATTTTTGCAGGGAGCATGGAATTCACAAGAAGTTTACAACAAGGTATACACCTCAACAAAACGGTGTCATGGAAAGAAAGAATAGGACCATCATGGAAATGGAAAGGAGTATGTTGAAGTAAAAACATTTTCCAAATGATTATTGGGTTGAATTTGTTGCTTGTGCAGCGTATATTATCAATATATGTCAAACCAAAAGTGTTATGAATAGAGTTCCTGAAGAGGCATGGAATGGAATAAAACAATATGTCACTCACATGAGAGTGTTTGGATGTGTGGCGTATGCACATGTCCTGGATGAGTTGAGGTAGAAGTTGGACAGCAAGGGGGAGAAATGTATATTTTTTGGATACATTGATGAATCCAAGGCATACAAGATATACAATCCATCAACCAAGAAGTTAATAATCAACATAGATGTTCATTTCATAGAATAGGAAGCATGGGATTTGAATTTTAGATAAGATAGAAAATGTGAAGAAATGTATGTCACATGAAGACAAAGAGGAATTGACGGTAGCAAGTAATTCCTCAATGGTGGCTCCTCCTCCACCTACACAAGCTCAATAAAGCATACAACATATGACACTGCAAAAAAATAATAGGACAGTGTTGCGCAACCAAGCAGGTTCTTCTCCAAGCACACCACAAGGATCCGCAACTCCATCTACTTCAAGTGCAACACCAAGACCATATTCAACAAGCATAATAAGACCAAAATTCATAAATTTAAATGAAATTTATGAGCAAGATGAAGTTGATAAATAATGTTGGTCTGAATTCCTTATTTGCATTATTTTTTCATGTAGATGCCCCAATACATTTTGAAGATGCAGTCAAAGAAGAGAAATGGGTTGCGGCAATGGATGAAGAGATAGAAGCAATAGAAAATAATGACACATGGGAGTTAGTGGACCTTCCGCAAGGTAAAAAATTCATTGGAGTGAAGTGGGTCTATAAGACCAAGAGAAACATTGAAGTCAAGATTGAAAGGCATGAAGAAAGGCTAGTTTTCAAAGGATACAAGCAGCAACATGGAAGAGACTATGCAGAAAGATTTGCGTCAGTCGCAAGGATGGAGACAATGCTTACAGTGTTGTCGATTGTCACACAACATAAATGGAAGGTGTATCAAATGGATGTAAAGTCGGTGTTCTTGAATGGAGTGCTGAAAGAGGAGGTGTATGTTGCACAACCTCCTGGTTATGAGGTAGAAGGCTAAGAACACAAGGTGTGTAGGTTGCAGAAAGCCCTTTATGGATTGAAGCAAGCACCACGTGCATGGTATAGCAAGATAGATGCCTACTTAATGGACAATGGGTTCGAAAAATGTGACAGTGAGCCTACCCTCTACATCAAAGAAAGCGACAGTAAGATTCTTATTGTCATTTTTTATGTAGATGATTTGATTTTAATAGGCAATGATGATTTTCTCATCGCTGATTTCAAAGCAGTCATGAAAAGTGAGTTTGAAATCACTGACTTGGGGTTGTTAAGATATTTTTTGGGCATAAAATTGAAGAAAAGAAAAAATGGAATTTATCTCTCAAGAAAATTATTTCGCAGACATTTTAGAGAGGTTTAATATACAGAACAACAAGCCATCACCAACTCCAACTATCATGGGGTTGAAGTTGAGCAAGGAAGATTGCAGCAGCAATGTCAATCCAACCTTATACACAAATATGGTGGGCATTCTAATGCATTTGACCGCAACTAGGCCTAACATAATGTATGCAGTGAGTTTGGTGTTGAAGTTCATGGAGACACCCAAGGGGACACATTGGCAAGCAGCAAAAATAATTTTAAAGTATGTCAATGGGACAAAGGAGTATGGCATATTGTACTCCGCAACTGAGGATTTTAGGTTGGTTGGTTACATTAACAGTGATTAGGCAGGACGTGTTGATGACAGAAGCACGTCAGGATAATTTTTTCATTTGGGTTCGAGAGACATTTCATGGGCTTCCAAGAAGAAGCCAATAGTATCATTGTCAACAGCAGAAGGTGAGTATGTCGCCGAAATAGCAGTAGTGTGTCAAGAAGTTTGGATGAGAAGGATTTTGCGAGATTTATGTCATGAACAAGATGAAGAAACCACAATTTTATGTGATAACGGTTCAGCAATTGCACTATCAAAGAATTATTTCTTTCATAAGAGCACAAAGCACATTGATGCTAAATATCATTTCATAAGATAATTAGTTAACAATGGTGAAATTGTGTTGCAACATTGCAGGTCAGAGGAACAATTTGCAGACATCTTCACAAAGCCATTGGCATGTGAAAATTTTGTTTATCTCAGAGATTGTCTGGGAATGGTCAATGGCGGCAGCTACGATTAATGGGGGGTGTTGGAAAATTAATCACAACCACCGCGTTTAATTTTCTGACAGCAGCCATGCCTCAGTGAATGTTTTGTAGGTTGTGAATTGTGTTTGCAGAGAAGGACAAGTTCTGAGCAGAGTACATAGCCCATTCCTCAATAGTGTTAAATAATTAAATTCAAATAGAAATTGAATGCATGGTTAGTAAATGAGCATGGGAAAACAATTAATTTGCAAGTGTTGTTTACTTCACGCAACTTCTGTAATGTTCAGAAAATGATGTCCGCCCATACTATGTATTAAATTTTGCATGTCATGAATTAAATGTATTAGATATATATATGTTTAGATTTTACATGTAAGGTTAGATAGAGTGGAATGTAATGTGGCGGATGTAAATCTGGAAAGATAAGAAGGAGAAAATCGTGCAGCGAATTTTGGTGGGCGCATGAAAACACAAGTTACAAGTTTTACTGTGGTTACTTTGCAACCCTCGTGAATATAATTCTCAGTAAGAACAGTAGTTTTACTGGTGAAGGAGCCGCAGCCTCCATATGAATGTGTATGTTGTGTTATGAATTATAATCTAAAGTTTGGTTAGTTTCGATTTGGTTTTGGTTATGTGTTCTACCGCAACACTTTGTTTTACTCTGTTTCACTTTGAGTAAAATTAGTTGATTATATTTTCTCCTCTATAGTTGTGATTTTGATATCCACCACTCTGTATTGAAAATAGGATTCATATGATTTGATTTCTGCAACTGTATGGTATGGATTAAGTGAGTTCTACAACTCTGTATAAATTTTCATAAACGTGTTGTCTTGATTAAAGTGATTTCTGCAATTTTGTGTGAACTCCTTGTGTTGAGGGAAAAGAATTTCCCCTGCCTTTAAAAATTCTAACATTTTCACCCGAAGGTTATATTCTCTGCTTATCATTTTTGGACAAGTTTTGACAAGTGGTCTATCTCTAAATAATATTTTCACCAGAAGGTTATATTCTTGTGGTCTCACTGTTGGGTCCTTTTGAAAGATTTATAATCTAGAATCATCTTATGTATTTGGAACAAATTTTCCAAGGTCCAACTAAACACAATTTCATGCATAACTGGAAAATCCCTTCTTTTCTTTTATGGACACTAGTTTAACTTTACGAATTTACCCAAAGAATTGCTAATAGCTATGAAGGTATTGATTCATGCCTTTTCATTTTGGTTTGCTATGGATGTGAAACAAAACCATATCCTTGTATAGGTGAATTATGAAATTTCTTTATCATCTGAACCAAACTTTCAATACTGAGCATCAGTCCATATTTTATCTGGAGGGAATTGGCCATCCTTCTCTTTGGTGGTTTATATCCAGAAAAAATGGGTTATGTTCACATATTATTCTTAGCGAAGAATGCACCTGAGTTTTTCATGTGTAGATAGTGAAGTGAATTAATGGTGTTGTCCTAATAAAATATTTCTAATAAGTTGAACAAATCACCTAGTGCAGAGTTCGCGTACACATAGTGTTTAAACTTTTACATAAAATTGATGTTTCTTTTGGTTATCTAGGTCACTAAGCTTGAATGGCCTCATCCTCGCTCAGATGACAAAAGATAAAATTAGTATCTTCAGGAGGCAATAGAAGTCAAATAGATACCATTTAAATTAAAATAATATTTTCATATCACATTACAACAGTATAGGAAATGGTGATTGATTCTGATGAAAATGCACGTTAAGAGTTTTATATGCCTTGGATTAGACATTGCAAGAAATTGGCTCCACTTTGGAAGAGGTAACCGAACAATTCACCATATATCAACATTTTGCGCATGGTGTTTGGGCTTCTAGTATGATGCTTGAAGGTTAGTGTACAAGCTCTAACTTTCTTCATTACATGAGATTCTCTTGTGCCATTCTTTCCACTTCAAACACAAATGATTTCTCTAAGCTCCAAAATTTGTGCCATTCTCTCCACTACATACATAATATATGTTTGTGGCATTATATATGGTTTACATTTTCATTTTATGATTGAGAATTGTATTGCTACTATTGATGCACTAGAAGCTATTGCAACCATAAACGCTATCACCACCGGGTGGCTTCTCCCCACAATTAATCAATTTTTTAGTTACTTACTAGTAACCGGGTGGCTTCTCCCCACAATTAATCATTTTGTTAGTTATTTTCTTACTAGTATGGTAAATTTTTTCTAATAACAAAATGAAGACCTCTTAGGAGATTCAAATTCCCTACCAATGCCTCTGTCGTAAAAGGGAAGAGGATCAATTACGAGCCATCCATTTGTGTCCTGTTTAGAAAATAAACCAAAATTTCTAGTTTCTGATAGAAAAGAATCACAATCAAATATCAATGCCCCTTTGAATGACACTTAATATGCTAAAACTATGAAACGAAAAAACAAAAGGCAAAGGAAAAACACACAACACTAAAAGTGCTTAATACATTCGTATATGTGATACCTTCAAAATGGCATCTTTAGCCAAATATGAAGTCATATGACTGGTAAGATTGAAGGTTTACCTAAGTCAAAATCCACTGGGAATATAAAGCAACATTTCGCCTTTGCCATATTTATATTTTGAATTTGAGAGATCATCGTTTGAAAATATTTGGTGTTGAGATTTTGCCCATCCCCTACAGGTACTAAATATCTGATGGACACAACATTTTCCCAATGTTTGTTCAAACTATTCCAATACACGTTTTTGGTTCTAGTCTAACCCTAATCCCACGAGAAACCCCTGCCTTTCCATAAGAAACTATGAAACCCCATTAAAACAAAACCAAAAGGAAGATCACCCGCAACATCCTGTTAAATTTTTTTAAAGGACAGGGGAAACACTTTTCCCTCAACACAAGGAGTTCACACAGTTTTTCTCTCAACACGAGGAGTTCACACACAATTGCGGAAATCACTTTAACTAAGACAACACAAGGAGTTCACTCACAGTTGCAGAAATCACTTTAACTAAGACAACAAAGTTATTGAAGTTTACACAGAGTTGTGAAACTCACTTAATCCAAACCATGCAGTTGCGGAAATCAAATTATGAAGGTCTCCATTTTAATACAGAGTGGCGGAGATTACAATCGCAACTATAACTAAGACAACACAGTTACTGAAGTTTACACAGAGTTGTGGAACTCACTTAATTCAGACCATGGAATTGCGGAAATAAAATTATGAAGATCTCCCTTTTAATACAAAGTGGTGGAGATTACAATCGCAACTATAGAGAGGAGAAAATATAATCAAATAATTTTACTCTCGATGAAACAGAGTAAAACATAGTGTTGCGGTAAGAACGATACGTGGAAATTCTAGAACCAATTACAACTATAAAGAGGAGCAAATATAATCAAATAATTTTACTAACGGTGAAACAGAGTAAAGTAGAGTGTTGTGGTAAGAACGGTACATGAAAATTCCATAACCATATCACGACTAACCAAACTTTATAGTATAACTTCAAAAACACAACATTCACATTCATATGGAGGTTGCAGCTCCTTCACCAGTAAAACTATTGTTCTTACTGAGAATTACATTAACCAAGGTTGCGGAGTAACACACTTTTCACGCACGATTTTCTCGGCAGAAATGACTTTCTGAATTTTACAAAGTTTGCATGAAGTAAACAAGACTTTCGGATTAATTTTTTTCCCATACGCATTTACTAACCATGCATTAAATTCTATTTTAATTTTAATTATTTAATCTGTTGCGAAATTGGTTATGTACTCTTATCAGAACTTGTCCTTCTCTGCAAACGCAATCTGAAACCTACAAAATATTCACTAAGGTATGGTTGTTGTCAGAAAATTAAACGTGGTGGTTGTGATTAATTTTCCAACACTCACCCTTAATCGCAACTACTGCCATTGACCATTCCCAGAAAATCTCTGAGATAAACAAAATTTTCACATGCCAGTGGCTTTGTGAAGATGTCCACAAATTTTTCCTTTGACCTACAATATTGCAACACAATTTCACCATTGTTAACTAATTCTCTTATGAAATCATATTTAGCATCAATGTGCTTTGTCCTCTTGTGAAAGACAAAATTCTTTAATAGTGAAATTGTTGATCTGTTATCACAGAAAATAGTGGTTTCTCCATCTTTTTCATGACATAAATCCCGCAACTTCCTTCTCATCCAAACTCCTTGACATGTTGTTGCTATTGCGGTGACATACTCAACTTCTGTTGTTGAAAATGACATTATCGGTCGTTTCTTGGAAGCCCATGAAATGGCTCCTGAACCCAAATGAAAAACATATCCTGGCGTGCTCTTTCTACCATGAAAATTTCCTGCCCAATCACTGTCAGTGTAACCAACCAGCCTAAAATCATTTGTTTCGAAGTACATAACGCCATACTCCTTTGTCCCATTGACATATTTTAAAATTCTTTTGGTTGCTTGCCAATGTGTCTCCTTGGGTGTCTCCATGAACCTCGACACCAAACTCACTGCATACATTATATCAGGCCTAGTTGTGGTCAAATACATTAGGTTGCCCACCATGCTTTTGTATAATGTCGGATTGACATTGCTACTGCAATCTTCCTTGCTCAAATTCAACCCCATGACAGTTGGAGTTAGTGATGGCTTGTTGTTCTGCATATTAAAACTCTCCAAAATTTCTGCTACATACCTTTCTTGGGAGATAAAAATTCCATTTTATGTTTGCTTCACTTCTATGCCCAAAAAATATCTTAGCAACCCCAATCCAGTCATTTCAAACTCACATTTCATGACTGATTTGAAATTAGCGATGAGGAAATCATCACTACCTCTAAATATCAAAACATCTACATACAAAACGACAATAAGAAGCTCACAGTCACTTTCTTTGATGTAGAGAGTAGGTTCACTATCACATTTTTCGAACCCATTGTCCATCAATTAAGCATCTATCCTGCTATACTATGCACGCGATGCTTGCTTCAGCCCATAGATAGCTTTCCGCAACCTACACACCTTGTCTTCTTTGCCTTCTACCTCATAGCCAGGAGGTTGTGCAACATACACTTCCTATTTCAGCACTCCATTCAAGAACGTTGATTTTACATCCATTTGATACACCTTCCATTTATGTTGCACGACAATCAACAACACTGTACGCACTTTCTCCATCCTCGTGACTGGCGCAAATAATTTTGCATAGTCTCTTCCATGTTGTTGCTTGTATCCTTTGACAACTAGCCTTATTTTATGCCTTTCAATCTTGCCTTCAATGTTTCTCTTGGTCTTATAGACCCACTTCACTCCAATGACTTATTTTCCTTGTAGAAGGCCCACTAACTCCCATGTGTCATTATTTTCTATTGCTCCTATTTATTCATCCATTTCCACAACCCATTTATCTTCTTTGAATACATCTTCAAAATGTATTGGGTCATCTACATGACAAAATAATGCAAATAAAGAATTCAAACCAGCGCTGCTATCAACTTTATCTTGCTGAAATATTTCACTTAAATCTCTGAATTTGTGTCCTCTTATGCTTGTTGAAGATGGGCTTGGTGTTGCGCTTGAAGTATATGGAGTTGCGGATCTTTGTGGTGTGCTTGGAGAAGCACTTACTTGGTTGTGCAACGATGTCCTATTATTCGTTTGCGGTGTCATATGTTGACTGATTTTTTGAGCTTGTGTAAGTGGAGGAGGAGCCACCGTTGAGGAATTACTTGTTTTGGTCAATTCCTCTTTGTCTTCATGTGATATACGTGTCTTCACATTGACTGTATTCTCTAAACTTCCATCTGATGCTTCCTCTTCTATGAAATGAACATCTATGCTAATTATTACCTTCTCGGTTGATGGATTGTAGAGCTTGTATGCCTTGGATTCATCACTATATCCAACAAATATACATTTCTCCCCCTTGTTGTCCAACTTCTTCCTCAACTCATCCGGGACATGTGCATATGCCACACATCCAAACACTCTCATGTGAGTGACATATTGCTTTATTCCACTCCATACATCTTCGGGAACTCTATTCATGAAACTTTTGGTTGGACGCCTATTAATGATATATGTTGCACAAGCGACAGCTTCAACCCAATGATCATTTGGAAAATGCTTTGCCTTCAACATACTCCTTGCCATTTCCATGATGGTCCTATTCTTCCTTTCTGCGACACCATTTTTCTGAGGTGTATACCTTGTTGTAAACTTCTTGTGAATTCCATGCTCCCTGAAAAAACATAGGAATTCACTTGAGATATATTCGCCACCTCTGTCAGTCCTCAATAATTTGATGTAGTGTCCACTTTGCTTCTCAACAAGAACTTTGTAGTGGCGGAAGCGATCAAACACTTCACTTTTATATTTTAGGAAATAAACCCATGACTTCCTTTTGTAGTCATATATGAAGGTCAAAATGTAATGGTTTCCCCCAAATGATGGTGTTTGCATTGGTCCACATAAATCTGAGTGGACAATCTCCAAAGGTGCCTTTTCCCTTATTGACATTCCTGCTGGAAATGATTCTCTATGTTGTTTGCCCAAAATACATCCTTCACATAGGCTGTCCCATTTTTCTATGAGTGGCAATCCTTTCACCATGCATTTACAATGCAACAAATTCAAACCTACAAAGTTGAGATGACCAAATCTCAAATGCCATAACCAATTTTCATATTTTATTTCTGCTTGAAAATTTTCTTGTGTGGCAGCTACTACAGCACCTTCTTCCTTCAAATATGATCTTAGCTTGAGAGGAAACATTCTATTGTTTGTCATGTTAAATTTTGCAATCAAATGTCTACTTGGAGGCTTATCCAAAATTGTGCACACATCATTCTTGAAAAATACATTGTAGCCCTTTTGCATGAGTTTTCCAATGCTTATGAGTTTATGTTTCAAACCAGGGACAAAGTAAACATCTGGCACTTAACTTCTTCTCTCCCTTCTTGGTAAGAATGTCAACTCTTCCTTTTCCCATGACGGAGACTTTGCTATCAATCCCCAATGTCACTGTTGAGATTCAACAAGATGATGAGCTTAGTGAAAAGAGTCGCCTTCACTAAGTGGGCCCGCAAGCTATTTTTGGCGCAAGTATATTTTTAGACTATGTATATTTTTAGACATGATGATCATATTTTAGAAGTTGCAGGATGCTATTTTTGGATGGTTGGTCAAGTTGGAAAAATAGATGAAATTCTATTTTTAGAATATTGGGCGAAGTCTATTTATAGATCGTCAATCTAAAAATAGATGCATGTCGATTATTATTAGCTCTTAATAATAATCAACTCTAAACAACAACTTATTCTTCGGAGCACTTCGCCAGTGGCTGCATGTGGCACAACAAATTCGAAAGAAGGAATTACGCTTTGAGGGTTTACTAGAGAGCTATTGCATGAAGGACTTCATTTTAGAACTCAAGTGGTAGAGTTATGACACAGTTGGAAGAAGTAGTTATGGAGTTGTATTTAGTTTAACTTAGTTAGACTCAGTTGAGCTAGTTGTATCTAGTCTAACGGATTGATACACTAGTGAGAGTGGAGTGAATTAATTAGTTAATTAATTCACAAATAATAACTCATTAATCAACTGAACAATACAGCAGTTAACTACAGTGCATGGCAGTTTCAGTGGAGACGAGTGGAGAGATAGGTGAAAGGGTGATTTCCGATCTCGTTGTGACTATAGTGATGCATTGATTGCATCACACACCTGGTGGACAATGTCGAGGCTTGAAGTAGTCAAGGATGGAACACCCGAATTCATTCGCAGCTATTCTTCACAGATTGCGTGCTGAGTGAAGGCTAGCAAAAAAGATCGTGCGCACTTGCAAGATTGGTCATGATTAGTGTATGACGATTGTACTGTACTGAGAGCTTGTGATAAGCTTTGTATGATTTGTATGAGATTGTCATATGATCTCCATGTTACATAATATATAGTTGGGGTTTTCAGCTTCAGGCTTTCCCGGTTAAAAACTGTGTTATGTGCGATTGATAATTTTTGTTTATGCTTCACATGTGTGTGCAATTAATTTTTCCGCAAAATATTAACAAGTGGAATAAATTAAGTATCTTGCATAAAGTTAAATAGTGTGAGATCAGATGGATCTTGGACATATGCATGCTTAGTGCATATAATTTCTGCGGTCACTTCAGATTTCACACTTTCATCTAGATAGGAAAACATTTCTATGTTTCCAGTAATGTGGTTGCTACACCCTAGATCTAAGAACCATACATCCCCTTATTTTTCTTGTGCTATATAACAAGCTAAAAACATGGTATCGTGGTTCTGATTTTCCTTTATGAAATTTTCACTTGGTTTGCTACCTATGTCATATTTCTTATTTCTACATTCATTTGCATAATGACCATACTTCTTACAATAATGACATTGAACTTGATATTTATCATACCTCTAACCTTGTGCTTGATTTTGGCTTGGGCCTTGGCTTGGATTTTGATTTCTGCCCCTCCCACTTAAGCTTCAAGGGTTGCTTTTTCTACCTCTATGTGGGCTTCTTCCTCTTCCTCTATAATTTGTTCTTCCTCGACCTCTACCTTGACCAAAGGAAACTTGTGTCTTAAATGCATGATCCAATGATGAGTTTGGTCCTCTGTTCAACCTATGCTCATGAGACATCAATGATGAATGAAGCTCATCTAATGAAAATTGTGAGAGATATTTTGTCTCTTCTATTGCCATTACTATGGCATCAAATATTGCTGGAATAATTCTTAAAAAATTCTCAACAATTCTCCTTTCATCAAGTGTCTCACCATGAGACTTGATTTGGGTAACCAACCCAATTACATGTGTAAAAAATGAGTCTACATTCTCAGACTCTTTCATACAAATTGTCTCAAAATATCTTCTCAACATTTGTAGTTTTGTTGTCTTCACCTTTGCCATGCCTTGGTAGGTTGTCTGGAGGGTATCCCATGCTTGCTTGGACTTTGTTGTTGTTGCAATCCTTCAGAAGATACTTTCATGAACTGCCTGAAAAATATAGAAGAGGGCTTTAGAGTCCTTCTTCCTGTTGTGCCTCAAGTAATCTCTTTCTACTTGTGTTAATGCATTATATGCTACTGCATCTGTTGGTTCTGGGAATCCATTCTCCACCAATTCCCAAATGTCTTGTGAAGAGAACAGAACCTTCATTGTAATAGCCCAATAATCATAATTCTTGCCATTAAACTATAGTATTTGTGGATTAGTCAAGCTTGTGCTTTTTGCTACCATTTTCATTGTATAAACAAACTTTCTTAGTCTGTAAAAATGTTTCTCATTGTATGAAAACTTTCTCACTGCTGGAGAATACGCTCCTCAAAACAACTTTGAACTCCTCAGTAACAAAATTGCGGTAATGAAGGTTTAAGCCCACTCTGATACCATGTTAATTTTTTTTAAAGGACAGGGGAAATAATTTTCCCTCAACACAAGGAGTTCACACACAGTTGCAGAAATCACTTTAACTAAGACAACATAGTTTACTGTAGTTTACACATAGTTGCAGAACTCACTTAATCCAAACCATGCAGTTGCGGAAATCAAATTATGAAGATCTCACTTTTAATACAGAGTGGAGAAAATATAATCAAACAATTTTACTCATGGTGAAACAAAGTAAAACAGAGTGTTGTGGTAAGAATGATACATGAAAATTCCATAACCATATCGCGACTAACCAAACTTTATATTTTAACTTCAAAAACACAATAGACACATTCATATGGAGGTCCGGGCTCCTTCACAAGTAAAACTATTGTTCTTACTGAGAATTACATTCACCAGGGTTGCAGAGTAACACATAGTAAAACATGTTTTCATGCACCCACCAAAATTCGCTCCACCATTTTCTCCACTTGTCTTTATAGACTTACATCTACCACATTACACAACACAACAACTTACATTTAAAATCTAAGCATATATATCTAAAACATTTAATTCATGACAAACAAAATTTAATACAACAGATGGGAAAAAATGACTTTCGAAATTTTACAGAGTTTGCGTGAAGTAAACAACACTTGTGGATTAATTTTTTTCCCATACTCATTTACTAACCATGCATTAAATTATATTTGACTTTTAATTATTTAATCTATTGCGGAATGGATTATGTACTCTTCTCAGAACTTGTCCTTATCTGCGCAATCCACAACTAGCAAAACATTCACTGAGGTATGGTTGCTGTCAGAAAATTAAACTCAATGGTTGTGATTAATTTTCCAACACTCCCCCTTAATCGCAACTGTCGTGATTGACCATTCCCAAACAATCTCTGAGATAAGAAAAATTTTCATGTGCCAATGGCTTTGTGAAGATGTCTACAAATTGTTCCTTTGACCTATAATGTTGCAACACAATTCCACCATCGTTTACTAATTCTCTTATGAAATGATATTTAGCATCAATGTGCTTTGTCCTCTTGTGAAAGACAAAATTCTTTGATAGTGCAATTGTTGAACTATTATCATAGACAATAGTGGTTGATCCATCTTGTCTATGACAAATCCCACAACATCCTTCTCATCCAAACTTCTTGACACGCTGCTGCTATTGTAGCAACATATTCGGCTTCTGTTGTTGACAATGACACTATCAACTGCTTCTTGGAAGCCCATGAAATGGGTCCCAAACCCAAATGAAAAGAATATCCTGACATGCTCTTTCTGTCATCAACACTTCCTTCCAAATCACTGCCAGTGTAACCAACTAGGCTAAAATCATCTATTGCAGAGTACATAACACCATATTCCTTTGTCCCATTAACATTCTTTAAAATTCTTTTGGCTTCTTGCCAATGTGTCTCCTTGGGTGTCTCCATGAACCTCGACACCAAACTCACTACATACATTATATTAGGCCTAGTTGTAGTCAAATACATTAGGCTTCCCACCATGAAATTATATAATGTGGGATTGACATTGTTGTTGCAATCTTCCTTGCTCAACTTCAAACCCATGACAATTGGAGTTGGTGATGGCTTGTTGTTATGAATATTAAACCTCTCCAAAATTTCTGCTACATACCTTGCTTGGGAGATAAAAATGGCATTTTTTTTTTGCTTCACTTCTATGCCCAAAAAATATCTTAGCAATCGCAAGTCAATCATTTCAAACTCACATTTCATGATTTCTTTGAAATCAGCGATGAGAAAATCATCACTCCCTGTAAATATCAAATCATCTACATAGAAAATGACAATAATAAGCTTACCGTCACTTTCTTTGATGTAGAGAGTAGGTTCACTGTCACATTTGTCGAACCCATTGTCCATCAAGTAAGCATATATCCTACTATACCATGCATGTGATGCTTGCTTCATCCCATAGAGAGCTTTCCGCAACCTACACACCTTGTCTTGTTGGCCTTCTACCTCATAGCCAGGAGGTTGCGCAACATACACTTCCTCTTTCATCACTCCATTCAAGAATGTTGATTTTACATCCATTTGACACACCTTCCATTTATGTTGCGCGTCAATTGAAAACATTGTACGCATTGTCTCCATCTTCGCGACTGGAGCAAATGCTTCCGCAAAGTCTCTTCCATGATGCTACTTGTATCCTTTGACAACTAGCTTTGCTTTATGCCTTTCAGTCCTGCCTTCAATGTTTCTCTTGGTCTTATAGACCCACTTCACTCCAATGACTTATTTTCCTTGTGAAATGTCCACTAACTCCCATGTGTCATTCTTTTCTATTGCTCCTATTTCTTCATCCATTGCCGCAACCCATTTCTCTTCTTTGACTGCATCTTCAAAATGTATTGGGTCATCTACATGACAAAATGAAAATAAAGAATTCAGACCAATGTTTTTACCAACTTCATCTTGCTGATATATTCACTTAAATTTTTGAATTTGTGTCCTCTTATGCTTGCTGAAGATGGGCTTGGTGTTGTGCTTGAAGTAGATGGAGTTTCGGATCTTTGTGGTGTGCTTGGAGAAGCACTTGCTTGGTTGCACAACGATGCCCTATTATTTTTTTGTGGTGTCATATGTTGACTACGTTGTTGAGCTTGTTTAGGTGGAGGTGGAGCCACCGTTGAGGAATTACTTGTTGCGGTCAATTCCTCTTTGTCTTCATGTGATATACATGTCTTCACATTGACTGTCTTCTCTAAAATTCCATCCCATGATTCGTCTTCTATGAACTGAACATCTCTTCTGATTATTACCTTCTTGGTTGATGGATTGTAGAACTTGTATGCCTTGGATTCATCACTGTATCCAAAAAATATACATGTAACCCCCTTTTTGTCCAACTTCGCCCTCAACTCATCCGGGACATGTGCATACTCCACACATCCAAACACTCTCATCTGAGTGACATATTTTTTTCTTCCACTCCATGCCTCTTTGGGAACTCTATTCATGACACTTTTGGTTGGACACCCGTTAATGATATATGTTTCACAAGCAATAGCTTCAGACCAATAATCATTTGGAAAATTCTTTTCCTTCAACATACTCCTTTCCATTTCCATGATGGTCATATTCTTCCTTTCTGCGACACTATTTTGCTGAGGTGTATACCTTGTTGAAAACTTCTTATGAATTCCATGCTCCCTGCAAAAACATAGGAATTCACTTGAGATATATTCGCCACCTCTGTCAGTCCTCAAAAATTTTATTTAGTGTCCACGTTGCTTCTCAACAAGAACTTTGTAGTGGCGAAAGCAGTCAAATACTTCACTTTTTTGTTTTAGGAAATAAACCCATGTCTTCCTTGTGTAGTCATCTATGAAGGTCAAAATGAAATGGCTACCCCAAAATGATGGTATTTACATTGGTCCACATAAATCTGAGTGGAGAATCTCCTAAGGTGCCTTTTCCCTTATTGACTTTCCTGCTGGAAATGATTCTCTATGTTGTTTTCCCAAAATACATCCTTCACATAGGTTGTCTGGTTTTTCTATGAGTGGCAATCCTTTCACCATGCATTTCCTATGCAACAAATTCAAACCTCCAAAGTTGAGATGACCAAATCTCAAATGCCATAACCAATTTTCATCTTTTATTTATGCTTGAAAATTTTCTTGTGTGATAGATGCTGCAGGACCTTCTTCCTTCAAATCTGATCTTAGCTTGAGAGGAAACATTCTATTGTTTGTCATGTGAACTTTTGCAATCAGCTGTCTGCTTGGAGGCTTATCCAAAATTGTGCACGCAGCATTCTTGAAAAATACATTGTAGCCCTTTTGCATGAGTTTTCCAATGCTTATGAGGTTATGTTTCAAACTAGGGACAAAGTAAACATCTGGCCTGAACTTCTTCTCTCCCTTCTTGGTAATAATTTCAACTCTTCCTTTTCCCATGACGGAGACTTTGCTATTAGTCCCTGATGTCACTTCAGATTTCACACTTTCATCTAGATTGGAAAACATTTCTATGTTTCTAGTCATGTGGTTACTACACCCTGAATCTAAGAACCATACATCCCCTTGTTTTTCTTGTGCTACATTACAAGCTAAAAACATGGTATCATGGTTCTGATTTTCCTTTATGAAATTTTCACTTGTTTTGCTACTTTTGTCATATTGCTTCTTTCTACATCCATTTGCATAATGACCATACTTCTTACAATAATGACATTGAACTTGAGACTTATCATACATCTGACCTTGTGCTTGATTTTGGCTTGGGCCTTGGCTTGGATTTTGAATGCTACCCCTTCCACTTGAGCTTGAAGGGCTGATTCTTCCACCTCTGTGTGGGCTTCTTCCTCTTCCTTTATAATGTTTTCTTCCTCGACCTCTACCTTGACCAAAGGAAACTTGTTTCTTGAATGCATGCTCCAATGATGAGTTTGTTCCTATGTTCAACCTATGATCATGAGACATTAGTGATGCATGAAGCTCATCCATTGAAAACTGTGAGAAATATTTTGTCTCTTCTATGGCCACTACTATGGCATCAAATCTTGTTGGAAAACTTCTTAAAACTTTCTCAACAGTTATCATTTTTTCAAGTGTATCACCATGAGACCTGATTTGGGGAACCAACGCAATTACATGTGTAAAAAATGAGTCTACATTCTCGGACTCTTTCATACAAATTGTCTCAAAATCTCTTCTCAGCAGTTGTAGTTTTGATGTATTCACCTCTGCTACGTCTTGGTAGGTTGTCTGGAGGGTATCCCATGCTTGCTTGGACTTTGTTTTTGTTGCAATCCTTGGGAAGATACTTTCATGAACTTCCTGAAAATTATAGAAGAGGGCTTTGGAGTCCTTCTTCCTGTTGTCCCTCAACAAATCTCTTTCTGCTTGTGTCAATGCATTGTATGTTATTGAATCTGCTGGTTTTGGGAATCCATTCTCCACCAATTCCCAAATGACTTGTGAAGAGGACAGAGCCTTCATTTTAATATCCCAATAATTGTAATTCTTGCCATTAAACTGTGGTATTTGTTGATTAGTCAAGCTTGTGCTTTTTGCTCCCATTTTCACTATGTAAACAAACTTTCTTACTGTGTAAAAAATTTTCTCACTGTGTGAAAACTTTCTCACTACTCGAGAATACGCTCCTCAAAACAAATTTGAACTCCTAAATAAATAAAATAACTTTCGGTAATGAAGGTGTAAACCTGCTCTAATACCATGTTAAAAAAAAATAAAGGATGGGGGAAATAATTTTCCCTCAATATAAGGAGTTCACACAGAGTTGCGGAAATCACTTTAAATAAGCCAAAACAGTTACTGACGTTTACACAGAGTTATAGAACTCACTTAATCCAGACCATGCAGTTGCGGAAATCAAATTATGAAGATCTCACTTTCAATACAGAGTGGAGAAAATATAATCAAATAATTTTACTCATGGTGAAACAAAGTAAAACAGAGTGTTGCACTAAGAACGATACATGAAAATTCCAGAACCATATCGCGACTAACCAAAATTTATATTATAACTTCAAAAACACAACATACACATTCATATGGAGGTTGTGGATCCTTCACAAGTAAAAGTATTTTTCTTACTGAGAATTACATTCACCAAGGTCGCAGAGTAACACACAGTAAAACCTGTTTTCACGCACCCACCAAAATTCGCTCCATGATTTTCTCCACTTGTCTTTCCAGACTTACATCCACCACATTACACAACACTACAACTTACATTTAAAATCAAAAAATATATATCTAAGACATTTAATTCATGACAGAAAAAAATTTAATACAACGGATGGGAAAAAATGACTTTCTGAATTTTACAGAGTTTGCGTGAAGTAAACAACACTTGTGGATTAATTGTTTTCCCATACTCATTTACTAACCATGCATTAAATTCTATTTGACTTTTAATTATTTAATATGTTGCGGAATGGATTATGTACTTTTATTATAACTTGTCCTTCTCTGCAAACGCAATCCGCAACCTGTAAAACATTCACTGAGGTATGGTTCATGTCAGAAAATTAAACGTGGTGGTTGTGATTAATTTTTCAACACTCCCCCTTAATCGCAACTGCTACCATTGACCATTCCCAGACAATCTCTGAGATAAAAAAAAAAATTCACATGTCAATGGCTTTGTGAAGATGTCTACAAATTGTTCCTTTGACCTGCAATGCCACAACACAATTCCACCATTGTTAACTAATTATCTTATGAAATGATATTTACCATCAATTTGCTTTGTCCTCTTGTGAAAGACAAAATTCTTTGATAGTGAAATTGTTGAACTGTTATCACAGACAATAGTGGTTGCTCCATCTTTTTCATGACATAAATCCCACAACATGCTTCTCATCCAAATTTCTTGACACGTTGTTGTTGTTGCGGCGACATACTCAGCTTCTGCTGTTGACAACGACACTATCGGCTACTTATTCGAAGCCCATGAAATGGGTCCCCAAACCCAAATGAAAAGCATATCCTGGCGTGCTCTTTCTGTCGTCAACACTTCCTGCCCAATCACTATCAGTGTAACCAACCAGCCTAAAATCATCTGTTGTGGACTACATAACGCCATACTCCTTCATCCCATTGACATACTTTAAAATTCTTTTCGCTTCTTGCCAATGTGTCTCCTTGGGTGTCTCCATGAACCTCGACACCAAACTCACTGCATACATTATATTAGGCCTAGTTGTAGTCAAATACATTAGGCTGCCCACCATACTTTTATAGAATGAGGGATTGACATTGTTGCTGCAATCTTTCTTGCTCAACTTCAACCCCATGACAGTTGGAATTGGTGATGGCTTGTTCTTATGCATATTAAACCTCTCCAAAATTTCTGCTACATACCTTCCTTGGGAGATAAAAATGACATTTTATGTTTTCTTCACTTCTATGCCCAAAATATATCTTAGCAACCCCAAGTCAGTCATTTCAAAATCACATTTCATGACTGCTTTGAAATCAGTGATGAGTAAATCATCACTCCATGTAAATATCAAATCATATACATACAAAATGACAATAAGAAGCTTACCGTCACATTCTTTGATGTAGAGAGTAGGCTCACTGTCACATTTGTAGAACCCATTTTCCATCAAATAAGCATCTATCCTACTATACCATGCACGCGGCGCTTTCTTCAGCCCATAGAGAGATTTCCGCAACCTACACACCTTGTTTTCTTGGCCTTCTACCTCATAGCTAGGAGCTTGCGCAACATACACTTCCTCTTTCATCACTCCATCCAAGAACGCTGATTTTACATCCATTTGATACACCTTCCATTTATGTTGCATGGAAATCGACAACATTGTACGCACTATCTCCATCCTCGTGACTGGCGCAAATGCTTCCGCATAATCTCTTCCATACAACTGCTTGTATCCTTGGACAACTAGATTTGCTTTATGCCTTTCAATCATTCCTTCAATTTTTCTCTTGGTATTTTAGACCCACTTCACTCCAATTACTTCTTTTCCTTGTGGAATGTCCACTAACTCCCATGTGTCATTCTTTTCTATTGCTCCTATTTCTTCATCCATCGCCGCAACCCATTTCTCTTCTTTGACTGCATCTTCAAAATGTATTGGGTCATCTACATGACAAAATAATGCAAATAAAGAATTCAGACCAGCACTGCTATCAACTTCATCTTGCTGATATATTTCACTTACATTTCTGAATTTGTGTCCTCTTATGCTTGTTGAAGATGGGCTTGGCGTTGCACTTGAAGTAGATGGAGTTGCGGATATTTGTGGTGTGCTTGGAGAAGCACTTGCTTGGTTGTGCAATGATGTCCTATTATTTTTTTGCGGTGTCATATGTTGACTGCTTTGTTGAGCTTGTGTAGGTGGAGGTGGAGCCACTGTTGAGGAATTACTTGTTGCGGTCAATTCCTCTTTATCTTCATGTGATATACATGTCTTCAAATTGACTGTCTTCTCTAAACTTCCATCCCATGCTTCCTCTTCTATGAACTGAAAATCTCTTTTGATTATTACCTTCTTGGTTGATGGATTGTAGAGCTTGTATGCCTTAGATTCATCACTGTATCCAACAAATATACATGTATCCCCCTTTTTGTCCAACTTCTTCCTCAACTCATCTGGGACATGTGCATATGCCACACATCCAAACACTCTCATGTGAGTGACATATTTATTTCTTCCACTCCATGCCTCTTCGGGAACTCTATTCATGATACTTTTGGTTGGACACTTGTTAATGATATATGTTGCACACGCGAAAGCTTCATACCAATAATCATTTGGAAAATTCTTTGCCTTCAACATACTCCTTTACATTTCCATGATGGTCATATTCTTCCTTTCCAAGACACCATTTTTCTGAGGTGTATACCTTGTTATAAACTTGTTGTGAATTCCATGCTCCCTGCAAAAACATAGGAAGTCACTTGAGATATATTCACCACCTCTTTCAGTCCTCAACACTTTGATTTAGTGTCCACTTTTCTTCTCAACAAGAAATTTGTAGTGGCAGAAGTGGTCAAACACTTCACTTTTTTATTTTAGGAAATAAACCCATGTCTTCCTTGTGTAGTCATCTATCAAGATCAAAATGTAATGGCTGCCCCCAAATGATGGTGTTTGCATTGGTCCACATAAATCTAAGTGGAAAATCTCCAAAGGTGCCTTTTCCCTTATTGACTTTCCTGTTGGAAATGATTCTCTATGTTTTTTTCCCAAAATACATCCTTCACATAGGTTGTCTAGTTTTTCTATGAGTGGAAATCATTTCACCATGCATTTCCTATGCAAAAAATTCAAACCTCCAAAGTTTAGATGACCAAATCTCAAATGCCATAACCAATTTTCATCTTTTATTTATGCTTGAAAATTTTCTTTTGTGATAGCTGCTTCAGCACCTTCTTCCTTCAAATCTGATCTTAGCTTGAGAGGAAACATTCTATTGTTTGTCATGTGAACTTTTTCAATCAGCTGTCTGCTTGGAGTCTTATCCAAAATTGTGCACACATCATTCTTAAAAAAGACATTGTATCCCTTTTTCATGAGTTGTCCAATGCTTATGAGGTTTTGTTTCAGACCGGGGACAAAGTAAACATCTGGCATGAACTTCTTCTCTCCCTTCTTGGTAAGAATGTCAACTCTTCCTTTGCCCATGATGGAGACTTTGCTATTAGTCCCTAATGTCACTTCAAATTTCACACTTTCATCTAGATTGGAAAACATTTCTATGTTTCCAGTCATGTGATTGCTACACCCTGAATCTAAGAACCATACATCCCCTTTTTTTCTTGTGCTACATTACAAGATAAAAACATGGTATCATGTTTCTAATTTTCCTTTATGAAATTTTAACTTGGTTTGCTACCTATGTCATATTGCTTCTTTCTACATTCATTTGCATAATGACCATACTTCTTACAATAATGACATTGAACTTGAGATTTATCATACATCTGACCTTGTGCTTGATTTGGGCTTCGGCCTTGGCTTGGATTTTGAATATTGCCCCTTCAAATTGAGCTTGAAGGGTTGTTTCTTCCACCTTATTGTGGGCTTCTTCCTCTTCCTCTATAATTTTTTCTTCCTCGACCTCTACCTTGACCAAAGGAAATTTGTGTCTTGAATTCATTCTCCAATGATGAGTTTGTTCCTCTGTTCAACCCATGATCATGAGACATCAGTGATGCATGAAGCTCATTCACTGAAAACTGTGAGAAATATTTTGTCTCTTCTATGGCCACTACTATGGCATCAAATCTTGTTGGCAAACTTCTTAAGACTTTCTCAAAAGATCTCCTTTTGTCAAGTGTCTCACCATGAGACCTGATTTGGGTAACCAACACAATTACATGTGTAAAAATGAGTCTACATTCTCAGACTCTTTCATACAAATTGTCTCCAAATCTCTTCTCAGCATTTGTAGTTTTGATGTCTTCACCTTTGCTATGCCTTGGTAGGTTGTCTGGAGGGTATGCCATGATTGCTTGGACTTTTTTGCTGTTGCAATCCTTGGGAAGATACTTTCTTGAACTTCCTAAAAAATATAGAAGAGGGTTTTGGATTCCTTCTTCCTGTTATCCCTCAAAAATCTCTTTCTACTTGTGTCAATGCATTGTATGATACTGCATCTGCTGGTTTTGGGAATCCATTCTACACCAATTCCCAAATGTCTTGTGAAGAGAACAGAGCCTTCATTGTAATATCCCAGTAATCGTAATTCTTGCCATTAAACTATGGTATTTGTGGATTAGTCAAGCTTGTGCTTTTTGCTGGCATTTTCACTGTGTAAATAAACTTTCTTACTATGTAAAAAAAATTATCACTCTATGAAAACTTTCTCACTATTCGAGAATACGCTCCTCAAAACAACTTTGAAGTCCTCATTAAAAAAACTTGCGGTAATGAAGGTTTAAACCTACTCTAATACCATGTTAAAAAAATTTAAAGGACAGGGGAAATACTTTTCCCTCAGTACAAGGAGTTCACACACAGTTGTGGAAATCACTTTAACTAAGACAACATAGTTACTGAAGTTTACATAGAGTTGCAGAACTCACTTAATCCATACCATGTAGTTGAAGAAATCTTCACTTTTGCTAATACTTGGTAGGTTTTCTGGAGGGTATCCTATGCTTGCTTGGAATTAGTTGTTGTTGCAATCCTTGGGAAGATACTTTCATGAACTGCCTGAAAAATATAGAAGAGGGCTTTGGATTCCTTCTTCATGTTGTCCCTCAACAAATCTCTTTCTACTTGTGTCAATGCATTGTATGCTACTGCATCTGCTCGTTCTGGGAATCCATTCTCCACAAATTCCCAAATGTCTTGAGAAGAGGACAGCGCCTTCATTGTAATAGCCCAATAATCTTAATTCTTGCCATTAAACTTTGGTATTTGTTGATTATTCAAGCTTGTGATTTTTGCTGCCATTTTCACTATGTAAACAAACTTTCTTACTGTGTAAAAAATTTCCTCACTGTGTGAAAAATTTCTCACTACTCAAGAATATGCTCCTCAAAATAAATTTGAACTCCTAAGTAAAAAAATTGTAGTAATGAAGGTTTAAACCCACTTTAATACCATGTTAAAAAAATTTAAAGGACAAGGGAAATACTTTTCCCTCAATACAAGGATTTCACACACACTTGAGGAAATCACTTTAACTAAGACAACACAGTTACTGAAGTTACATAGAGTTGCAGAACTCACTTAATCCAAACCATCCAGTTGCGGAAACCAAATTATGAAGATCTCCCTTTTAATACAGAGTGGCAAAGATTACAATCGCAACTATAGAGAGGAGCAAATATAATCAAATAATTTTACTCATGGTGAAACAGAGTAAAACAGAGTGTTGTGGTAAGAACGATACGTGAAATTCCAGAACCATATCGCGACTAACCAAACTTTATATTATAACTTCAAAAACACAACATACACATTCATATGGAGGTTGCGGCTCCACCAGTGAAACTATTGTTCTTACTGAGAATTACATTCACTAGGGTTGCAGAGTAACACACAGTAAAACTTATTTTCACGCACCCACAAAAATTCGCTCCACGATTTTCTCAACTTGTCTTTCCAGACTTACATCTGCCACATTACACAACACTACAACTTACATGTAAAAACTAAACATATATATAAGACATTTAATTCGTGACAGACAAAATTTAATACAATGGATGGGAAAAAATGAATTTCCGAATTTTACAGATTTTGTGTGAAGTAAACAACACTTTTGGATTAATTCTTTGCCCATAATCATTTACTAACAATGCATTAAATTCTATTTCACTTTTAATTATTTAATCTGTTGCGGAATGGGTTATGTACTCTTCTCAGAACTTGTCCTTCTCTGCAAACGCAATCTTCAACCTGCAAAACATTCACTGAGGTATGTTGCTGTTAGAAAATTAAACGTTGTGGTTGTGATTAATTTTCCAACATGGACGCCATGTTGCTATAGGAATAACCATTGTCTTTGAAGCAAAAAAAATCTTTAAAAAAAAATCAACTGCAAAAATTTATAAAGAAAACCTCAAGCAGAAAAGGATTTGCAGTACATCCAAATAAGAATATTTCTTATTATATTAAACTTGAGCCCTGGTCACAAAAGGAAGCTTCATCTAACATAATATTTGTCATTGGTTTCTTTTTGGTACCAAGCTGACTTTGGGATGAAGGCGCCCACGATTCGAGTCTCGCTACTTTATAAACAATTTTATTTGTTTTATGTTTTATTATACGGAATCATCCCATGCATTAGGCAACGCATTACTGGACTTTTTTCGATTAGCATGCAAGTTGTGAAATAATTCAGTCAAATCAATGGAGATTTAAGAAATGGTTGTTGGAAAGGAATAGAGGAGGAAACGCAAAATTTATACAGACCAAAAAAATATGAGTTATTGTTCTTCTTCTATTATTCAAACAAACTTGAATCTCACATACAAATAGCCATAGAGTAGTGACTCTTGGATTTTACATACACTTGATTCGACTTGACTTAGTTATTTCACACTACGCCTACTAGGGTAAAAATAAAAATTGACTCAATCATCATTCAAGCATGTGTGTTGGTCTATGTCTCAGCTAGGATTTCAATGATTTAAAACTTTGACAATTTTTCATTTCCTTTTTCGTTTCTTCCAAATTCTATATCCTCAACATTGCTTCATTATTTTTTGCATTTTCTTGTTGTAGGCTCCATATTTCTTTACTTTTGTTGTTTGTGAAATTTTTATTTGACTTTTCTTCTATTTGGTCTGATTCTGTCTTCTAGAAATTCCTCTTCAAATATTCGTTCAATCACGGATTGTTGCCACAACTATTCATCTTCAAATTGTGTTATTCGCTCTACTTCTTGTGATTCATATTCATGACTTTCTTTCTTCTGTATTTCTTGATAGCGTAATATTATATCTCCTTTACTCCATTGTTGAAAAATGGTTTTAATGCATTCTTCCTCATTTTCAAAAACTTCCATATCCTTCTCTTCAATTTCATCATCAAGTACTATTTTTTTTCCTGTATTATGCACACACAATATCATAATTAGGCTTACATTTAAAATCATAATCATGCTCCTTTTTCTCATTCACCACTTCATTTAATTATTTTATTCCAGTTGATGCTTTAAGACTCATCAATTTGTTCAATTGACTTATTAATCCATTCTTCAAAGAGCTTCAAATTTTCTTTAAACTTATGAACAAATTTATTTACAAATTCAGCTCCCATGCTATTTTGAACACTTGCATATTCAAAATTAATGTTAAAAACATTTTTCTTATGCTCTACAGTGAGATTTTTATTCTCTTCCTCTTTCTTCTCTACCTTCTTTTCCATTGCATGGAGGTTGTCTTCCACTATTGTGATTTAGGTGGATATTCGCATAAAAAAATCTTCAATCACTTTATCCTCTTCTTGATCACTAGCTTCTGTTAGATCACATACTGCTTCATGAGAAGTTCCAATTGTTTCATATCTTGCTACTACAATTGCAACTACAACCTTCAATTCGTCATTAAAAATGGAACTTACCATATTGCCACAATCAATCCCTATTTCAAAAAGGAAACCACACATATCATCCACATAATTTTCATCCACCATATGGTGGGTTATCCTAGGATGCATGTGCTCATTAAGAAATTCAACTTCATCAAATTCATCAACTGTAGTTGGATTCACCAATCCACATCTCACTTTTCAGTCATCATCCACATGTGTTTTGTCACATTGGGATTCACCATCATCTGAACCATCCATGTTACTGTGGAGTCCTTGAGAATTTATATGATCTTTCTCTGCTTCATACATAGAGGCTTCAATTTCTCTTTTTGTAATCTTTATTGAATCCTCTTCATCTATATGTATGTCTACATAATGGGTTTCTCTTTTACATTTGTCACGACCATCATCCACTTTTGAGTGGGATTATAAAAGTTTTGTTGTCTTCTCAGAGTCTTTCTCATCTACTCTCAAATTTGTAGCTGAATCAACAAAATGTAACACAGATTGTTGTTGAATGTCGTTATCCTTTGTGCTAAACATTGCTTCCATTATTTTCCATGCTTCCTTCGAATTTGTAGATTTTTCTACCTTGCACAAAAACTTCTCATCCAATGCATGTTTTATAAAATCCAATCCTAAAGCAACACATACTTTACCATATGGGTCATTAGACCAATTCTCAATTAACTCTTTAGCTCGAACAAAACTTGTCATTTTGATAACCCAAGAATCACAATATTTACTAGTAAACATAGGAGGTGGTAGAAGATCCAGGCTACACCAATAATATTTGATCTCTCTTATGTCTTCTACTAGACTTCTCAGTTCCCTGGCTGTGACCTGAACTTATCTAAATATGGCAACAATAATTGTATTTCCTTGTTGATTCATTTTCTTAATATGATTCATTCATGCTTTGTGACACATGACTATAGTCTTTCTTCTGTCTTATGGTCGCTTTCCCTATTGCATGAGACTTACTTCTATATCGCCCCTAAAAAAAACATGAATTTTAATATGGCCCCTGTAAGGCACAATATTCACCTAAAAACACTGTCATTATTGATAAAATATAAAACTTTGTGGATGAACGAGCCTTTGCAAAGCCATAAACATCACACTTTCCAATAAAATCCTTTTCTTTTTCTTTTATTTCTCCTTTTAAAGTTCAAACTTTAAAAATATCCAAAAAAAACTCTTTATACCATGAAAAAATTCCAAACCTTTACCATGCACATTTTTAATTTAAAAAAAATCTGAAAAGAGCCTTTTTAAATCTCATAAACCCTTTAAACAAAAAAAATTCAGTTTTTTTTTCCAAACCTTTTAAGTTACGCACATACCTTTTAAAAAATAAATTATCTCCCAAACTTTAATAAAACTCCTTTTAAAAATATATTCCTCCAATAAAAATGCCACTTCAAACATTTTATCACCTTTATGTACTTCATGACTTATGCATTGGCCTTGGGCAGCCCCTTCCATTGAGACTTGGTCAACTTCTTAAAAAACAGTATTTTGAATTCCATACACGACTCTGGCCAGAATTTTCCGCCTGCAGACGCGGGTCCACTCATATCTGACCCGCATATACAATTTAAAATATTAAAAAGGAATAAAATCCCTATTAATTGGGCGGGGTTTATGAGTTTTACCTGTAGCCTACTTACACCAGCTCGTGGCCAAACTGTTTCCCAACAGAAAATTAGATTTGAGGAAGTATAAATACACCTCAAGGGAAAGGCCTAAGGGAGGAGAAAGAATGATATTGATATTATAGCATGTTATAGCCTTGATCAAGTCTGATATTTCCCTGTGCCTCCTACACTTCCCAGGTTCACGAAAACCTTGTTTCCTTATGATGTTCACCCCCTCTTTATGTGACATCCTTTGTTCACCTTTTATGGAAGAAGCTTTGTGAGGCTAGGGCTGGATGGATCCAGAGGACGGTTTCACTTGGAGCCGTGGCAAACCTCAGGTGATTTGTCCACTTTCTCTTTACATATTATCAATAAAAGAAGCTTTGTCTCGTTCCTTATGTATTTGTGTTATATGTCTCTTATACATGTTGAATGATCTTGTAATAGTTTATTTTATGTTATTTTTTATGAGATTATATGATCTAACATGCTGACATATAGGATATATATGTTGTGTAACTAGGTTGTGTGCTTTGTCTTGATTTATTTGCATGTCTTGAATCACAAGCAGTAGCAAAGGGTTTGCACCCTGCGGGATCGACTTCAAACGTAGGACACACAAGTAAGGTCATCGATCCTTAGTTTTCTAGTTCAAGCATTAGGACTTGTAATTTGAGTGCTTCTTGTGATGATATGTCTTCCACTCTGTTAGGTCCCTCAACCCAGACCTTAGGGTAGTTTTTCCTACAACAGTACTGGTGACTCCACTGGGGATTACATTTGTGTAATTCCTAGTTTGAGCTGTTTTTATATGTATTTTGGGTTTCCTGATAGTTTGATCACTTTTTTAGTCCAGTAGGTTCTTTTCCCATCTCGGCATAAGTCTTGAAATTCTAGAACAGACCTGGGTTTTTTCTTTTTCTTTATTACAATTTTTGTAACATACTTCGTGTGTACACAGTCGTGTATGCCTCTGATTTTTTCCAAAGGATCCCACGTATACGCGAGTTTCTTTAGATACAGACGTGTATACACGTGTGTTTCACACAGTGGATCCGTGTATGCCCAGTAAAATTTGAAAAATTGAATTTTGACATCCTGTAAGTCTTTCCTGCCTATTGTTTGTCATTCTTGTGGAACCTCTTAGGTGTCCAGTTAGTTTTTTTTCTTGTTTTGTATCAGTTTCTCTCCTTTTTGTGTGAAAACCTAGTCAATCTAGGGTTTTACCTTTTCAGTGAAGTTTCAATTGTGGTTGTAGCACCAAGACTTATTTCTAAAGTTCTTGGTTGTTCTGACCTTTTAGCACAATGAGTCTTTGTCAGTTTGCTCATGCTTTCCTTTTTCATTGCATCACTTCTTGGTTTTTGCCTTATTGACTTTCTTGGTTTTCTTGTTTCTTGAGATTAGCCTTTCTAGTGAATCTTGAAGTTGCCTTTTGTTGGTTTCTTGAATTTTTTTGTTTGCTGGAAGTTTATGCTACTTTTTTTAATCAGTTTCTTGAGTGGGTTACTTCGTTTCATTTATTTTAGTCCCACTACGAAAGTGGCATATTTGGCTTGTGGAGTTAGAAGTCGCTTATTGGCTCAATTTCTTGATTTGGGGCCTTTAGTATTTTTGTGCTTGTCTCGATCAAATTTTCTTGTTTCCTTAAAAAGTGAAAAGCTAAAAAACATTTGTGTTTTCCATTGATTTTTCTTTGGTTTTTTTTCATGGTTTTCATCCTTTTTGGAGCAATTTTCAACTTTCTCATTTTGGTCTGTTTGCTTGGTTTCGAGAGGGGTCCTTGTTTGGGCTTGTCTCTTTTATATCAAGATTGTTTTGGCATTGTTTTGTGCAAATAAGTTCTTGTTTGGGCTTGTCTCTAATTTTCTGTCAAAGTGATCAGACCAATCTTATTGAGAAACTCATTTTCTTCCCTTTGTGAGTAGTCCTAGGATTTGCATTCATCATTGGTAGTTTTTGCATTAGTTGCACCATTAAGCATTCTAGTATTTTTGATAGTTTTTGAAGTGTGAGAAGAGTGATATTGAAAAGAAAAAGATTTTTTTCTTGTTTTTAGTTGCTTCGTATAACCCAGGTAGAAATCTCTTTCATCGAAGGAAAAAATTGCATATTCATGTAGTAGGTTTCATATTGATTTCTCTTTTGCGTCAAAAACACCATAAGTTGCATTCTCCATCTACTCGTGACTTTAAAATAACAACTATTAAAATCAAGTGATTAATTAAAATGAACTAGAATTTTTTCCGTTGTCATTAAATATACACCAACTAGCTAGGTCATAGGGCCTTGGAATAGGTGAGTGGAGAGTTAACTCTCTAAGGCCACTCAAAACTGTCAAACATAGAAGTTGATTAACAAGTGAAATCCAACTTCGTTAAGTGGACCGGGAAATCTCTACCTCTAGAGAGTTAAGAGCGAGGGATAGTGAAGGAAGGGAAGAGAGATACCCCCTCTCCTATTTGTTGAATCTTGACCTAAGACCATTCTGCCCTGTTGTCGATATGAACTGGTGCCCTTAGTTTTTTTTCCTAGGTATCACATAGGTGACTGCGGCGGGGGGAATACCCGTGGTACCTGAGGCAGACGTTATATCACTATCATTAGTACTTCTGGAGGGTGCCCTTGCGAAGCTTGGGTACTTGCAATGGCAAAGGCTTTTGTTAAGAGGTCAGTGTAATTTTTTATGTTACCTTCACTAGTATGTATGGGGCGTAATTACCTCAGACTATTTTTAGAAGGTCCTTTTATTCGCTTTCTTGTATTTTGGTGTCCGGTCCTAATAATCCGAAATGGAAATACCTGAAGGTTGCTTGATTGTTGTATCTTAGGGACTTTTGATAGAGTGTGAACTTTGCTTCTAGATTACCATAGCTTCATAAAAAAAAATTAATTCTAATAAATCTCATAATTATTAAAAGTGGTTGATCGATCGCCTCATTGATCGAGAAGGCTTCATGGGCTTTCTCCTGCAAGTGTCGAGCCTTCTTCAAGAAGGCATAGAAAAAATTATGCTCGTGATTTTCATCCAGTAGTTATGAACGCACTGGAGAGTGATCCTCCGACTAGGGTTGTTGTTTTTGTGGGTGGTCCTAGTACTAGTGGTAATATAGAGAGGAGTACTCCACTCATCTCTAGAGTCCTTTTTTCAGCAAAAGAAGTTGAAGTAGAATAAGTTCCTAAACCTTCAGGTACTCCTTCCTCTCCTCTTCCTGCTAGTTTCATGGACGTTATTTTGTGCGTTGGGCTTGCGTCTCAGAGACATGCTAGCCTCCATATTTCTCCCTTTCTTTCGATGGCCACAGTTGGGAACACAAATTAGGCTATGAGCACTACGAATGTGCATACTCCTCTTTCAGTTGAAGGCATGGGTACTATTTCTATTTCGATTATCACTCCCAGTGCTTCTATGTTTGGCTCTACCTATATTCCATCTACGAGTGGGGGCACCCAAGTGTTTCCTTCCCATTCTGGTCCCTTTTCTTTTGGAATTATATCTAGTGCAATTCCTTCTATTTCCTTCACTATTTCTTCTGATGTCTCCGCACCTGTTCCTTCTATGGCTCGTGGGTCAGCTTATTTCATTGTTTCCCCTTTGGAAGTGGTCACATTTATCATTCGAACCCCTCCTTAGGATCTTTGCCATTTACCTCTCAAAGTAAAGGTTTTAATTATTTCATCGAAGGTCAAAGCTCTAATGCTTTTCAAGGCTAGAACCCTGCTTTTACAAGGATGGGAGTTGGGAATAGTTTTTTCTCTGGTAAGCAAGGGAATTTACCTCTCCCTTTCGTAGGCCCTTCCCAGGGTTTCTCTCCTTTCGCCAATGCTTGGAACCCTTACCAAGGGGTTTCCTCTTCATTTAACACTTCGATTGGGGGAAATATACCTCTTTAAGGTAATCCTACGATGGGAAGGGGTCCTTCTCCGAATGTTTATGGGCCACAAGGTTTCTCTTGTGGCTCAGCCTTTTCTACAAACAATATTTAGCAACCTGGTGCCTCAATAAATCCAGGGTATTATTTTCAGAATGTTAGGAATCCTTCCTTTGGGGGATGGAATTATCAAGCTCCTCCGCGCTTACCTTTCCTGGAAACTTTGAATTTTCCAGATTTATCAAAATTTACTAATGATCCAATTTGATATAGCCCGGGTTGGCCTCCGGCCCCTACTAAAATTCCCTCAGATATTCCAAATTTTGAAGGGAAGGCTAGTGAAGACCTAGTTGACCATGCTACCACTTTCCATTTATGGTGTTCGTCGAACTCCCTTATCGACAATTCTATTAGGTTGAGGCTATTTCAACGCACCCTAACTAGAAACGCTGCAAAATGGTACATTAAGCTAATAGGGGGCAGTTTTTCTACTTTTGGCGAGTTGGCTACTATGTTTCTGAACCATTTCCATTTTCTTGTTCGTTACGATGCTAGGACTAATCTCCTGGCCAATTTTTAGCAAGATAAGGAAACACACATTTCTGATCATATTCAATAATGGAGGAGAAGGAAGAGGCTCATCAAAGCCCAGATTCCTAATGAATTCCTTCTCGAGTGGTTTTTTAAATCCTTACAGCCAGAAATATCGAACAATGTATCCCTTTCAAGGGTATTCTCTGAGGAACAGACTATCTTTAGGGCTCAAAAGTTAGAACTGATCTATTCTTGGTCTAGGGTCCTTAATAATATTTTTCCGGATGCTCCTCATTCCAAAGTGGATTTAGCTAAAATGAAGCTAGGTCCTCATGCTGACGGGCTTGTCAGTTTGATTGATAGTGGCATAGCTAACCTGTTGAATCAATTACAACAGTTGTCTTTACAATCTTCTCCTTCTGGTCAGGCTATGTTGTCAGTGTCAACCCCTTCCTAACCCTTAACTATTAATGTTGTTAAAGCTTCTAACCCCAAAGGAAATCAAAAATCCGATGGGAAGAAAAAGGGATGGAATAATAAGAAGAAATACAAGGATGGGAAGGGTAATGCGAACATATCCAATGATAATGTTGGAGAGGGTAAGAGAGACAATAAGAAGAAATTTAAGTTTCCATGCAAGTTATGCACCGAATACCACCTTACTCATCTCTGCCTGAAAATTCAGGCTTCTCAGCACTTTTTAGCGCAACAGGGTTCTTCTAGTTCCCAGGTCGTATTGACAAACCCTTTTTCCCAAGGGCAGCAGCTTCTTGTTGGTGTGAACGTTAATAGTGGAGCTCCTGCAGGGGGAAACCATGAAGCGGAAAATTCCTCAAATGTATATACAACGAGTTCTCACACTGATATCGCTACGAGATCTCATGATTATGGTGAAGTTGAGTCTTAGAAGGCTAAGGGTGCTTTTAGTAATTCTGAGCCACTCCATATAGAGAGGCCTACAGTTGACCGTATACCTCGGATGTCGAAAGGGTCTACTAAGCATATGACGATTAATCCTAATGCCAAGGCGTTCGAGAAATACTCCATTGTAGAAGATCTGGCTTAAATTCCTTGTGCCAATTCTGCATTAGAGGTACTCCAATCATGCCCAACATAAAGGAGTGCATTTCTCACTACGTTTGGGGTTCTTGATCCAAAAAATTCTCTTATGATCACATTTGACATGTCAAATCTTAAGAAGAGACTTCCTCATCACATGGGTTTTCTGATTAAGCTTACATATCGAAAGATCAATATTTTTCGAACAGTAGTGGATGAAGATGCTTCCACATGTGTCATGTCAATCTCATGTTGGAAATCCATTGGATCCCCTTTAGTTGTGCCTTCACCTACTCTTCTCACTACATTTGATGGTCATTCTCACAGGCCACATGGCATTGTTCTGGCTTTGTCCATCTATGTTGAGGGTAAAGTTTTCAATATTGAGGTTGAAATAGTTGATGAAAATTTAGAATAAAACCTTCTTCTGGGGCGGAATTGGATTTATGAGATGGATGCTATTACTTCATCATTATTTCACATCTTGTGTTTTCTCCACAAAGGGAGGATTGTCACTATTGACCAGATGGACTATTCTCATGTAGATCAAAATACATCTACTGACTCTATTGTACCCTTGGTGAATGATGTTAAGCAACCTGTGGAGAATTGGGGGGTTGGAATGTACACCTTGTTGATGGATACTTTTGATCTTCTGCCTCCTTCAGTTCATACTAATGGTATCTCATCCTCTAAGGTTCCTACTCGAAGAGAGTTATTTCGAACTCATTATTTTTTGGATCCTTGGACCTTACCTTCTCCTACCTCCGCATTAGAGGAAGGTCAAGTGGGTGGAATGGAATTCCTATATCTGTAGCAGAGATTTCATATCAACATGTTGTTGACTCTGCAGATTCAGTTCTAATTTCTCTTTCACCAGAGGAGTTGGACAGAGATGTGGCTCCGACTTGGACTCTTAGTTCATCTTATGCTCAAGATTGCCTTGATACTACTCTTCCATCTGAAGAGGTTATCCTTGAAGCAATGATTGGCACGGAAATATTGTGGGATGATTTGCATCATCGATCCTATTTTATACTAGACTTGCGAGAAGTTGAAACAAGACTATCTAGCCCTCCGTCTTCTAGTCCTGTTCACCTGGTCTTGAACCCTTTAGCTCCAGCACAGGTTTTTGCTGAAGGGAACATGGCTATCATTTATGAGACTAACTTGGTGAACATATCCATAGATCCCAACGTTATTGAGAATTTATTCATTGGAATTGAATGTTCCCCTAAAGAGATTTAGACTTACACCGATCTATTTAGATAATTTTGGGATGTGTTCACATGGTCTTATGAGGAAATGCCTGAAATTGATCCATCTATTGTCTAGCATGAGATCAAGACTTACAAAAATGCTAAGCCTATATGGCAGAAGCTTCGTTCGGTCAACCCAAGGAAGGCAACAACTATCAAGGCTGAGGTTGGGAAGCTTCTTAAGGTAGGTTTCATATACTCCCTTCCGTTAACTGAGTGGGTTTCGAATCTGGTGCCTGTGGACAAGAAACAAGGAACGATCTGAGTTTGCATTGATTTCAGGGATTTTAAAAAGGCATGTCCGAAGGATAATTACCCCACACCATTTATCGATCATATTATTGATGAGTATGTGGGGAATGAGATTTTTTCCTTCATGGATGGTTTCTCGGGATACAATCAAATTACCATTTTTCCTGAAGATCAGCACAAGACTGCTTTTATTTTCCCCTGGGGTACATTTGCATACAAAAAGATGCCTTTTGGATTTAAAAATGTTGGAGCTATATTCCAGCGGGCCATGTCCTATGCTTTCCATGACATCAAACATATTATCAAAACATATTTGGATGATTTAGTTTCTCGTTCTCAAAAGAGAATTGATCATCCCTATCATCTTCGACAAGTTTTTGAACAATGTCGTCATTATAAAATTTGGTTGAAACCTAATAAGTGTGTTTTCTCCATAAAATTTGATCAGTTTTTGGGATTCATCATGCCTACGGGAGGGATTTGGGTAGATCACTTCAAGGTTGAGGCAATATTTCAGCTGCCTCCCCCGTCTTCTATTCGTCCACTTTAAAGTCTACAAGGAAAACCCAATTTCTTAAGGAGATTTATCATTAATTATGCTGAGGTGACGAAAGGATTTATGAGATTGTTAAAGAAAGGAGTTCCATTATTTTGAGATGACTTTGTTCAACACTCATTCGATGCTTTGGAAAAGGCATTGACCTCTGCTCCATTATTGATTCCACGTGATTATAGTAGAGACTTCCTTTTATATCTCACTGCAGCATAATCTGTTATCGGTATGGTTCTGGTTCAGGAAGATGATGCTCTTTGTGAGCATCTTATTTACTGCCTGAGTCGAGGCTTGGTGGGTCCTAAACTATGGTATTCTCCCATTAAGAAATTAGCTTTGGCAGTTTTCCATGTTGTCCAGCGGCTCAAGAATTATATCCTTCTTCACAAAACTTATGTTTTGGCAGAAGTTAATCCATTTCAGTTTGTTCTCAGTAGGAAATTGATTGGGGGCAAATACAATCAATAGATTTTCCTTTTGCAAGAGTTTGATCTTGAATTCCTGTCTGCCAAATCCAAGAAATATTTGGTATTTGCGGAATTGATCTCTGAGTTTCCTTGTGGAGATGATATTGTTTATGAAGAGTCATTCCCTGACAAACATATTTTCCTCATTTCTTCACAGGATCCTTGGTATGGATATCTCATTGTTTATCTCCAGACTTTGAATTTTCCCTTATCTTTTTTGAAAGATGAGTGTTGAAAATTGCGTCACTTAGCAAAATGCTATCTTGTTATCAGTGACGCTCTATATCATCGCAGGGTCGATTCGATCCTTAGACGTTGCTTGACTCTCGAATAAGTTGAGGTTGTGCTGAATGATTGCCACAATGGAGCTTGCGATGGTCATTTATCTGGGATTGCTACAGCCCCAAAGATCTTGCGTGCAGGATATTTTTGGCCCTTGATTTTCAAATATTGTGTTGAGGCGGTCAAAAAATGTCATCCTTGTCAAGTCTATACTCAGAAGATGCACGCTCATCGAGCTCTGCTCTTTCCTGTTGTCACTGTCGGTTCGTTCACAAAGTGCAGTATTGATTTTACTACTATAACCCACCTTTGGAAAAGGGTCATAAGTTTATTATCGTAGCAGTAGCCTAATTTATGAAGTGGGCTGAGGCTATGCCTACTTTTATGATTGATGGTGAAACAACAGCCCTGTTTCTATTTAACCAAGTCATTTCTCGCTTTAGTATTCCCAAAGAGATTGTCACTAACCATGGCAGTCATTTTCAGAACATCATGATGGCTAAATTGGCTACTAAATTGGGTTTTTGGTAGGAGAATTTGAATCCATACTATCCTTAGGCCAATGGGCAGGTAGAAGTCATAAACAAGTCCTTAAAGGTTATCCTTCAATGGAAAATTGATAAATCCAAGTCCAATTGGCATGTCATGTTGTATCCTACACTTTGGGCATATCGGATGTTTGTTAAGACTACAATTGGGTTCTCTCCTTTCCAACTGGTTTATGGGCTAGAATTGATATTTCCTATTGAGTGTGATAATCCTTCCCTTAAGGTGGCAGTCGAGCTTATTCCTGACACTTCAAGTCTCGAAGAACACCTTGTTTATCTAAAACATCTCGATGAGTAGCTCCAAGATGCAGCTGCAATGAACGAGGCTCATAAGAAACGAGTGAAGGTTCAGTATGATAAGGCGGTCAAACCTAGGGTTTTCTCTTAAGGTGACCTTGTTTTGGTTTATGCTCAAGGCGAGGATGCTTTGGGGGTAGGAAAATTCAAATCCATGTGGTATGGAGGCTTTCATTGTTAAAAAGGTCCTGGAGAAGGGAGCTTATGCCTTGGTTGATTTCAACGGAAACGAGCTGGTGAAGCCCAGAAATGGGCTCTATTCGAAGAAGTATTATGTCTAGGATTTTGCCTATCATTTTCTTTGTTTGTATATATTATATTTTTTGTGCATATTTATCTATCGATTCTTGGTGTGACTTTGATGATTTTAATCTACTTTGGTAGGTGTTTTTGGATGAGATGAGTCATTTTGGCTTTGCCGATGGTGCTAGTCGACATACCCAGAATCTTGCTTCCATGACTTGGGTAATATACTATCCATCCGGTCAGTTGCTAGTCTCAAGGGGTGTATGCATTGGTCCTGCTTCGAATAATGTGGCAGATTACACTACAGTGGTCAACCTACTTTCAGAGGAAATATCTCTTAGTGTTGATTTGTTAGTAATATACTTGGATTCGCAACTGATGGTTTCACAATTAAATAACACCTATCGTGTTAGAGACCCATTTTTACATCAAGTATTTCTGAGAGTGTGTTTGTTACAATGATAATTTCATTATGTTACAGTCATTCACATTCATCATTCACAAAATTCGTTTGCAGACTCATTAGCTAATCAAGAAATTGATTTACATATTAATCATTCAATACATTAAATATCAAAACAATCATTCATAATTGTACATATGGGACAATCACATCATATAAATCATTGTATATATATATATATATATATATATATATAGATCAGAGTTGTTTTCAAAATATAGAAATATCAGACAATCATGTCCTACAAAATTAGGGCTTAAGCCCGATCACGTTCATCACCAAAAAATATTACATTGATCCGATCAATAAAAATATATCCTTGTGGGCCTTGCCCAGGGTAGGTGTTACGGATAAACACTATAGTTGTCGCCACATGGCGAAACAACCACACCCAATCGTGTGGTACTCCAACCACATGTCTCTGTATAGCCTCCAGGACTCTATGGCATCCATAGGGACTTGGTGAGTCAAGCTCTCCAAGTTTTTATGTATAGCATGTAGTGTCCTCCCTGGGTCTTATACGGAATCCTCAGCTTCTCTTCCACAATGCCTATGCATCGGGAAGCCCTCAGGTCCCACTAGTCCCATGTCTGCAACATGATCCATAAAATTTGTAAGTCAAATTTTCCTAACAAAAATATTTTAAATTTTCATATCATTTAATCAAAAAATCATTGTGCGATCTTACCAATCGCCCCCCATGCCGCACCAGGTGGAAGGGTCAAATTTGGATCTCCCTTGAAATCCATGCTAGCATATGGATAGTCCTCTACTGCTATGACTTGTTCTCCCCACCTAAGAAAGAACTATCATCCCAAATATTCTGAGGGGCCTCACCACCCCCCGGCCTCTTCATCAGATCTGCCTGTCTAGCTATTCGTGGATCACGATGGCTGCTGATGGTAGAGATAATCTTGGGGCGAAGCCCTGGAATCCTCTCGAAGAAGAATGTGCATAGGATGGTCCCATAGCCAAAATTCTTTGTCTTATTCTTCTGGATCGAGGTCAGTTGTTTCTTCAAGTTTGTCAGTAAGGATATGCACCAATCATACAATGTAGTCAAGCAATCCACTGCCAGACTCATGCTTCCTCGTTAAGTTTGGTGTAAGGAATTTGATCTGGCTACCCTCACAATGGTGAAAAGAAGCATCTTCATGTGCAAACCTTGCATATCTTTAATTGGGATATGTGTCCCTACCTTCTATGTACCCTCATCATAGTAAATTCGAATATAATCCTCGACATTTAACCCTCGTGTGGGCTTTCCCTGAAAATTTATTGGTTCCCCTCTATGAGAGAGTCTAGTTATGAAGTAAATGTCCTTGATTTCAATCCTTAGTGGCATCTGATCTATCATGAAACAATCCTCATATGGGTCCCAATAACGTACAAGCATTTCAAGCAATCTTGTGTTTTTTTTCATGTTTTTCATTTTGAATAATTTCAGTAATCCACATCCCCAGAGTATATCCAAGGATAAGTGGTCCTCCATGACCTCATTATCAATAGTACTATGTGTTGGGTCTCAATCTAGTCTCCTAAACTGAGCTCATTTAATTGTCAACCAGGATTTGTAAACTGCTGAAGTGAAATGTACCATATGTACCTAGGTGCTTGTTTCCTAATGCGTTGTATGTGGTGTTTTGTGATGTTTTGGCTCTTTATGTTGGTTTATGATGTTTTGGTCTTTTGGTACTTTATACTTTATATTCACAATGAAAATGCCTAGAAAACTAATGGAAAGAAGTTGGTGGTCAAAACAGTTAAGTCTAATGTGTGGAATGCAAATGCGATTGGAAACACTAAAGCAGAATCTGAATTATGACTAAATGAAAGCAAAAGCTTGATAATGACTTCTTAGGCAAATGACACAAACTAAACTTGAGAAATGATCACTAAATATGCAAGTTCTCTAACTAGACAGTTAAACACTAATCTTATCATGATGCAACATTTTGTTCTAAGCTCATCTATTCCATGACTAATTCCTAGTTCTATTCTGCAATTCAATTGAATGTCTCAGAACCTATACTCAAAGAGTTATTGGTTTCTTGTTCAAAGTAGTTCTTTTGAGGAAGAGCTCTGTTTATAAAATGATGAGGAGATTGTAGAGATTTCAGACCTTATAGTGATGTTATCTTCTGTTCCTATGGTTATGGATCACTTGTAGTTTTCAGAACAAAAAGATGTTTGTAAATAATGAAGGTTGTCTTGTGAATCCTAACAACTAAAGTAATTTATTGTGCAAAGGATGACAATGTGAATATGAGATGTAAGTGCGATGAGTTAATCTAAGAATAAACCTAAGATGCTACTAAACTAGAAAAATGTTGAACTATAAGTCATCATCAAACTTGAAACAAAGTAACTGAACATGAATTAAATGCAAATGAAACTCCGGAGTTGTTCTAACTGTACTAACATGCATTAATCTACGAAGTTACACAATCTGTTTGTTCATCATTAGTGATATTTTGGAAGAGTTCCTTCTTTTGGAAGAGGTAGAACAATTCTGACTGTGTACTTGTATGCAATTGAAAGCAAATGAAAAACTAAGTTATCACATCCATACCCTACTCGTCATTATGATGTATTGGGCAAGCGTTTAAGAGCAAGATCAGAGATGATACTTAGTACACACACACAACTAAATCATTCATTATCACGGTCATGTCTTGAACTTCTTAAGGATGTATTGGAAGAATTTCTTCTTGTGGAAGAGTGATGAGAACAAGTGTAACTGTGATATTGAATAGTAAAAACTACAACTAAATCCTATATTACCATAGCTATTCTTCATTCATCGTTATGATCTGTTGGAAGAATGTCTTCTTGTGGAAGAACTGGAATGAATATAACTACAGTATCTAGTTAAAAACAAATACAAATTCAACTCTTATCCTACAATACCATAGTCATTAATCATTCATCATTTTGGTTTGTTGGAAGAGTGTCTTCTTGTGGAAGAGCTAGAATGAATATGACTACAGTAGATAAAACAAAACAACTATCAATTCAAATGCAAAACGTAAAAGCAGCTAGGAAAAACTTATCTAGTTTACGCAAAAGAAATCCGTGCAAGAGGCAGGGGCCCTCTACCACTTGACGGCATTCAACTCCAAATTAAATCACGCCTTCAAAATAACTTTGTCTGCTCCATTAACGATGAAATAGTTTGAACATAACACTCTGTGTCTTCAAGGACGTAACACAGAGTTTACACAAAATCTAGCAGCAAATCTAACACAAAATTTCTAACTAAGCTCTCGGTCTACTCAAGAGTTTATAAAGTAAATGCAAGTAACAATAATTACAACAATTTAGGAATAATGTCTTTCCTTATCCGAATCATCTTAGGAGTCTTTGAGGTGGCTACGTGAAGGAGAAAAGACACCTGGACTGAGACAATCCTAGTAGGAGTCTTCCTTCACAAATGTGTTCCCACGTGCATAACCGTACCCAGAATTCATTTCCTCTTCCATGACGAGCAACACACCATGTAGGCACGACGTGGATCATGCCCATATGCGTTTTTCCTCAAGAGGCCACCCGGAACATACTCAAACATAAAGGTAGCTGCAGAATCGCCGGTTAGCTACGGAATGCCTGCATTCTGCAGCTAGTTCCGGTCAAAATGCTTAACAATGGCACCAATCACAAAATTCAACAAGTCAGTCATGTAAACCATTCTAGAAGTAATTTTAACTATTTTTATTGATCAATTGGGTTTAAAATAGAAATGGACAAGGGAAAATGAGGTAAAATGAGGTGAAGGAAAAGCACAAATTTGAGGCTCAACATACCCCCACTGCTGTCTCTTTGCATGTCCTCATGCAAATTATCCTATGAATTCTGAGGCTTCTACAAGGACATCTAATCCCCTTCTTCTCATTTGTCTGAAAGCTAGAGGCCTTCTGGGTTTCCTGATCACAAGTTTGAACCTGAGGTTTGTGAGTGCCCTGATCAACTTTTTGTTCCTTGTCTTCATCTTCTCATTGGTCCTCTCCACTTTGTCTATATGCGGGGATAAGGTTGAGTTCATGTCAGTCTTGAGCTTGATTTGATCTTTGAGAATTTCATTCTCATTTTTGATGTGTCTATTCAACAATTCCAACTCATACCTATCCCTCCTTAATATATCAATTTCAGACAGTGGAGGACTGGGGGTTCTTTCTCTGCTTTCTGAAGCTGTCCTTTCTAAAGTTTCCACATAATCATAAATTTCCTGTTGAGCAGGATCAATTTCAGGGGTGCCTTCATAAAAATCTTCTTCGTCATCCTCTTCAATGGATGTTTCTTCATCTTCAATATTGATTACCCCTGTTTGTTTGATTGATGTTTTCTTCAGTTTTCCCTTTAATCTGTGACTTCTCCTAAGCTGAGAGGACCCCTCTCCTTTCTCTGTAGTAGATTCCTTGATTATATTCTCATCCTTAAGTTGCCTCTTGATTCGAGTCAACTTCTCAAAAATGACTTCTTCACTGCTTTCTTGAACTGGTTTGTCAATTTTACCTTTTGAAGTCCTCCATTTCCTACTTCTCTTTGTGGGTTGTGGTTCAGGTGATAGTTCTTTTGCTTCTTCAAAATGATTTCTTATTAAGAAATCATCCCATGTATCATTTGTTTTAGATAGATGATGCTCAATCAAAATTTTGACCAACCCATGATTTTTTCAATATCAAATTAACACTCTTCTCTACCCACAAAACAATGGCTTTTTCTTTCGGATTAAAATGGCTTCGAGCTCTAAATGAAAATGGCTTCAATTCTTAGAATGACATACCTCTGTTTTATAGTGGCAACAGCTTCAAAACCTTTGGCTGATATGCTTCTGTTTGATCATGAAAGCAATCTCAAATTTCGAATTGATATGTATCTAATAGGCAGTGAGAGATGGCTTCAAATTTCTTTTTGTGCAATACCTCTGGCTCTTAGTAGCAAACGGTTTCAGTTTTAATACTTCAATACCTCTGTCTTTGGTAACAGAAAGACTTCAAACTCAATCACTGAAAAACACCTCTGTCTCTAATAGCAAATGGTATGCTTCAAATTCAACACTACAACATCTCTGTCTTTTGGTAACAACAGACTTTAAACTCTACACGGCCACAATTCTGTGTTGACAGTGAAAATACTCCAAACTTCGTCCACAGTGATATGCTATCTGTCCACGGGATCAAGTGGCTTTGAGTCCTCAGACTGTTATACTTCCAAATTTACCTCTTCTGCTCTGCTCTGCGTTTACAATGCTCAATGTTGTTATCCTTTAGCTCTGTTCCTGATGATAATAATATCTCTGTCTTCGGAATGGAATATCGGCTACGGAATGAAGTTATGGTAAATGGTCACGGCATAGAGTAGTGGAGTGAGGTGGAGGGATTGTATTAATGATTGAGGAGACGGCGGAGGATTTTACGACGGCAGGGGAAATCATCATCATTAAATAACTTGGTTAAGAGTCGTGGGAAATTCAAACGCTTTGGTCATTTCACCGCTTAAATGCTATCGGATATGAAATTTGAAATGGAAGATTTTAATACAAAGTCTGTAGAGGGTTTGTTGGTGTTTGATCAATAAAAACAATTAAAACAACCTTTCGAATAATCCACAACTAAACTATGCTAAACTTTTATGAAATGCCATCGTAATTTAAATTTGTTACCTCTGCCCTTTATTTGATTTTTTTTTTTTTTTAGCCTTTGTCTTCTCTGCTCATTTCTGGAGGAGTCTTCATGATTTTCTTGATGCTTTTGATACATGAGTACACTGGGTCACTTTGTTGTAATTCTGATGTCTGCTAGTTGATGCCTTCAGGATTTGTAGCTGCAGAAAGACTATCGGGCTGCAGAAAGGCTGATCAGCTGCAGAATGTCCACTGAGCTGCAGAATGTTCCTGTAGAACACTTTAATCATGAAAATGAAATGTTTTTGGAGTATGGGTGAAATGTTATGAAAATGGATGATGGATTATGATATGTATGAAGTGGATAAGTGGAATGGAATGGATTCAGTCCATTAAATGGAATGAAGGAACATAAGGGCTGTACTGCAATTCATGACATATTTTATTCACTTACAGCATGATATCAAATTTTTTGTTTTGACATGAAAATGAAATGGATGGGAGATGGAATGAAATGTGGAATGGAGTCAGATGAAATGAATGATGGATGGAATGGAGTATGAATGGATAAGTGAATGGAGTGAGATGAAATGAATCATAAGCACTATGGAATTGAACTTATGATTTTTATAACAGCTGCTTAAAACAAAAATGGGAAAAGTTAGAGTGTCAGAGAGACTCTGATTTTCACCCTATCTTTTCTGTATAAACATGCCAATCAATGATTGGTTTTCATGCTTATACCTTTTTTATTTATTTATTTATTTATTTATTTTTTTTATTATTTTATTTTATTTTATTTTATTTTTCAAAAGAGAAATGCTTCTGAAAATTTAATCAAGTTGATGAAGAAGAGAGACTCTTCTTCATTAACTTCACATCATTGTCTTCTTGGAACTTCTTGACAAACTCTTCTCTTGAGAGTGGCTTGTGGTATAGCTTCAGTCTATGACCATTCACAAGAAAAGTGACCTCCTCTTCATCTATAGTTCTGATTTTTACCGCCCCATTATCAAAAATTCGAACAATTTCATATGGCCCAAGCCAATGTGTCTGAAATTTCACTTGAAAATCCTTGAATTTTGAATCAAACAAGAGAGCCCAGTCACCCTCTTTAAATTTCTTCTCCTTGATGTACTTGTCATGCCATCTAGCCCTTTGCTGTTAGACTAGACTTGTTTTCTGAACTGCATCTTGTCTGATCTCATCCAATTCATTAATTTTCTCCAGTCTATGATTTTGTGCCTCCGTTAGATCAAGTCCTAGCTGAACTGCCATCTTGAATGTTTGAATTTGGAACTCTATGGGAAACAAAACTTGCTTTCCATAAACAAGCTCATAAGGAGTATGGCCTGTTGTGTTTCTCCACGTAGTTCTATAGGCCCACAAGGCTTCAGGAAGCCTATCTACCCAATCTCTTCTATGTAGATGAACAGTCTTTGTTAGGATTCCTTCAATGACTTTATTAGTGGATTCCACTCGACCATTTGCTTGTGGATGATAAGGAGTAGATGTTCTATGTCTGATTTTGTAATTCTCCATCATTTGCTCCACTAGCCTTGATGTAAATTGAGCTCCTTGATCTGTAACAATTTCCCTTGGGACACCAAAACGAGTAAAAATATCCTCAAAAAGAAAAGTAACTACAAATGATTCATTAGCAACAAGTAATGGTTTAGCTTCTACCCACTTAATAACATAATCAGTGCAAACTAATATATATTTCTTTTGTCTCGATGGAGGACTAATAGGTCCTACAAAATCCAAGGCCCATTTTTCAAAAGGTTCAATGTGTACCTGAGGTTGTAATGGCATCTCACCTGAAGGAGAAGGTTTCCCTACCCTTTGGCAACTGTCACACATTTTTACATACTCCCTTGCATCTTTGAACAAGGATGGCCAATAATATCCTAAATTAAGGATCTTATAGGCTGTCCTCTTATCTGCAAAGTGTCCGCCACAAGGTTCATCATGACATGCCTTGAGAATTTCAGGCATCTCATCTTCACGAACACACCTTCTAATGATCAAATCTGAACCTGTCTTGTACAACTCATTAGCGACCCATGAATATCCTGCACTATCATTAATGATTTTTCTTTTATCCCTTGCATTCATAATTGAAGGAAATTTTCCTGAAACTAAATAATTAGCAATATCAGCAAACCATGGAGTTTGAGTAGAGATTGCAAAAAGATATTCATCAAGAAATTGATCTTCAACTGGAGTGTCATCTTTGATATTTTGGAGTCTAGATAGGAAATCAGCTACTGTGTTTTGTTTTCCAGGCCTATCTAGAATAGTAATGTTGAATTTTTGTAAGAGCAATAACCATCTTATAACTCTACCATTAGTGATTGATTTATTCATTAAATATCGAATGGCAGAATGATCAGTGTGAATAAAAGTTTCATAGCCGGTTATATAGTGTCTAAATTTGTTAATGCCATGAACAACAGCTAAAAACTCTTTTTCAGTTACAGTATAGTTTAACTCTGCAGGAGTCAAATTTTTACCGATATAATAGATGGCATAGGGAATCAAATCTTTCTATCCCAATACTGCTCCTAGAGCTGTATCGGAAGCATCTGTCGAGATATGAAAAGGTAACTTCCAGTTAGGTCCCCTTAATATAGGTGCTTCAGAAATTTTGGTTTTCACGGTTTCAAAAGCTAACTGGCAATCAGAAGTCCACTTAAATTCACAATCTTTGGTGAGTAATTTGAAAAGAGGAGATGCTATTTTGGTGAAGTTTTCTATAAATCTCCGATAGTACCCCGTAAATCCTAGAAAACTTCTTACATCTCTTTGACAACTTGGAATGGATAGGTTAGAAATAACTTCAACTTTCGCTTCATCAACTCTAATCCCATCCCCCGAAATGTGGTGCCCTAAAACAATACCTTCAGTGAACATCATAAAACATTTTTCATGACTAAGAGAAAGGTTTGCTTCTTGACATATTTTTAAGACCTTTTCCAAGTTTTCTAAAGCCTCTTCAAATGTATCCCCATAAATTGTAAAATCATCCATGTACACCTCTACACAGTCATGTATCAGATCAGAAAAAATTCCTAATACTGCCCTTTGGAATGTTACAGGTGCATTGCATAACCAAAATGGCAATACTCGGTAGGCATAGGTACCCCAAGGACAAGTAAATGTGGTTTTATCTTGGTCTTCAAGTGCTACTTGGATTTGATTGTAACCACTAAACCCATCCAAGAATGAAAAGTACTTTTTACCTGCTAATGTATCTAATACTTGATCTATGAAAGGTAAGGGAAAATGGTCTTTAAGAGTAGCTTTATTCAGTTCTCGGTAGTCAACACACACCCTCCATTTTCCATTTTTCTTAGGTACAATTACTAAAGGAGAAACCCACTGACTATCTGAAATAGGATAAATGAAGTTAACATTTAACAATTTTTGCAGTTCTTCCTTGACAATTTCCCTAAGATTTCGATTCATCCGTCTTTGAGGCTGTCTGATTGGTTTGAAATTTGCCTCTATATAGATGTGATGAGTACAAGTATTGGGACTTATCCCTTTCATGTCAGTGTATTCCCATTCATATGCAGAAGAATGTCTCTGTAATACTTTGACTAACTCTTCTTGTTGAGATTTTTCTAGGTTTTTGTTTATGTTCAAGGTTTTGCCTGGAAAAATTTCACTTGTAGAGCCGCCAAATTTGTCCATAGAATGAAGAGACATCTGCCTAGATGACAAGAATTCAATATTGGATCTCTCTTGAAATGATTCTTGTTTGTGTTCTGGAGAAGATTCAAATTTTTCTAGAGTATTCAGAATTTGATTATCTTCACTAATTTCTGAAATTGTGAAGAGTGGTTGCAAATATTCTTCATCCTCTATCCATTGAGTGTCATCTAGATCTGTAATTGTCCTAGCTGGAGGATATAGAGTGAATTTCTTTGTTGAACTTCCATCAGAAATATACATATCACCGGACCTACAACTAATAAAAGCATCAACTGTAGCCAACCAAGGTCTTCCTAGTATAACAGGATGGCCTCCCAGATTATTCTTGGGTGTCAGGATCATGAAATCCATAGGGTACTCCCAAGAGTCTAGGGACACTGGAATGTCTTCTATTACCCCATCTGGTCTGATCACAGATCTATCTGCTAATTGTAATAGTGTGGGTGTAAAGAGAAGATTAGGAAGTTTCAGTTTGTCCATGATTTGTCTACTCATGATATTTATTGCTTCCCCTAAGTCAATGAGTGTGTTTTGAATTTCAATTCCATTGATGTGAATTTTGACAACTGGATTTCCTGGGTCAAGGTACTTTGGAATAGTAATCTTTCCCATCATAATGTCTGCTATTTGTCCTACCAGTTGAATTTTCTTGGTTTCTCTTATTCTTTTTCTTGTTGTCTTCATACTCAACTCCTTTATTGTTTTGGCTAAAATTGGGATTTTCTTGATGGCTTGCAATAATGGAATTTTAATGCAAACATTTATCAGTTCATCCAAGAAATCATAATTAGGCACCATTATTTGTTTTTCTACACCTTTATCAATTTGTAGTCTTTCCGGAAAGGGAGGTATAGAAGTAGATGTGGATGGTTGCTCTAATACTGGAGTTGAACTTATTGGATCTTTTTGTTTCAGATTTTCAATGTTTTGGCCTTGAAAGGATGTTCCTTCCTCAAGACTTTTATTAACCCGTAGGGAGTCTTCCTCAGAATTATCTTGTTCCTGTATGATCACAGAAGGTTTCCTCTTCTCAAGTATCCTTCCAGACCTAAGTTGAACATCACTAAGGTCTAGAGGAGTAATTAAATAAGTTGGAAATTGTTGTCCTTCTATCATGTATGTATTCTGAGGGTTCTTATTATTGGGGTTTGGTATGGGCTGAGCTGGCAATTGATTGGATTTTTGAGGGAATGGTAATGGAAGTGGTTGATTTTGATGAGGTTGGTTCAGATGATGTTGTTGAGAGTTTTGTTGAAAATTTTGTTGAAGATTTTGAGGAAAATTTTGTTGAGGATTTTGAGGATAAAAATGTGGATATGGTGGATAGGATGGTGGATACTGATAATATGGAGAGTATCTTCCATAGGGACCTTGTGATCCTTGTGCCCAGGCTTGAGATTGATTTTGAAATTGGGGCCAAGGTTGCTGCCAAGAATTCCAAGGTGGAGGTTGATTATACATTTGATCATGGAATCCTTGTGTCTGAGATCCCTGTCAAGGTCTTCTAGATACAAAGTTAAGAGATTCTGTGGAGTCTGTAGGAGTTTCTTCCTGAAAAACAGCCTTGAGACCAGGAAGAGAAGGACAATTCTTGGTCTCATGTTTCTCAGAACAAATAACACAGGTTTCTACAACTTTTACATCTAGAGGACATTCTCTCAAGGCATGTTTCTTCCTACATTTGGGACAAAAGATTGCCAAGGCATCAGATTCAACCTTTTGCTTGTTTTGTATCTTGAGGGTGTCTATTTGTTCACTAAGACTCCCTAAGATGTCAGATTTAAAATCATCAAGCATGTGTCCTATTTCTTATCTACTTACTGTCCCAGAAGCAGATTTACTTGCCCTTGCAAGAGCAGGATCTCTTGGACCTTTGACAGTTTTGGATTTCCCTCTGGAAAGGTTGATACATAACTCGGATATTTCAGGTAATGTGAGTTGTGATATATCCCCTTTTCCCATCATGTTAAGGATATCCAACCATTCATCCCTAATGGTTTTCAACAAAAGAGATTTTAAAGTGTCTTGATCTAGGTTTTCCATTTGTGCCCTTTTTTATGTTGTATTTAAATCTTTCCAACAAATCTTCTAAGTTTTCATCTTCTTTTTGTAACATCTTGAACACTTCTTCCTTATGATTAACCGGCATACAATAATCCAAGTATCTCTCTAGAAATGCTTGTTTCATGTCTTCCCATGTTCTAATGGAACTACTGTTTAAGCTCATAAACCACTTCAATGTTGCTCCTTTCAGAGTTGAAGGAAATAATTTCAATTTTTGAGCATCTTGAAGGTAGTCATAAGTCCTACACAGCACTTCAAATTCGAATAAGAAAGTTTCAGGATCCTCATTTTTAAGTCCATAGAAGTTCGGAAGGACAGAAGGTGAAATGTTTTTCATGGTTGTATTGGTTTCTCCATCAAGTATAGGGAACCCAAAAGAGCTTCCTATTCTACCTCTTCCTCCATCTGTACCTCTACCTCCTCTTCCTCCTTCTCCTCTACCTCTTCCTCTACCTCCTCCAAATGTGTTTTCTCCATTAACAACTCCTCCTCCTCCTTCTTCTGCCATGGTTGATTCTCCCGTGGAAGTAGAAAGGTTTGTATCCTCAACAAAGGTTTTTGGATCCTCTACTATGGCAGGTTCAATGGATGAAGTGGAAGGTTTCTCTAATGGAATAGGTGACCTTAGATCTTCTAGAAGTCCAGGATCAGTAAAGGATGGAAGATGGGTTTGAGTTGAAGGTGTACTAGTTCTGGATCTGGATGAAACAAGTGGTGTTCTAGAAATCAAACTTCTGCCTCTGCTGCTTATAAATCTTCCCCTTGAATCTCTCTCCCTACGCATAAAATTGTTTTTTGATGCTAAGAAACAAAGGTTACCTAGTTTTCACTTCCCCGGCAACGGCGCCAAAATGTTGGGTCTCAATCTAGTCTCCTAAACTGAGCTCATTTAATTTTCAACCAGGATTTGTAAACTGCTGAAGTGAAATGTACCATATGTACCTAGGTGCTTGTTTCCTAATGCGTTGTATGTGGTGTTTTGTGATGTTTTGGTCTTTTATGTTGGTTTATGATGTTTTTGGTCTTTTGGTGTTTTATATTCACAATGAAAATGCCTAGAAAACTAATGGAAAGAAGTTGGTGGTCAAAACAGAGTTAATTCTAATGTGTGGAATGCAAATGCGATTGGAAACACTAAAGCAGAATCTGAATTATGACTAAATGAAAGCAAAAGCTTGATAATGACTTCTTAGGCAAATGACACAAACTAAACTTGAGAAATGATCACTAAATATGCAAGTTCTCTAACTAGACAGTTAAACACTAATCTTATCATGATGCAACATTTTGTTATAAGCTCATCTATTCCATGACTAATTCCTAAGTTCTATTCTGCAATTTAATTGAATGTCACAGAACCTATACTCAAAGAGTTGTTGGTTTCTTGTTCAAAGTAGTTCTTTTGAGGAAGAGCTCTGTTTATAAAATGATGAGGAGATTGCAGAGAGATTTCAGACCTTATAGTGATGTTGTCTTCTGTTCCTATGGCTATGGATCATTTGTAGTTTTTAGAACAAGAAGATGTTTGTGAATAATGAAGGCTGTCTTGTTAATCCTAACAACTAAAGTAATTTATTGTGCAATGGATGACAATTTGAATATGAGATGCAAGTGCAATGAGTTAATCTAAGAATGAACCTAAAATGCCACTAAACTAGAACAATGTTGAACTATAAGTCATCATCAAACTTGAAACAAAGTAACTGAACATGAATTAAATGCAATGAAACTCCGGAGCATTCTAACTATACTAACATGCATTATTCTATGAAGTTACACAATCTGTTTGTTCATCATTAGTGATATTTTGGAAGAGTTCCTTCTTTTGGAAGAGGTAGAACAATTCTGACTGTGTACTTGTATGCAATTGAAAACAAATGAACTGAAAGCAAATGAAAAACTAAGTTATCACATCCATACCCTACTCGTCATTATGATATCTTGGGCAAGCGTTTAAGAGTGAGATCAGAGTTGATACTTAGTAAAAACACACAATTAAATCATTCATTATCACAGTCATATCTTGAACTTCTTAAGGATGTATTGGAAGAATTTCTTCTTGTGGAAGAGTGATGAGAACAAGTGTAACTGTGATAGTGGATAGCAAAAAATACAACTAAATCCTATATTACCATAGCTATTCTTCATTCATTGTTATGATCTTTTGGAAGAATGTCTTCTTGTGGAAGAACTGGAATGAATATAACTACAGTATCTAGTTAAAAACAAATACAAATTCAACTCCTATCCTACAATACCATAGTCATTAATCATTCATCATTTTGGTCTGTTGGAAGAGTGTCTTCTTGTGGAAGAACTGGAACGAATACGACTACAGTAGATAAAACAAAACAACTACCAATTCAAATGCAAAACGTAAAGATAGCTAGGAAAAACTTATCTAGTTTACGCAAAAGAAATCCGTGCAAGAGGCAGGGGCCCTCTACCACTTGACGGCATTCAACTCCAAATTAAATCACGCCTTCAAAATAACTTTGTCTGCTCCATTAACGATGCAATAGTTTGAACATAATACTCTGCGTCTTTAAGGACGTAACACAGAGTTTACACAAAATCTAGCAGCAAATCTAACACAAAATCTCTAACTAAGCTCTCGGCCTACTCAAGAGTTTATAAAGTAAATGCAAGTAACAATAATTACAACAATTTAGGAATGATGTCTTTCCTTATCCGAATCATCTAGAGTTCCTTGAGGTGGCCACATGAAGAAGAAAGACATCTGACCCATGGCCCCAGAGAGTCTTCTGCACAAATGTGTTCTACGGCACAACTGCATTTCCGGTAATCCATTTCCGCCTTCCATGACGTGCAACAAACTGCGGTAGCACGACGGGATTCTATGCCCAGCGTTTTCCTAAGAGGCCACTCCGGAACATACTCAAACATAAAGGTAGTCGTTAATCGGGGCTGCTAACATGAATGTCCGCATTCGCAACCTAGTTCCTGGCCAAAATGCTTAACAATGGCAACAATCACAAAATTCAACAAGTCACCATGTAAACCATTCTAGAAGTAATTTTAACTATTTTTATTGATCAATTGGGTTTAAAATAGAAATGGACAAGGGAGAATGAGGTAAAATGAGGTGAAGGAAAGCACAAATTTGAGGCTCAACACTATGCTCTCTTTCCCTCCTGCTTATGGTCATCATGCATCATTTCATTCAAAATCCATTTAGAATTTCATTTTAAAATTTCGCTCTGCGCATATGCAAGTTCATTCAGACACAGTCATGTTTATACGCGATTTCATACTTATGAACCCGCGTATACAAAGAGGGTTTGAGAAAAAACATAAATTCTATGGTAAAAATCCAAAAACAATTCTTGAATTGATAAATAAATTAATTACTAAGATGAGTATGAGGCCTACTTGAAAGATTTGGATCAATTCGGTGGGTAATTGCTCTGTTTCCAAGAAGGGTATTTTTTTCTCCATAGCACTTTCACAACTTCTTCACAACAAAAATGATCAAATGTGAGTCCAAAAGGCCTATTTATGCCCAAAATTCAAAAAAAAAATCACAAAAACTTTTTGTGTTCATTTTTTGAATTTTTTCATGACTTTTTAACCTTTTGGCTTGTAAGTGTTGGGATAGGTTGTTTTCAGGTCCATTCTGGTGATTTAGAGATGATTCTGTTTCTTCTTCAGTTCCATGAGCGATGACATGTCATGGAAGGTATTTTCGTTTCGAACTGGCATATAGGTTAGGGAATTCATTTTCTGTTGCAATTATGCATACTAGCCTCCATTCTGAAATCTTGCCATAGGGTCGACCCCATCATCTTATGATTATTAAACCAATTTCTCTCATCGACTTATAAATCATGATATGATGGTAGAGCTATCCTTTACATGGGATTCTTAGTTAGATCCTCGCTAGAATATCTCACCCATGCTGCAAATTGTGTAGGCTGGGGATTCCCCTTTAGTCCCACCATGAATTATGCATTGAAGCTTCATTCTTATTCTTATTTGCTATCTTTTTCTAGCTATATACCCTAGAGGCTCCCACTTTGTTGTTGAGTTGTTTCGTTGCATTGCATATTGACCATTTGTATATCTTGGCCTTTATTCGGCTTCATTTGGACTTGTGTTTAAGCCATCTTTTGACCATGTCTTTCTGCAAAGTCAACCGTGCAATCACTTAGCCTTCACGACTCAACACCATTTCCCATGGATGAAACATTCCTCTGGGTGTCACTTTCCAGTTTTTTCCACCTTGCATTGATCATAGGATTATTACTATCCTAGGAACTAGTGCATTTTTTTACTGACACTCATTCTATCCTTTGTACTATAGGAATTATTTTATTCTTTTTCAGGATTTCAAATATGAAAAAGACAAAAAAATAAAATATCCAAAAAAGAGTGGGAACGGGACATTACTTCCATATTTGATGGCAGCTAAAGAGTCAGTTGTGTCGCCCTTGAATAAAGCACAAAAAAGCTAAGTCTTTTCTCCATTTTGGGATGGCTTTAGTTTTGACTTAGGAGAAGCCATAACCTTGTTATTGAGTCAGTACTATCGCGGTTCTTTATCTCTTCCAATCATATGGAGGGTTTTTTTTATGCCTCCTATATGACAAACTTATACAAAGTTATCATATGTTTCCATAGTAAAAATGAGTCATGCTTTTGTTCAAGGGAAGTAAACTGAGTCGGCCTTTCTGCGGTGTCTCTTGAGTCATTTTTCAGTCGACCTTTATGCGGTGTCTCTTGACTCATTTTTCAGTCGACCATCCCGGTCTATCAGAGTCTTGTTATATCACATCAGCTAATTAGCCCTTTTCTTGTGCTGGTTTGAGAAGGTCTCCATTAACTTATTTCCAACGGGTTTGTCTCTTATCGACTTCGACAAATTTCTCTAAGAGTAAACCTCAAGCCGTACCCTGGCCCTATTTACATAATTGATAGGTGACGTACTCAGCATTGATCAACACCATGGGTCTGTGACTTAGTGGTTTCCCTTGTGTTTGACTTCATATTACATTATCACACCTAGGATTCGTGTAGTGCCTTGGTTTCCATTTGACCCTATTGGTGGATTCCTCGCCTCTTTGTCAGCTTTCATTATTGGTTGGTTCAAAGCGTTTCTGTCATGCGCTAGCTACATTTTGTGCATGTCAGAAACATGCTTCAGTTTGGTTACTTCACTTTTCTTCGTCCATTCCTTCCAAAGTTTGGCCTTCGAGTTACACTCGCGCTAGATTGATGTGGGGTTCCTTAATTCCTTCCTTCTAGCATATATTTTCCCATCGACTCCGACTCATTGCTCTGGGAATAAGGTCTAGAGTCATTTTTTCAGTACCTTAGGGTTTGCAGTTATCAGTGACAGATTACTTCGCTATCGATAGTTAGAATGCATCAATGTCTCCTGATTGGTAGATTCTCTCAAGTGTTCGACTTCAACTCATTTGTTAGCACTTGTTAGATTGTATTAGGGCACCTTGTCTCTCATCATCATTATCGGTGAGTTGTCCCACGTTTGTTAATGGTATACATCAATGACCAGTAATTAAATGATTTCTCACATGGTCGACCTCAACTCATTTATTCCCATTGTGTATAATTATGCCATAGTGATCGGTGAAGACCTCGAGTTTGCATTAGCATGCTTTGGTTCACTTTGACAGGTCCTTTAGTTTTCTGCCAGTGACACCATTCACCCTTATATGTTCAGTTCATCAGAAAAAAATCCTATATGTGTGCACCCGAGTTGCGTGCAGTACCATTTTTCTATCACTTATGATTTGGTACTTGGATATTCAGTTGTGACTTTAGTGATCAAATATCTTTGCAGCATCATTTATCAGTCTTTTATATGTGATACTTGGACATGATTTTGATATGTACTTCTGGGTAGTGATCAAATGATTCACTATGTACTTTACAGTTCATTTATACTTATATACATATTGTATCCACTCCATACTTGATATGCGGACATGATTTTCTTTCACTGATCATGGGCATGTCCACCTCAGACATGCTCTTCCTTTCTGATTTATTTCACTAGTTTTTGGCAGGCTAAAATCTAGTGAAGTCCTCTCTAATCCTCGCAAGATTATTTCTTATGCACATAATACATTTTGGTCATCATGTACCCCTTATGACCTCATATATTAGGGGGCATCTGTTATAGCATCATTTATCACCTCTATATACTTGATGACTTATGCATTGGCCTTGGGAAACCCCATTCAGACTTGGTCAACTTCTTAAAAAACAATATTTTGAATTCCATACGTGACTCTACCCAGAATTGTTTAAGTGTAGACGCGGGTCCACTCATATCTGACCCACGTATACAATTTAAAATATTAAAAAATAATGAACTCTCTATTAATTGGGGGGGGGGGTCTGGTTTCTAAACAACTACCCACACTAACTTCTCTTTTAATTATTTCTAACTGGCACATTCGTTGAAGCCATAAAAGCGGCTCAAGGGAGAGAGCCTAAGAGGCTCAAGAGAATGCCCTGATGTTACTAGCATATTATATGCTGTGTCCCGGAGATTTCCCTGTTCCTCCCTGCAATGGGATGGTTCAAGAAACCCTTGTTTCCTTGTGATGTTCACCCCCTCTTTATGTGACATCCTTTGTGCACCTTTTATGGAAGAAGATTTGTGAGGCTAGTGCTGGACGGATCTGGAGGACAGTTTCGCTTGGAGCCGTGGAAGATCTCAGGTGATTTCTCCACTTTTTCTTTACATATTATCAATAAAATAAGCTCTATCCCATTCCTGATGTCTTTGTGTTATATGTCTCTTATACATGTTGAATGATCTTGTAATGGTTTATTTCATGTTATTTTTTATGAGATTATATGATCTAACATGCTGGCATCTAGGATATATATGTTGTGAAAGTAGGTTGTGTGTTTTGTCTTGATTGATTTGCAAGTCTTGAAGAACGAGGAGTAGCAGAGGGTTTTCACCCTACGGGATCGACCTCAGATGTAGGACACACGGGTAAGGTCACCGATCCTCAGTTTTCTAGTTCAAGCATTAGGACTTGTAATTTGTGTGCTTCTTGTGATGATATGTCTTCCACTCTGTTAGGTCCCTCAACCCAGACCTTAAGGTAGTTTTTCCCGCAACACTCAATTAACTCTTTAGCTCGAATAAAAGTTGCCATTTTGATAACCCAAGAATCACAATATTTACCAGTAAACATAGGAGGTGGTTGACGATCCATGCTACACCAATCATCCTCGATCTCTCTTCTGTCTTCTGCTAGACTTCTCAGTTCCTCGACTGCGACCTAAATTTATCTAAATATGGCAACAATAATTGTCTTTCCTTGTTTATTCATTTTCTTAATATGCTTCATTCGTGCTTTCTGACACATGACTGTAGTCTTTCTTCTATCTTATGGTCGCTTTCCCTATTGCATGAGACTTCCTTCTATATCGCTCCTGGAAAAAACATGAATTTTAATATGTGTCCCCGTAAGGCACAATATTCACCCAAAAACATTGTCATTCTTGACAAAATAGAAAAATTTGCGGATGAACGAGCCTTTGCAAAGCCATAAACACACTTTCCAATAAAATCCTTTTCTTTTTCTTTTATTTCTCCTTTTAAAGTTCAAGCTTTAAAAATATCCAAAAAAAACTCTTTATACCATGAAAATTTTCCAAACCTTTACCATGCACCTTTTTAATTTAAAAACTTTCAAAAGAGCCTTTTTTAATCTCATAAACCCTTTAAAAAAAAAAAAATCAAATTTTTTTTTCTAAATATTTTAAGCTGCGCACATACCTTTTAAAAAATAAATTATCTCCCAAACTTTAATAAAACTCCTTTTAAAAATATATCCCTCCAATAAAAACACCACATAAAACATTTTATTTTGACTTACACCAAAAAATATATCATAAATATGACCTTCTTTTATATTTTTTAAATATTTTTTCTTTTATGAAAGGAGCCATCAAATTAAGCCCATTAAAAATTTATATGAGCCTTTTTTAAAATAACATCTCACTATATGAAGGTGAAACTTGTCTAGTGTAGGCGGAACTCATACGCTCCTTGGTTGTGGCAGGTTTTTTCTATCCTGATTCGGTCGGTGTGATGTGGGTCGCCATGTAATGCAGCTCTCATAATAAGTGGGCACAGTGCTCCTTGGTCCATAAAACCTTCCCTGAACCCCTCAATTTTGTGTCAGTAGGAAGGCTTTAAAAGAGGTTTTTTAAAAGAAACAAATTGATCCCAAAAAATATATTTTCACCTCTATTCATGAAGATTAAAAACCTTTTACTTTGTTGTAAGTGAGTTTAAAATTTAGCCTCGTCACACATCAGGTGGATATGGTGACTCATTGACTTACGACTTCAACCCTCACTCACGACGACTTGTTTTAAACCTTCGTTAAATTATTTTTTGGCTACTCTCCTCTTCGACCGGAGACAACTAGGGATGCAGCCCTCTTTCTATTTAGAAAAAATCGACAAGATCCGACTTATTTTTCAATGATGACAATAAAAAAATTTATTCTTTTATCACTTGCAGGTTCTACAAGTTCCAGCCGCATAATTTATGCTCTTTAGATCCTCTAGCTTGAGCTATGATACCAATTTGTTGGAAAGACGAAGAGGATTAAAAAAAACATTTACACTCACAAAATAATATGAGATGTTGCTTGTTAGGTCCCTATATTACTATTGTAGCCCCCTTATTGTTATTTTTGTGCCCATCTATACCCAATATTGTTATTGTTGTGCTCCATATAAGCCAATTATGGCTATTGTTGTGACCTCACATTATTATTGTTATGTAGGCTCTGATTATATTGTGACCTCTTAGACTCCTATATATACCAAGGACGTCTTGTCATTTGTATCATCCAAGGGTTTTTAATTTAAGTAATGTAGAGGAGGTTGCCCCCTCTAAGAGGTTAACTTTTAAATCGTTGATCTATCTTTTCTTTTGTTTCGTGAGTTGGTAGCATAAATTTTGGTATTAGATATTTTGGGTTTCTTACTTCGTGTATCCATTTTTTTGTTGCAAGGCATATTGGAAATAATGATATATATTCTTCATTATGCCCTTTGAATCACTTCAAACTAATTTTTCAAACAAAAGTTGTGCAAATTTAGAAAATACATACATTTTTGCTTATTTTTTGGAGCTTGATCTTGAAAATATTGTATCTCTATAATTTCGTCTCTCCCAGATCTGAAGTTTGGTCTTGTGGTAGCAACATAATTGATCAAAATTACGAGATCACGTGCAACAAATTTCACTCTCACAACGAGTAACCAAAAAATAATTGGAAGCAATGATGAATTTTAACATGGATGGTTTAGAATAAAAAATAAAAAGGGACATGGAAGGTTTTAAGGATGGTTTACAAAAATGGAAGGTTTAAAGGATGGTGTAAAAGAAGAAATGGAATTTTTGAAGGATGGTTTAAAAGAATAAATAGAAGGTTTGAGAAATTTGCTACAAGAAATGGTTCCTAATGGTGACAAGGTATTCCATGAAACTCATGATGAGAATAAAAGGAATGTTAATCATGATTTTAGAGACTCTAACTTTGGGTTGAAGACCAAACACATCAAAAATATCGATATGAGAAATTTTGATGGCAAGGATCCGGTATCATGGATACTACATATGGAGCAATATTTTGATCTACATGATGTGCAACTCTCACAATAGGTACATATTACATCTTTATATTTAGAATCCAATAAGTGTGTATGGTATCAAGGTTTTGTTCTCATAATCCACTTGTCATTTGGTAAATTTTTTTCAGATGAAATGATAGCACATTATGAGGATACAAATACAAACACCTTTTGTAGCTAATTGATAAATCTCAAACAAAAGGGTTCAATGGCAAAGCCCATTGACGAATTCCAAAAATTGAATATCAGGGTAACTAATATTCCAGAGTAGCGTAGGATTTATGTCTTCCTAGGGACTTTAAAGGATAACATCGAACATGAGGTTCACCTTTGGGAACATGATTCATTGGAGAAGGCACTCAGGGTGGAAAGAAAAGTTGAAAGAAAAATTATGGCAACAAGGAATTCTACCACTTAGAACTATAATTATGGAAGTATTGCTACTCTTAGTCTTTCACAACCTACAAGGTTGACAGCACAACAATTGGAGGAAAAAAGAGCAAAGGGACTTTCTTATATTTGTGATAGAAAATACACTAAAGGTCAAAAGTGTGTCGAGAAGAAATTACTTTACATATATTGTGAAGAGGAGGAAGAAAAAGAAAAATAAACATCGAAAGAAGAGGATATACACTAGGAATCAATGCTAGAGAAGGAATAAATGAATCTCACCATATCTTTTGACTCATAGACGAGAATTACCACTCCTCTAAATATCAATATAGAAGGAGATATCAAGAAGAAAAATGTAATAGTGTTGATTGATTCGAGAAGTACCCATATTTTTATTCATTGTAAGATAGGCAAGGAATTGAACGGCTTTCTATATACAACACTAGAATGTCAAGTTGTTAGGTAAAATTGACTTGATTTTAGAGTCAAAGTTGGCCAGGTCAAACAGTGATGGTTTTAGGGCTCATGGTATTGTATACCCATGGTTTTCTTCCAATGGTATTTCATGTAATGGAGCCTGTAAAAGGATGGAAAGACATCATTGTAGAAGAAGCCAAGGAGGTGAGTTGTGAAGACTCACATGCCAGGTTGGCCAATGTTTTGGTCAAGGCTAATGAAATTTCATTGGCTTGGGTTTTTCCCTGGAGTTGGGGTTTTCCCAGTTAAATATTGTGTGTTTTGTTATTGGTTATTTTTATTGTTCCTCTCGGTAAAACTCCATAAATTATGTAATTCTCTTCGTATAAAGTTTTATTCCCTTCTTAAATTTTTCTTCATTTGGTATCAGAGCCGAAGGTTATATTTTGGAGTATGGGTTCTACCTAGGTGATAGGGGGATTTCGGGTTAACCGATACCCTGGGTAAAAACTTTGAGGGGGTAAGGGCCAGAGTGAGCATGGTTGGGCTAACTCACTTGGAAAGGTTGGTTGGATTTTAGTCAAGGAACCCCAAGTCAAGTTTAAGTGGGGAATGTTGGGTAAAATTGACTCGGGTTTAGATTCAAGGTTTTCCAGGTCAAACAGTGATGGTTTTGAAGCACGTGGTATTGTATACCCGTGATTTTCTACCCATCGTATTTCATGTAATGGAGCCTGTAAAATGATGGAAAGAATTCATTGTAAAAGAAGCCAGGGAGATGAGATGTGAAGACTCACATGGCCAGGTTGGCCAAGGTTTTGGTCAAGGCTAATGAAATTCCATTAGATTGGGTTTTTACCCGGAGTTGGGGTTTTCCCGGTTAAATAATTATTTTTTTTTATGTGTTTTTTTTTTGTTATTTGTATTGTTCCTCTCAATAAAACTCCATAAATTGTGTAATTCACTTCGTAAAAAGTTTTAGTCTCTGCTTAATTTTTTATTCACAAGTCATGGTTTCAAATGGAGGAACTATAAATTTCTCTATAGAGTGCCATAATATCATGCTAACCATGGGGGAATATGTATTGAATAGTCCAATGCTTTCCATTAGAATGGATGGTGTTGATGTTGTACTAGGAGTCTAATATTTACAATCTTTGGGGACAATAGCTTTTAATTTCAAGAAAAATTCTTGAAATTATTTTGGGAAGGAAATTAAATTGAATTAAGGGGTATCACAGGAAAACCATGGAAGATAATTAGTGCTAATGGTATGCAAAAAAATTGAAGAAATACCAACGAGATATAATTACACAATTATGCTCACTAGAGGCTCAAACATAAAAAAAACATTTATTTTTGTTAAACACCATGTTAAACACACACATGGTGTTTGAGAAAGATAAACACACACAACAAGAGACTCAACACACAATAGAAGGATAGGCGTGTAGCTTTCTTATTTTTCCATTATACATTATGTAAATTTATAGTACAATGGTGTGACTCTTGGTTTCACATTCCAAGGTCACTTGGAATCCATTGTGAATTTTCGCATTCCACACCTACCCATGGAGGATTAGGTGTTCCAACATTCCCCCCCTTAATCCGAAGGGGTATGTGTGAGTCCAAGAAGAGATTTGTAATACAAATCTGCAAAGTATACATGGCAGCACTTGGGCTAAATCAACTCTCTGAAATTTTCGCAAAAAGAGGTGGTTTAAGTATGACCACCAATACTGGAACGCAATACTTGTTGCAGTTCCCGGAACTCTTCCAAAATTGGCAAGAAGCTGAAAGCTTCTGCTAGAGGAATTGTCCCTCATAAAAAAGGGAGACCTTCAACCTAAAAGAAGGGAGGTCTACAACTTGTGATGGTTTAAGGATGACCGACACTGGAATGCTTGAAGCATTTCCTGGAACTCAACCAAAGCTAGCAAGAAGTTGAAGGCTTCTGCTAGAGGAAGTATCCCTCATATATGAAAGGGAGACCTTCAACCTAAAATAAGGGAGGTCTAAAACCTGTGATGGTTTAAGGATGACCAACAACCAAAGGTGATGGTTTAAGGCTGTCCACCAACCAAAGGCATGCTCATGGGCATCTGTGTCTCTAGCTACATCTCTGAATCTGGAATGACGAATTGTGGCTCAGGCTCGCTTGAACTGTTGTGTCTCTGGCTACAAATCTGAACATGGAATGAGAGATTGTGGCTCAGGCTCGCTTGATCTGACGTCGAAGCTTGTAGATGACAACCATTTTCACCCCTGTCAGGGACAAGGTGAGATGATGGCGAAAACTCAACTGCAAGTTTGCTCAATATTCTAGAACATGTTCTGACATGTGACTTAAACATCTTCTTGGCTATTGATGCCTATTGCCAAGAAGTGATCCATCCAAGATGAATCTTTGTTCTTGCAGAAGGCTTGTTTCTGAAGCATTCGTCTGAAGAATGGGTGTGCCGACCACAGTGCTTGCATGGATTAAGATCAAAACAGTGATCTTTCATATGACCAACTCGATCACAGTGTTGGCATTTTACAATCTGCTGTTGTTGTGGAAGCGGAACAGGATCTGGAACATCTACAGGTGAACTGTCATACAGGAATCTGACACTCTCAAATATGATGGGCTTGGTGTAGTCTGGAACATGAAAGGACACATCCTTGTCATATCCAAGACCAGTTCGGTGCTTGTTGTGGACAAGCTCTTCCCAAGGTTTGATGATGGGCTTGAGAAGTGCAGGCTGAGCTACTGTATCTGCATGTACATCTGCTCTTGTACAAGGAACTGAATGTGAATCAACTGCAACTTTAATGACTTGCTGCTGATGGGAGTCTTTCTCAATCTTCTGAACAGAAACAGGTTCAGAATGGTGACTCTTTTGTTGAAGTTCATCTTGTTGGAGCTGAGATTCCAACAGCAAAAACTCAATCTTTTCTTGTGCATCTTGCAAACAACTTTGTATATTACAAAGAGCATTCTTGCTCATTTTTATCATATCATCAACATTGGAATGAATGAGGTTATTCAACAACTCTAATGCCTCATTGATTTTAGCCATTTTTCAACAACTTAGGCTCAATAATTGAAAGGGTGTCAGCTTCAACCGAAATGCACCCGTTTACAATGTGATTCAACTTCCTTTCAAAAATTACAAATGACTCAAAATAATTTCCAACTATGGAAATCTCAAAGTACAAAATCTGCTCCTCAAATGATGGAGGACAATCAAAAATTTTTCCAACAACTCAAATTCTGATTGCAACTATGAATGAAGAAGCAATACAATGTCAGTTCAATACAATATTTCTGCAAAATATTTGTATGAATGTGCAGCAAAAACACTATGCAAGAAGCCTTTAAAGTAGCTGAATTTTTTTTCTTCAAATAGTTGCTTTAAAAATGATGGAAAACTTGTCCTCTTTCAGAAAATCACCCTTATGCCACAAATCACATAATATAAACTTCACTTTTCTCTATGTATTCAGTGCATCTGCTTCATATGTCATTTCCATTTTCTCTGCTATTCATTTTCTCTCTCTCTGCTATTTTCTTCCTCTCTTTTTTTCTTTTTTTTCTTTTTTCTTTTTTTAATTAAATTAAAAAAACTGAACTTTAAAAATTTAAATAGGGAAGGGAGGGAATTTTAATAGGAGGGGAGGTATTATATGGGGGGGAGGGGGGGGGTGGTGCGGGTGGATATTAAAAAAAAATTAAAATATAAAAAACGAATTTAAAAGAGGGGGGGGTGTGGGGGGTATTAAATGGAGGGCAGCATGAGAAGGTGAGTGGAGGCGATGGACGAGGCAGCAAAGGTGGGAGGGGAGTTGAGGGGAATGGGATGAGTGCAGGAGCATATGGTGAGAGAGGGTATGGGTGATGTGTGAGCATGGAGGAGCGGAAGGTTTGAGAGTGCAGGTGAGGGAATGCAAGAGTGCAGAGTCGAGGGGAGGGTTGGGTAACGCAGGTGGGAGGGGGTTGCATTAGGGTGAGAGGGGGAGATGGGGTAGAGTGGGAGGAGGCCGTAGATAGGAGGGTCGTAGGCTGGGTAGGCGAGGGAGACGGGAGTAACGCAGGTAGGAGACGGTGCTACTGTGTGTGAGGAGGAGGGCTTTGGGAGGGGAGAGGCCGCAGAGGGGAGGCGTAGTGGGTAGCATAGGGAGGAAGGAGTGGGGAGGGCGTATTGTAGTGGAGAGGGGCCGGCGTAGGTTGCAGAGCCGAGCGTAGTGCGATGGGTATGAGCGTGCTGTAAAACGCAGGTTGTAGGGGGGGTCGAAAGGCCTGGACCAAAAAAAAATTTATTATTATTTTTATTTTTATTTTTATTTTATTTTTTAGTAAAACAGCAAAGAGGAGATAACTCTTTAAAACAGCTAGTAGAAATTGCAAAAATGAGGGCAATAGTAGGATTTTAGTCTTCAAAACAGTAGATTTTTCCAAATATTCAACAGAATAATTTGCAAAAACTTGTAAACTTGAGGCAAAAATGATTTTTCCAGCAGCAGAGAATGAGACTTTAAAAATGCAAAGTTTCTCAGGAAATTTCAGCAGAAAAAACTAGTGAAAAAACCCATAAATTTTTCTTTCATAAACCCACTTTGAATAATATTTTTTCAGCAGCTCTTCAAAATGTAGAAATTTAAAAGTGCACAGTAGAAATTGCATGGAAATTGCAGAATGAAAACCTGCAGAAATCTCTGAGTGCTGCAGAATGCACAATGCTGCTCTTCTTCAAAACACCTTTCTGAATGCGGGAAAATGTCTGTTGTAGAAACTCTCTAAATGCTGCAAAAATGCTAAGAATTTTTGCAGATATGCACAGGCCATAAACAAAAATAGCTCACTCAAGGTTGATCTGGTTATGAACTTATCAGCTCTAATACCATGTTAAACACACACATGGTGTATGAGAAAGATAAACACGCACAACAGGAGACTCAACACACAATAGAAGGATAAGCATGTAGCTTTCTTATTTTTCCATTATACATGATGTACATTTATAGTACAATGGTGTGACTCTTGGTTTCACATTCCAAGGACACTTGGACTCCATTTTGACTTTTCGCATTCTACACCTACCCATGGAGGATTAGGTGTTCCAACAATTTCTCCAAATCTCCAAAACATATTGGGCAATAATTCCAAGGTATTTGAGATTCCTAAAGGCATCCCACCTATTTGTGATTATGAGCATGCTATTCACTTGATTATAGGTAGTATTCCTCCAAAAAATAGGCCTTATAGATATCCCTATGCCAAAAATAGTGAAATTGAATGTATGGTTTCAGAAATGCTAGAGGTTGGTACAATTAAACTAGTCAAAGTTCTTTCTCATATCCAGTAGTATTGGTGCACAAGAAGCATGGATGATGGAATATGTGTTCGTATCATAGGGAGCTCAACAAATTCACTAGTAAAGATTGATTTACCATTCCTCTCATTGATGAATTGTTAGATGAGCTTCATGGAGAAATTTACTTTACCAAGTTGGAACTTCGTTCATGATATCATCAAATTAGAATGAAAATTGAAGACAATCTGAAAACAAAATTCATAACTCATGAAGGTCATTATGATTTTTTTTTCATGCCTTCTGGCCTCACCAATGCACCGTCGTTATGATTTTTTGTTCATTTCTCTTGGCTTTACTAATGCACCTTCCACATTTCAAGGTTTGATGAATTCCATTTTCAAACCCTTCCTTAGACAATTTGTGTTAGTTTTTTTATCATATACTAATATAAAACAAGTCTTGGAATGATCACGTTCAACATGTTGATGGGGTTCTGAAACTATTGGAGAGAAATAATTATAAGAAAAAACCTCCAAATGTTTCTTTGGAGTATTGGAGGTGGAATATTTAGGTCATATTGTATCACATGAGGGTGTTAAGGTAGAGCCTAACAAAATAAAAGCCATTAAAGAATGTAAAATCCCCATAACCCTAAAGTATCTTTGAGGATTTCTTGGGTTGACATGGTATTATCACAAATTTGTTAATAATTATTGGAGAATAACAATGCCTCTAACAACATTACTGAAGAAATATGCATTTTCTTGGATTCCAGAAGCAACTAATGCCTTTGAACATATTAAAGAGGAAATGTGCCAAGCATCGGTCTTAGATACACCAAAATTCACAAAAACATTTATTATGGAATGTGATGCATCAAGAAATGGAATTGGTGTTGTTTTAATGCAATAAGGAAGACCCATTTCTTTTGAAAGTCGTCTAATCAAGGGAAAGTATTTACATAAACCTATCTATGAGAAGGAAATGTTGGAAATAGTACATGCACTAAAGAAATGGTGAACTTACCTAATGGAAGACACTTCAAGGTAAAAACATATCACAATAGTATTAAATACTTTTTGGAACAAAGAAAAACTTCAGAAGAGAAACAAAAATGGGTCACAAATATGTTGGTTTGTGACTTTTAATTCATATAAAAAAAATGGAAGCAAAATGTTGTTGCAGATGCATTCTCAAGAAAGGATGGGTATGTGGAAGCATTGCCATGTGGAATTTCTATTATCCAACATTATTGGATATCTAAAGTAAGGGATGAATGGAAGAATGACGAAGAGGTGTGGAAACTCATTCAAAAGTTACAACAAGATCCCAGTACATCTGATACATTTATCTGGAAAATTAATTCATTATGGTACAAAGATCACTTATATCTCTGTAAGAATTCCCAACTCAAGAAAAATATTATTTTTTAATTGCACACATCCCCCTTAGGAGGGCACTCATGATTTTTAAAAACTTACCATGAGGTTAAGAAGGAATTTTTTTGGTATGGCCTTAAATATGATATTCAAAAGTTTGTGGCAGAATGTTTGGTTTTTCAACAAAATAAAGTTGATACAATTAAGACCTCGAGTCTATTACAACCTTTAGTCATTCCAAGTCAGTGTTGGGAGGATGTCTCAATGTATTTTATCATAGGTTTACCTAAGTCTGAAGGAAAGAGTGTTATCATGGTGGTAACTGATAGACTTACCAAGTATGCACACTTTTGTGTATTATGTCACCCTTTTAAAGCCAGTGCAGTTGCTACTGCATTTATGGAAACAATTCAAAAGATACCTGAAAACCCATATATTATTATAAGTGATAGAGATGTCGTTTTCACTGGAAGTTTTTTGGATGAAATTATTTTCCTGTCTTGGTACTCAATTAACACATAGCTCATTTTATCATCCTTAATCGGATAGGAAAATTGTGATAGTGAAAAAATGTTTGGAAGGATATCTTCATTGCTTTGTATCTGATAAACAAACACAATGGGTCAAGTGGTTACCTCTGGCTCAATGGTGGTATAACACTTCCATGTTGTACCAAAAATGATCCCATTTATGGAACTTTATGGATATCATCCACCATCCATCACATCATCTTTAAGAGAAAATTCTAAGGTTCAAGCAATAAAAGATCACATCGAGCATCAACAATAAGCTCCCAAACTCTTAAAGTATGGCCTCACTATGGCGCAAAATCAAATGAAACAATAGGTCAATCAACATCGCAATGAAAGAATTTTTGATGTAGGAGACTGGGTATTTTTAAGGCTACAACCATACAAAAAAAACTCTCAATCAAACTAAGAAGGATAATAAATTATCACCCAAGTATTATGGTCCCTAAAAAGTGTTGCAAAATATTGGTACTATGGCATACAAGTTGGAGCTTCCTGCATCTTCCTGAGTATACCCAGTTTTCCATGTTTCATGCTTAAAGAAGGTTATTGGTGACAAGCTCCCAGTTCAAGCAGTATTTTCAGAACTTGACGAAGAAGGAAAAATTGTATTAGATATTAAATCATTCACGGAAATAAAAACCAGAAAGTTATGGAATCAATCAATTTTAGAGTATCACATTAAGTGGAAGAAGTTACTTGCTGAATATTCCACATGGGAGGATGAGAATTTTATACAAAAGCATCTAGAACTACTCAAGTGTTTAGGACAACACTTTTTTTGAAGGAGAATGGCATGTTAGGTCCATATATTACTAGGGTATCCCCCTTATTTTTATTATTAGTGTAGCCCCCTATTGTTATTGTTGTGCCCATGTAGACTCCATACTGTTATTGTTGTTCCCCATAGAAGTTCATTCTTTTTATTTTTTTTCCCTGACATTATTATCGTTATGTAGGCTTTTATTATATTGTAACTCCTTAGACTCCTATATATACAAAGGAGGTCTTGTCATTTGTATCATCCAAGAATCATTCATTTATGTAATGTAAAGGAGGTTTCCCCCTTGAAGAAGTTAATTTTTAAGTCGTTGATCTATATTTTATTCTTTTTTGTGAGTTGGTTACATAACATTATTTTTCTTCTATTGATCACACAAACTTGAATCTCACATAAAGCTATCCATAGAGCTATGGCTCTTGGATTTCACATACACTTGATTCAACTTGAATTCGTTAATTTAGAATCTAAATCTAGACTACTCTACATGCGGGAGTAATTACAATTTTCAACAATGGTTGTTGCTCACCTTCTCACGGATTTCGTGCTTATTTTTTGTGATGACCACAATTTCAATTTCAGTTTAAACACTAAAATACTTTGTTACACACTGCAAGTAATGATATATTTTTATAATTTGTTTACCACCAGTTTTATGGATTTTGTCCACCATTGGAGTATATATACCATATTTTTGACAAATTTGCAAGCAGTCCTTCCCTGTTTAGTGAAGATAAGAGGTATGTTCTTTCCAATGTACTATTAATCACCAAAGACAACTCAAAATTGTAATGAGCATACATTTTAGAATGTCTTGATATCTCTTCATCCACAACTGGATAAGGAAAAAGGAAAATATTTCTCAAACATAGATATTAAAATGGATGTAAAAATATTTGAACTGTGGATGGACTTCTTGCTCTCTAGAACGGGCTACAAATTCCAACGGAACTGAGTTATAAAGACATCTTATCCCTGGAAAATTTAATTGCTTTTCAAATTTTGATACAGTTCTTAGAAATTGGGAGGGAGAAAATAAAGTGATATCATCCATGGGAAATAAGTGGAAAATATTATTTGTTAAATCACCTCCTAGGGTCTCTTTTGGATATTGCAGGTGGAAGGTATATTGATGGAGTGTGGATGACTATGAGAGTAGTAAAGAAACACATATATGTCGTGCTGGAATTTGAAGGACTAGGTAGTTTTGAGCGGATGAAGAAAGAATATAGGTTCCTATTGGTTTTAAATGTAGCTATAAGAAATTTAACAATATTCAACAACTATACTTTTCATTCACAGTAGAGTTGCACAAGAGTCATGATTTGTCTTGGAATTTAAAAAAGGTCAAAAATTATGGCATGGATATGGGTGATTGCAAAATATTATCATTTCAGATACTAAGGGATTAACAAACACAAATTATGTGCAGAGTAACTATCAGCAGTTCCCTTGCAAAATAGGGTGACAATGTGACTTTTCTCTTACTCAAATCAAGCATTATTTTACAATTACAAGCAACTTCCTATTCAATGCATGCTAGATTTCTACTTTCAGTGCAATTAGTTTCCTTTTGCTTCTTTAATGGCTTCCTAAATGTTCTCCTTACATGGGGGATCTTGCACAAAGAATTTGATTCAATTTCATCTTAATTTACTTATAGTATGGTGGAGGGTAGTTGATGTCATTTTTGTTTACATTTCAGGTAACAATATACCATCTGTTGCTGGAAGCATCAATTCTAGTTCTAAAGGATTTCAGAAATTGCTCTTCAGGAAGGAAGAAATTCCCATAAATGTTCATGGCCCTTTTGATTTGGGAGGTTCTTTTTGTCATGTTTGGCATTTAATAACTCTAATGGTTTTAGAATATTATGTTTCAAACTCCCTTCCATTTCTTGAGCTAAATCTATTACCTTTTGTTGGTCACTTTAATTGCTTATTAATTTAAGCAACCAAGTGCTACATAAATTGTCAACCCAGGGAAGTCTGTTTATTTCAAAGGCAATCACACACTGTATATGCTCAATCTCAAAAGAAATGAAATGTTGTAGTAAAAATTACACTAATCACACCATGTTTCAAACAAACTGAAGTTCTACTTGAGTTACAGCAAAGGCAATATTTCTATTGCAGACAATCACCAAAAGAATCCTGGATTACATTAAAAAGATAACAATCTAGGAAAGGAAACCAGTCTGCAAAAGAAAAGACCAATTATGATATAACAGAGAATAAGACCCTATTCCCCAAGTAGGAATCTTCAGCACTTGTTTCTGATTACCAAGCTTTCACAAACTCATTCTATAAACAAGATTACCAATTAAAATAATCCACAATCACCTAGGAATGAATTGTATGGAAACAATGCAACAAGTAATGGAAACAGAGTTTCAGCAATAGATAACAGAGTTCCAATACTGCATAAATGATTTCAGCAAACAGAGTTTAACAAGGCATAAATGAAAAGAACAGTTAACAAACTACGGAAATTAATGGGTGAATCTTGTGAAGAAGGTGGGCCCTTTCCTTCTCACAAGATTCCCCAGAAGAAGGAATTAGAATGAAATGCTCAGAACAAGCTTTTATTCATCTGTCGAAAGTAACATATTACAAAGGATTCACGTTCCTTCTCTGTAAGTCTATTTCGAGATAAACCTCCCGTAGTCTCCAATCTAATGTTGATGTCTCCTCCTTTTAAAGAGGAGACATCTATTACACAGTTGATTACATTGTAGAAATTCTATTTTTAACCCAATCTGATCTTCTATACTGAAATAGGACCTTTATGTTCTTCCATAGCAAAATGTTGTTACAATGGTTACGATTGTACTAGCTTCAAGGTGCAATTGTTACGGCCAGTGTAACAGCTTCCTTACTTATCTTTTCCTGTTGCTGTCTTGCCTGAAATACTGCTTCAAAATCGCAAATCACGGGTTGTTTCAGCAACGGGATTTGTGTACTATCCTGACTGTTTCAGCAACGCGGTCTTCAGACAGCCATGATGGATTAACTTTAGTCTTCAAACAGTTTCAACAACGTGGTTCAAACAGTCATGATGAATTAACTGCAGTCTTCAACTGTTTCAGCAACTATATATTTTCAATTAATGGTTAAATATGAAAGTAATGTAAAATTACATGTAAAACAAGTTAAACATATAGTAAAGAGAATAATGTTATATACCTTTGGAAGAATGGATGAAAGTGATAGTATAGGCTTTAAATATGGAATGGAAAAGAGTGGAATGATAACAAAATGTATGGTCAAAAAGGTACATTATAGAGTCCTAACACCTTTTAAAACATGCCACGTTGTGGAGGTTCACATTTCCTTATTTGAATATATTCAAATTATAAAAGGAAGACCGTGCATTCAGTATTGAAGCCTCTTAATCAATTATTACATTTAAATCATGAATTTGATCAAACATATATGATACAATGACTTTTGGAGATGCAATGACCTAAAGAATCTGACTTATTGTGGTCATTTTTGTTGATTTTACATTTATTTTACCCATGTGATTGTTGTATTGTACCTTTTGATTGATTTTCAACTCACATGAGTTCGCCTTCACAATATTGGGAAAAATATTATTTTTCTCCAACTATGTTTCACATGCCTCTGCCAAGAACACTAAATGTTCACCCAAATGTTAGGGAATTATGCTATATACAATTTTGAGGCAAGGATAGTTCCATCATCCCATATTTTGAATCTTTAGTTTCTTATAGGCTTAAATTGATCCCACCTTTTTGGTTCGATACTATATTTAAACAAAGGATGTAATATATTTCTCTTTAATTTCCCTAGTACAAAATTAGATATTAGTGACTACGCGACTAAAAAAGTTAGTCACCACAATTATTTCAAGTGAATTACTACTAAAATTGAGCAATAAGTTACCCAACTAAAAACAACTAACTTAAACAACTAATTTAGTCTAGGGATAAAATATATGACCAAATAATAAGTGACCCAACTAAAAATGAATAACTTAAATGGATAATTTAGTCTAGAACTAAAATATATGACTAGATACCCCTGATCGGGGTGAGAGGACGATGTGATCCACCTAGGGATCGAGTTAATGAAGACTCGCATGGGAGATAAGGCAAGTGGTAAGGTTTCCCAGTTCCTTATGCACGCTCAGTGTTATGAGGGATAGGAGGTTATGGTCGTGGGTGTCAGACGGATTTCGGTGTGAAGTTAACCTTGCTCTCAGGGTGTTATGTGGTTCATTCTGCATGGATACATTCATTTTGTGGTGTGAGGTTTAGTGCCCTCTGTGGGAGGTGGTTGCTATATCATTTTGGACTAGAGAGTTGAGGCATCGGAGGAACCAAGTGGGAGACGGTCACGCCTTCTGTTCTTCCTAACCCGACAAGTGCACTATCTCCTACACGAAGGGTCTCATCTCTTGTGTGGGTGCACGCGGTCTTGAAGGCAAAGGGTGGCATGTTGAAAGAGAGTATGGGGAAGGTTCCAAGAAGTGGAAAGAGAGCGCGAGGAGGACGCATTGATAATAGCAAGGAGATAAAGAGAAAAGGCAGCAAGCTTCGACCAACAGGCCCTGTAAGCGAGGTAGAAAGTTAGATGTGGAGAACATGTAGACCATATTGCATGTGTTCAGTGTCGGGACCCCGGTATAGGTAAAATAATGATATCAATGTGGGTGTTGAAATTAAAAATAGAAGTTGTAGCAGAGCCATCTACCGAGGAATGGGATACTCTGATCATGAACCCAGGGAACACTCGGTGGCAGATCACCTTATTCAAGAAAACAATCCACTTATAATGGCTGATGAAATGCATCATGGTGAAATCCATCACTGAAATTCAGGAAGGAGAGAGGCATCCGCAGGATGATATGAAACCCAAGGAAATTCAAAAGGAGTTGTAATCTATCCAACTCCAGCTTCACCATCAGTATGTCTGTCCTGGTAGATTTGAGAGACAGCTATAGGGTATGCACCAATTCGAAATTCCAAGTTTGAACGCTAAATAACCAACACTGGTAGAGTCGTTTGAAGACTAACTACCGACAAGATGTGTCAATCTTTCGTTTTTCTATGATTTTTTTGGCGGATAGCTTTTATTTCAGTAATATTAAGTATAGTAGTGTAACAGACTTAAAGGCCTACTTGGCCTGGGTAGACAGACTTATAATGCTCATGTTTTGGATGGCCTATAAAGTAGTTTAATGGCCAATAGACCTAGTTTCCTTTGGGCAGCTGACGTCATCGAACATCATATATCTGTAACCTACTTTTATGATTAATAGAAAAGAAAATGAACTGCCAAGCTTACACACACACACACACAGATGTGTATATATATGTGTGTGTGTGTGACTATATAATAAGTGACAAAATTAAAAATGGTTAACGTAAACAACTACTATAGTCCAAGAATAAAAATATGACCAACTAACAAGTACGACAAGTATATGAATTAGTCATTTATACTAGTCATTTTTAATTGTGTTACTCGAGAAATGGAAAATTTAGATTTTGATACCAAAATGTTACATTTCACTAAATTTTAACATTGCAGGTGGATTTAGATACCCCCTAAAAGAGTCTTTGAATCCATCTGCAGTGTTTAAATTTAAAGATAAAAAGGTCTCTAAATTCTTCTACAATGTTAAATTTTAGAAACCCCTTTATGGAAGTGGAAAATTCTTAGCAAAAAATTATAATAACAATTGAGACCAATTATTCAAATTTGGGACATTGATTGATTGAATTGAACTAAGCACGATAATCTTGCTAGTTCTCATAGACACACTATAAACACACAATATGGATATTGGCATGGCTCTCGAGTATGCCAATGGAGAGCTCCTTCCCGTGGGAGAAATTCTAGAGAATTCCAATGAACATGTGCTTACCTTATTTATTTATATTGCATATTCATTTATTAGTAAGTCACGAGGTCGATTTCTTAACTAGAAAAACAATATAGCTACAATCAACCTAAATGCTCTAGGTATTCTATTTAGGAAGTTCCACTAGCTGATTTTGGATGCCAATGGACATAATATAATACATTTTCTTTTGTTTCGGGTAAATTTTATTCCTATTCAAATTTTATGACTTTAAATAATTTTAATATTGTATTTTTTATTTTATGTAATGACAGATTGCTTAGGGCCAGAGGAAGAAACGACAGGAAAAGTCGAGGCTTGTGAGGGATGCCCTAACCAGAAAATATGTGTCATTGTTCCCAAAGGACCTGATCCAGGTTTTGCATAAATCCCCTCTTCATCTACAAGTTAGGGCCAGGGTTAGAGTTTTGTGTGTAAATCGCTCCCTATTCTTCAACTACTGGATATTGAGCGCCCATAGTTGCTTTAACTTGTGAAGATTTATTTTTAAATGAAATAATATTCAAAATTATATATATATATATATATATATATATATATTATTTTGGAGATAACATTAAAAAGATACAGGTTGTCATTCAATGGTTGATATCATTGAGCAGAAAATCGAAACCGAACATGATCCGAATGGAAAATGGCATCAACTCATGTTATTCATCTACCCATATTATCCATCTACCCATGGAATTTACCCATGGTATTGTAAATGGCATCGACCCATGGTATTCATCGACCCATGATATTTATTCACCCATGGTATTATAAGTGACCCATGGTATGTATCCACCCATGGTATTCATCCACACATGGGATTTACCCATGGTATTGTAAGTGGTATCTACCCATGGTATCCACCTATGGTATTGTATCTCAAAAAAGGTTATAAATAACAAGCCCCACTTTTTAAAAGGACAGATTGTCCGCCACAATGTAGCTTCTATAGTTATTCTCTGTTTTAATAAAACAAGTTTCTTTGTGGTTTTATTTTCTTTATGTTCTCTCTTTTTTCGACGCTTCTAATTTTGCGAGATCTTGTCGGATCTGTTTCAACTTTTAGATCTTGGGGGGATCCATATCTTAGGGAAATTTGAATCCTAAAAGTTGAAATGGATCTGACAAGAGCTGCAAAATTAGAATGCCAAAAAAAAAGAGAGAACACACTGCAAATAAAACCACAAAGAAACTTGTTTTATTAAAACAAATTAATTGTAGAAGCTACATTGTGGTGGACCATATGTCCTTTTACAAAGTGAGGCTTGTTATTTATAGCCTTTTTGAATGCATGATGCATAGGTGGATACCATAAGGCAAATACCATGGGTAAGATACCATATTTGGTAAATCCCATGTGGATAGTACCATGGTGTGAATACATACCATGGGTCACTTATAATACCATGGGTAATAAATATCATGGGTGGATAAATAGGTCGATGCCATTTACAATACCATGGATAAATTCCATGGGTGGATGGATAACATGGGTAGATGAATACCATGGGTTGATGCCATTTTCCATTCGGATCATTCCTCCCTCCTTAAGAAGCAATGGTCCCATTTGCGTGAAGTTACCTCCTGAGAAGCCTTTTTTGAATATGAAGAGCCACTGAAGATAAGGGTTTTGTGTAGTTAACCCATAACAGTGATGAACGAAGATCCGAGGATAGAGATACCATGTAATTCTTGTGACCAACTGTGATATTGACAGTGTGCGGCCTATCCAATGGGCTTCGATGAAGTGTGGGTTTGTGGATGAACCAAAACCATGATAAACGAAGATCCTAGGATAGAGATACCCTGTAATGCTTGTGACCAACTGTGTGACTAACAGTGTGCAGCCTAGAAAATGGACTTCGATGAAAATGATTTTGTGTGGTTGACCCATAACCGTGATGCTAATTGTTGATGAAGTAGCAGGTGCCTACATAGCTTGGGGTGGGAGGGAACATCTCCAAATAACCCAAGCCAAATGCTGCTATGATGAAACTGATGAATGTGAAGCAGGTGCCTACTAAAGCCGGGTGGGAGGGCACGTCTCCAAAGGGAACCCGCTCCGAATGCTGCTCTAGATTTAAAATGAGCATAACTTGGTCAATATAACTCAGAATATTTATTATAACCTATTTTTGGAAATGGAATGATCATTGTGCATCTTCTCATGTGTTTGAAACCACTATCTGGACAATCTAGACTCTCATATTCGCGCTGGAACTATCTCACCGTCACAAAATTTCTGAAAAAATAGTTGATTTAAAATCAATGATAACTCCGACATCCGGACTCCGATTCGACCGATTTTTTTTTTGAAATTGGGTGATTTTTTAAGCGGATCTCAGATATATATCTATTCTTCTGAAATTATGCACTAAAAAGTGCAAGCCAGAAACCGCCATCCATAAATTGTCGTCGGAAGCGTTGCTTCAACATTTTTTATTTTAGATAAATTGATATCTCCCTCATCGAACTCCAATTTGGCCGATTTTTAAATTTGAGTGATTTTTTATGAGAATCCAAATATGGTCCTTTTTTTTGCAAATTTTTCACCAAAAGTTTCAGATCTGATCTGAAATCTCGCCATGAAAAAAATCATGGATTTTGTTGAAGATTCTTTGCGCAAAGCATCCTTATTGAATTATTTTAAAACCTCACTCCCATGGAGCGTAACTGATCTGTACCACTGATCAGATCTTGGGGGGGGCCCCCAATATCTAAAAAAATGAAATGGATGTGACCGGATACGCAAATTAGAATGCCGGAAAAAGAGAACCTGAAAATAAAACCACAAAGCCATGTTTTATTAAAATAGAGAATAACTGTAGAAGCTACATTGTGGCAGACAATCTGTGCTTTTACAAAGTGAGGCTTGTTATTTATAGCCTTTTTTTATATACAATCCCATAGGTGGATACCATGGGCCAATACCATGCGTAGATACCACTTACAATACCATGGGTAAACCCCATGTGTGGATGAATACCATGGGTGGATGCATACCATGGGTCACTTATAATACCATGGGTGAATAAATATCATGGGTGGATGAATACCATGGGTCGATGCCATTTACAATACCATGGGTAAATTCCATGGGTAGATGGATAACATGGGTAGATGAATACCATGAGTTGATGCCATTTTCCATTCGGATCAGAACACCCAATAACTACCTTATAGCATATCAGTATATATTTTTTATCCAAAGAAAAAAATTTGTATCTCTTTCCATTACTTAAAATAAAAGAGATACAATAGCTCAGTCCAATATAAGGCATCAAGAGAATCTTGAAGAACCCCATGAATACTAAATCATATATAAAGAGTCATGAAATTTTAGAAACCCCACAAAAACAAACATTGGTTCTACTTATTTAACCCATGACCAAAATTTCATTCAGCAATCATACTGAGAGGAAGGACCCGTCCTGAGATGATGTCACTAGCAAATAATTTTTAGTATGACTTTAATTCTTCTTTGACAGCTTATATGCTTCATGTTCATGTTTCCTGAAAATATGATGAAAATGGATGGACTAAAACTAGGCCTTTAAATATATTGAATGACGGAGCACCTTATGGAGCCCTATACACCTGTTCTCTCTAGTTCCTATTATCATTAAGATAATTTTATCAATGTACAATAAGTGACACCAAAAATTCAATCGAGATGCTAAGTACATTAGTGTGAATACACTGTAGGAGTGGAAAGGCCATTCCTGTACAAAACAAAAGTAGATGTAATATAATATCAAGAAAATAGCGCGCTTTTGGAAAGTTTGGACTGGATACATGAAAGCCAAGGGACTTAATACATTTTTCCAATACCTTTATTTTGAACATATTTTTCTAGTATCTTTCTCTTGAATACATTTTTCCAATGAAATGGTCCCCAAAAGGCGGCTTTTCCATACTTCTGCTGAATTATTTGTACTTGGGCCCAAGCCTCAATCAAAAGTGATCACATGTTGAGCAGATATGTGTAAAATTCCTTATGCCCCACTTTCTATGGCATCCTAGTTTTTTGCCACATCAAAAAGCCCATAAGGAATGTTTATATTCAACTGCAAGTCACCTAATACCCTTTATTTTTCCTTATTTTTCTCTTCTCAAATGATTTGTAAGCTCCTTTAATATTATAGTAGGTCATGGCAGGGGTTGAAATCATATCCTGAAAGAGAGCATAATTTTTTTTTGAATATCTTTTTCTCGTACCTTTCTCTTGAATACCTTTTTGCAATGCAGTGGTCCCCAGAAGGTGGCCTGCCCATACTTCTATTGAATTATTTTTATTTGGCCCCAAGACAATTAAAAATGATCACATGCTTATCATATATATGTAAAATTCCTTCTACACCATTTTCTATAGCATCCTAGTTCGCGACCCCATAAAAAATCCCATAAGGAATGGTCCTATTCAACTACAAGTTGTTAGAAAATTAAATATTACAGAGCAATGCAACACATAAAATATGCAGAAAATACAAGCACACAAAACACATAAAAACTAGAGAGACACAGATATACGTGGTTCACCCAGTTTGGGCTACGTCCACCCCGAACAGCCAGTCCTTCCTTTCTATTATCCAGCAAAAATAAAGAGACAAAACCTACAGCAGATCCATTGTGATATCCTCTGTTCTCTCTCACAGTCTCCCTATCTATTTCCCGCTCAGAGAATACACATACAATGCGCAGCCGCAATACAATACCCTCATAAAAGCGAGGGGTTTCCTTCTAGGGCAAAAAAACCCTAAACTAAACATAAATTCTACCGTCAGATCATCCGCCTAATGAATGGCCTAGATTGACTAGAAATTACTATACTTTTACAAGGCAATTTTACATCTATTTTTGGCTTCGGGGGCACTGCCCCCGAAAACCCCCGCCGAGGGACCGCTAGCCCCCGAACCCCCCAGCCGGAGGGTCAGCCCCCCGGACCTCGCAGGGGGGGGGGGACAAGTCCCCCCCGTGTGCAAGGGTGTACAATTTTCCTGGGGTATACATCCAGCTAAAATAAGGATCTCTGAATTTGAAATAAAATCAGGCTACATACCTAACAATCTCCCACTTGGAGACTGATTGTAGCAACTCCACCGCTACTTCATTTGCTGGACAATGACTCCTCTTTGGACCTGGTTGTTCCTCATCTTCATCATCATCCTTGAAGACCAATTGAAACTGAGCACATTTTCAGTTTCTCCCTGGTTACAACTTTTGTTAGCATATCTGCAGGATTTTGGCTAGTGTGTATCTTTTCCAGCTTCAACTCTCCATCTTCCAATATTGACCGTATGAAATGGTACTTGATATGTATGTGTTTATTCCTGGAATGAAATGCTGAGTTATTTGCAAGATGAATGGAACTTTGGCTATCACTGTATAATGTGCCCATATCATGCTTCTTATCCAATTCACCCATAAGCCTTTGTAACCAAATCATTTCTTTACCAGCCTCTGTAGCAGCAACATACTCTGCTTCTGTTGTTGAAAGTGCAAAAACACTTTGGATTTTTGAAACCCAACTGACAGCTATTCCACCTACAGTAAATACATATCCTGTAGTGCTCCTCCTGTTATCTCTGTCACGTGCCATATCTGCATCAACATATCCCTGTAGAGCAATGTTTGAACCACCAAAGCATAATGCTTGATTTGTGGTACCTCTCAAATATCTGAGAATCCATTTTACTGCCATCCAATGTTCTTTTCCTGGATTGTTCATATACCTGCTTACAACTCCCACCGCATGTGCAATATCAGGCCTTGTGCAGACCATTGCATACATTAAGCTTCCAACTGCCGATGCATATGGAACTTTAGACATATAATCCATGTCTTCTTGGGTCTTTGGGCACATATCCTTACTAAGTTTGAAATGGCTAGCAAAAGGTGTACTAACTGGTTTTGCATTCTGCATATTAAATCTTTTCAACACCTTTTCTATGTACTCATTCCGAGACAGTGTTAATTTGCGATTTTTCCTGTCTCTAGTTATCCTCATACCAAGGATTTGTTTTGCAGCTCCCAAATCCTTCATTGCAAATGAATTTGCCAATTTTCTTTTGAGCACATTTATTTCCTACATGTTAGATCCTACAACAAGCATGTCATCTACATACAATAACAATATAATATAGCTGCCATCATTTTGCCTTTTTAGATAAACACAATGATCAGAGTGACATCTAGTATAACCTTGTTCAGACATAAACTTGTCAAATTTTAGATACCACTGCCTTGGAGCCTGTTTTAACCCATACAAGTTCTTCTTTAACCTCCACACCAATTTTTCTTTCCCTTTGACCTCATATCCTTCTGGTTGTTGCATGTATATCTCTTCCTCCAAATCTCCATGGAGAAATGGTGTCTTTACATCTAACTGTTCAAGATGTAAATCTTTCGATGCTACAAGACTTAAGATAGTTCTGATTGAAGTCATCTTAACAACAGGAGAAAATATTTCATCAAAATCAATACCTTTCTTCTGTGCAAACCCCTTCACCACAAGTCTAGCTTTGTACCTTTGTTTTCCTCCATCTTCTTCCTTCAGCCTGTAAACCCATTTATTTTGCAATGTAGTTTTACCTGCAGGCAACCTGACTAAGTCCCAAATCTGGTTATGCATTAAGGAGTCCATCTCTTCTTCCATGGCTAGCTCCCACTTTTTCCTGCTTTCAACCTGCATTTCTTCTTCATAACATTCAAGTTCACCAGAATCAGTCAGCAATAAATAATATAATGAAGGAGAGTATCGTTCAGGGGGTCTACTTATCCTAGTAGATCTTCTAACAACACTTTCAAGTGTTTGAGGTGCCTGTTGTTGTTGTGGTGGTTGCTACTGTTGTGGTTGTTGATTATTATCATTTTCAGGCACCTTTACTTTTTCAGTTATCTCATCAAGAACCGTGTATTCCTTGCTTTCTTTTTCCTGTTTCTTTTCCTGCAACTAATTCTTATACAAGACCTTTTCATTGAATATTACATCTCTGCTCCTAATGATTTTGTGATTTTCATAATCATATAAGTGATAACCAAAATCATTAGCACCATATCCAATAAAGGTACATTTATTTGATTTTGCCTCAAGCTTTGTTCTATTTTCTTTATTAATATCGACAAAGACATCACAACCAAATGGATTTAAAAAATAGTAGTTTACCTTTTTACCTGTCCATGCTTCCTCTAGAATACCACCATCCAAGGAACTTAAAGGTCCTCTGTTTATTAGATTAACAGCAGTATCTACAGCATCTGCCCAAAATTGTAAAGGCAATCTTGCATGCAATCTCATGCACCTTGCACGCTCCATGATTGTTTTGTTCATCCTTTCTGACACACCATTTTCTTGTGGTGTTCTTGGAACTGTCTTCTCTCTACAAATTCCATGCTCTGAACAATACTTATCAAACTCTTTGCTACAATATTCACCTCCATTGTCTGATCTGAGACACTTTAACTTCTTTCATGTCTCAATCTCAACCAAAGCTTTCCATTTCTTGAAAGTATCAAATACATCAGATTTATTTTGAATACAATAAATCCAAGTTTTTCTAGTTGCATCATCAATAAATGTAACATAATAGTGAGAGCCACCAAGAGATGATACCTGAGCAGGTCCCCATACATCTGTATGCACAAGCTCCAATTTTTCGCTTTTCTTTTCTTTCCCAACTCTGAGAAATCTGACTCTCTTTTGTTTTCCATAAATGCAATTCTCACAGAAATCCAAATCAACATTATTCAAACCTGGCAAAAAATTTCTTGAGTGAAGAATCTTCATTCCCTTCTCACTCATGTGTCCGAGCCTATGATGCCATAATGCTGCATCTTCTCCTTTGGAAGTTAAAGCATTAATAGAGTTAGAAATACCATTGCATAAATACAATGTACCAACCTTTTCGCCTTTTGCTATTACCAGGGCTCCTTTGGTGACCTTCCAAGTTTTATCCGTGAAAGTTGTCACACAACCTTCACCGCCTAACTGCCCTGTTGAAATCAGATTTTTCTTCAAATCTGGAACATGCCTTACCTCCTTTAGTAGCCATTGGTTTCCATTCCGTTGTTTTACAAGAACTTTACCCATTCCAACAATTTTACAGGGTTTATCATCACCCAAACGAACTTGTCCAAAATCTCCTTGAACATAGTCATGAAAATATTTCTTATCAGGTGTGGCATGGAATGAATCCCCTGAATCTACAACCCAAGAATCAGTAACATTTTCGAAAGAAAGAATCAAAACATCTTGTAACACATCACCTGTCACATTTGCTTCATGATTATTTTCTTGTTGTGCATCTCCTTCTTTTCCCTTCCGAGATCTACAGTCTTTCTTTAGGTGTCCTTTCTTTCCACATTTCCAGCACACTATCCCCGATCTGGACTTGGATCTTCCTTTCCTTGATTTACTGCGATATCTCGAGCTCTTTCCTCTTTCAATTCTTCTTACCCTAGACTCTGCACTCAAAGCATTACCCGATGTCTCACCGGAGCTTTTCTGTCGCATTTCCTCGCTAAGGATAGCACCGACAACATCATCAAACTTTAAAGTACTAGATCCAGAGACAGAGTTACTAATGGCCATTACTAAACCATTCCAACTCTCTGGCAATGAGCACAAGAATAACAGAGCTCTAACTTCATCATCAAAGACACACTACGAGCCATGACCCAAGTAGCTATTATTAAATCATTTAAATAATTTCTGCAACAAATCCCTTGACATCTTCATATTAAATGATACTATTTGCAAAAATACACAATGTTTGAACAAGGTTTCATATAATTTCGCCAACGTCTACATCAAACCCTCTGTTATTGTTTCCTTCAAAATATTGAAGGCGATTGACGCCGCAAGGCACAACCGTATTGTTCCGAGTACCTTTCTATCGAGAATGTTCCATTCCGCGTCTGTCATGGCCACCTGCTTCTTTTCTTTTCTGCTCCATGGTAGGTACAGATCTTTCTGATACAGATAATCTTCCATTTACATCTTCCACAGTGGGAAGTTTTGGCCGTTAAATTTCTTGACCCTAAACTTAGCATCTTCCGCCATTACTCCCACTCGAACCAGGAACCCTTCTTTCCTGCGAGTTTATCAGCCAAATATACCTTCGGTTCTGACACTAGTTGTTAGAAAATTAAATATTACAGAGCAATGCAACACATAAAATATGTGGAAAATACATGCACACAAAACACATAAAAACCAGAGAGACACAGATATACGTGGTTCACCCAGTTTCGGCTACGTCCACCCCGAACAGCTAGTCCTTCCTTTCTATTATCCAACAAAAAAAAAGAGACAAAACCTACAGCAGATCCGCTGTAATATCCTCTGTTCTCTCTCACAGTCTCCCTATCTATTTCCCGCTCAGAGAATACACATACAATGCGCAGCCGCAATACAATACCCTCATAAAAGCAAGGGGTTTCCTTCTAGGGAAAAAAAACCCTAAACTAAACATAACTTCTACCGTCAGATCATCCGCCTAATGAATGGCCCAGATTGACTAGAAATTACTATATTTTTACAAGGCAATTTTACATCTATTTTTGGCTTCGGGGGACCGCTGGACCCCGGACCCCCTAGCCGGGGGGTCAAACCCCGCGGGGGGGGGGACAAGTCCCCCCCGCACCCCCCTTGCATGTGCAAGGGTGTACAATTTTCCTGCGGTATACATCCAGCTAAAACAAGGATCTCTGAATTTGGAAGAAAATCAGGCTCCACACCCAACACAAGTCACCTAATACCCTCTATTTTTCCATCTTTGTCTCTTATAAAATTATTTTTAAACTCCTTTGATATTATAATAGTTTATGGAAAGGGTTACATTCAGATCCTGAAAGAGAGCAACATTTCTAGATAGTGATATGGCCCGTAGCACAAAAAGGGGAAGAGAATGATGGTATTTCCTTATCTCATTTCTCTCTAGCCAGGCTTCAATTGCTCTATTCACTCAATTTCCTTCCCATTTTCCTTTGACTCCATTTAGTAATTTTAACATTGTCCATACTTTTAAAATGAAGTGGAAATTCAGTAATAAACATGAAGATCACTTTTTGAGTTTTCCTTACATAATGTATAGCATCTTTGACTTTTTCATGACCTTTTTTTAGATTGTCCTAGGTCAACACCTTGTTTCTTAGATTCTAGAATAAGCTATAGAAGGATCATTGTCTTCAAATGATTCTGTAATTTTTAAATTAGATTCCACCTCCAAGTTTCCCGTTCCCTTCCCTTTTTCTGCTAAGTGGTAAATCCATATGATAGCCTTTGTTGATTGTGTATTCACCTGCTAACCTTTTTGAAGCCTATACCAATTTGAAATGCTATTAATACTATTTTTTATTATGATAAATATGCTCTCCATTCCTTAGATAGAATAATAATATTTAGCACCCACACCAGTGCATTAAGCACTTGGTTTCATTAAGCACCTAGTTTCATTAAGCACCTGGTTGCATTAAGCTCCTACACTAGGGTGGGGCCCACAGTGCTATTTTTGGGTGCATGTCTATTTTTATTATCTCTTAATTTAGATGGACATTAAACTATAATCTATTATCAATGTGGACTTGAAATATCTAACTGAAGTGGAAAATTCAGTTAGCTAGTGAATTTCAAATTAGAGGTTGGTTGGTGGGACATGTAGAGTAATTCTAGCTGTAACAGAGTTCGAAGTGCAGTGGTGCATTTGTTAATGCAAGTTTTAAATAGTTTAACTCAGTTAAGTGAGTTAAAATCAATTTTTCTAGTTGTAACTGAAGATACAAGTAGTGAGAGATTAATTGAATTAAATATTAATTAATTCACATGCAGTGATCTCACATGCAACTGAGGATTTACTATTATTAGTTGCATGCATGTCAGATCCAGTGGATACCCAGTTGAGTTCTAGGTGAAAGGGAAGTTGACTATCAGTTGTGACATTATCCTCTTGCACACATGCAGGAAAACATCCATTGGATGTGCCAATGACACTTGCGCAGTCAAGGAAGGCGAGATTGCATAAATTCAGGGATTTCATTCAGCAGGGATTGCGCAAGCAAGGCAGGCTGTCTGGAGGTAGTAAATTGGATAAGGAATTTGCCAATTTTTGTATGACAGTGTGAGACAATTAGTTGATGTACTGAGGGCTCATGTGAGAAGAGTTTTGAATGTAATAGTTTCATGATCCATGATATAATATACAATAGAAGATATTGGGGATTTCAGTTGTAAGCTTTCCCCGAGAAATTATTTGTGTTGCATGTGATTGATCTTTATTCATGTTCATGTGATTAGTGACTGTGTTTTTAATTTTGCAAAATATTTGTAGAAGTGATTTAGTATTTAACTTTAGTACATTTTTAGATCGACTAAATCCAAGATATACATACATATTGTATAATTTCTACACCAAACTGATCTTCTATTTCCTAGTTTCAAACCCAAGCATTGTTTTATCATAAAGTTATCTAAGAAAAATAATTTTGAAATTTAATATTATCCATTAACTTCATAGATATCTAGGATTCTCTAAACCCCCAACCCAAGGGTCATTTTGAAACCTCCCCTTATGAATTTTACCAACCATCAAAGCCAAATGATCCCCTATGAGATGGTATAACAATTGTCCCAACCATTTCTCTCCAACTAATTAAAGCTCCTATGACTAGTTTTCTTGAACACCTTATATACTTTTCAATGTCGAGGGGCTCAACATACTTCTTCGTAAAGATATATTGTGACAATCCTTCTCAACTAATTATTCCTCCAAGTCCCCTTAGCTTCCAAATAATTTGAAAAAGGATTAGGTGCTTGAGCCCCATCTGCACCCTCTCTTTGGTTTAATGATTTTCTTCCACTTGACACGGGGTATTGATTTCTCTTCACTTTTTCCAACCCACTCGTAGCGATAAAAGAATTTTATAAATGTGTTTAAACTAAATATTACCTTTTGAAACGATAAAGAGGAACATGCAAAAGACATGGGTATAATTTCTAACACTTTTGAGCAGTGGCAGTGTTCCCCCATCAAGCTCCACCCATTGTAGCAAAAAAATATTTTCTTGATCTTCTCATAATCATAACTTGTCCCTAGATGTATAGTCATTTGCTTTAAGCTTGTATCAAATATACCTCATACTATCATTAAACTCTTTGATCTAAAAATCGGTTTTCTTTTTTAGATTAATTTCACTCTCCCAAGAACTACCACTTTGTAAAATGACAATTGATTTTTTTTTGTTGATAAGCGTACATTGAGTTGTTCAATGCATGTTTAGATTCCTACTTTATAAGAGTATGCATTCCCCAAGGTAATGGAATTCTCCCTTCAACCCTAGGAGATGAGGAAACATCATTTGAAACATTTCCCCATGCTCTCTTTTTAGGGGGACAAAAGAAAACATGAGGGGGGGGCATTACCTCACCCCCCTGCTTCCCCCATCTCTATCTCTTCTTAAATTATTTGTAAGATCCTTTGATATTAAAATAGGTCATGGCAGGGGTTACATCCAGATCCTGAAAGAGAGAAGAATTTTTGGATAGTGATATCTCTCATATCACAAAAATGGGAGGAGAATGATGTTATTTCCTTGTCTCGTTGCTCTCTAGCCAGACTTCAATTTCTCGCTTCACTGATTTTCCTTCCTATTTTCCTTTAACTCTAGTTAGTAATTTTACCCTTGTCCAAAATTCTAAATGAAGTGGCAGTTCAGTAATAAACATGAAGATTACTTTTAAATTTTTCCTTACACAATGTATAGTATATTGAACCTTTCCATTCCCTCTTTTTTATATTGTCCCAGATCAACACCTTATTTCTTAGATTCTAGAATAATTTATAGAAATATCCTTACCTTTATATGATTCTGTAATTTCCAAATTAGGTTCCACCTCCAAGTTTCCATTCCCTCCCCTTGTTCTACTAAGTGGTAAATCCATATGGTATCCTTTGTTGGCTATGTATTCACCTGCTAACTTTTTTGTAGCCGAGACAAATTTTACAAGTTATTAATACTATTCACGAGTATGATACATCTTCTCTCCATTCCTCAGCTAGATCATGCTGCAACCCTAACTGATCTGCACTTTTGAATTTTGATACCAAAACATTGTTTTTATCATAACATTATCTAGGAAAAATAGTTTTAAAATTGAATAGTTTCCATTAACTCCCTAGATATCTAGGATTCTCCAAACCCCCAATCCAAGGGTCAGTTTGCAACCTCCACTACTTAATTTTACCAACCATCTAAGCCAAATGATCTCTTATGAGATGTTTATGATAATGGTCCCGACCATTTCTCTCCGACTGCATAAACTTCTCGTGACAGGTTTTCTTGAACATCATATAAAAATTTTAATGTTGAGGGGCTCTGCATACTTTTTGGTCATGACAAATTGTGACAATCCTTCTCAAGTGAGGATTCCTCCAAGTCCCCTTGGCTTCCAAATAAATTAAAAATGGATTATATCTTTGAGCCCCATCCACCCTCTCTCTTTAGTTAAATGATTTTATTCCACTTGAAAATGGGTATTGCTTGCACTTCACTTTTCCAACACACTAGTAGCGATAAAAGAATGTTATAAATGTGTTTAAAATTCATATTATATTTTGAAATGATAAAGAGGAACATGCAAAAGACATTGTTAGAATTTATAGCATTTTTTAGCGGTGGCAATGTTCGCCCATCAAGCTCCACCCCTTGTAGCAAAAATGTATTTTCTTGATTTTCTCATATTCATAACCTGTCACTGGATGTATAGTCATTTTCTTTAATCCTGTATCAAAGATACCTCATACTATCATTTGATTATCAATTGTGACATTATCCACTTGCACACATGCAGGAAAACATCCATTGGATGTGCCAATGACACTTGCGCAGTCAAGGAAGGTAGGATTGCATCAATTCAGGGATTGCGCAAGAAAGGCAGGTTGTCTGGAGGCAGTAAATTAGCTAAGGAATTTGCCAATTTTTGTATGACAGTGTGAGACAATTAGTTAATTTACTGAGGACTCTTGTGAGAATATTTTTTTATGTAATTGTTTCATGATCCATGATATAATATAAAATAGAAGATAGTGGGGTTTTTAGCTGTAAGGTTTCCCCAGGAAATTATCTGTGTTGCGTGTGATTGATATTTCTTCAGGTTCATGTGATTAGCGATTGTGTTTTTAATTCCGCAAAATATTTGTAGAAGCGATTCAGTATTTAACTTTAGTACATTGTTATATCGGGTGAATCCAAGATATACATACATATTGTATAATTTCTACATGGTATCGGAGCACAGGAAATTGCAGAAGGGAAGCAGGAGCTGAGTTTGTAACTTGATAGAATTCAAATTTGCAGAAAGACTTTCTTGGTTCTACAACTAGTTCAAGATCGAAATGGCTTTCAATGGCTTGAGGTTAGAGTATTCACTCGAGGGTAGCTCGAACTACATTTCTTGGAAGGAAAATATGGAGCCATTACTCGAAGACAATGGCTTGAAGGAATTCATTGAAAAAGATTTTCCTAAGCCAGATGCTGCAGATGCTTCCAATCTTGATGCATGGCAAAAGAAAGTGGCAAAGGAGAGGAAGATCCTGTTGGAGGGAGTACGAGACCACATTGTCTCAAGCCTTTATGGGAAAGCCACACCATATGCTATATGGAAGGCTTTGATGGATCTATTCCAAAGCAGCAGCGACCATACGAAATTGGCGCTCAAAGATAAACTCATGAAGATCAAGATGGAAAAGGGCGGCACCATTCCAAAGTATCTCATGAAGTTTGTCCAATGTTGGGATGAACTGGGGAGTGTGGGAATAATAGTCGCTGATGATGATTTGGTGAGTATGGCTCTCCTAGGACTTCCTAAGATTTGGCACAGTTATGAAGACTCTATCAACGAATGGGAAAATCTTCCAGATAGGGAACGACTGTGGTCGGATTTGGTGCAAGAGGAGTTCAGACGGAACACTAGAGATGGCTCTTCATCTAAGCATGATGATGAAGAGGATTTTTCTTTGGCTGCCAATGCAAAAAATGGGGAGGGGAAGAAATTCCATTCTAAATCCGAGTCCAAAGGCAAGAAGCAGGACATGTCCAAGGTGATGTGTTTTCACTATTATGAACATGGGAATTTTGCTACTAACAGTCCAAAAAAGAAGAAGAAGAAGAAGGTTGTTGGATCTGCAACTGGTGAGGCCCTCTCCTCGCAATTTGAGCTTGACTTCTCATTGATCGCATGCATGGTGTCAATTGCATTGGGATCGGTGTGGTATTTGGATAGTGGCGCTTCATTTCACATGACGGGAGATAAGGAAATTTTCAGTGACTTGAAGGAGAAAAGATCTCCATATGCATATTGAGATGGGTGATGATGGACGGTACAATATTACCGGGATTGGTACCATTACCTTTCAGTGGGAGTCAGGTAAACCATTTCAATTAAAATATGTAATGCATGTACCAGGTCCGAAGAAAAATTTGGTCTCAATCGCAATGTTGGAGGACAGAGGCTATGACGTTGTTTTTAGTGATGGAAAAGCTTTCCTGTGAAATAAAACAACAGGTCAAGAAAAGATGATGGGGATTTGAGTTAATAATATCCACAAGCTGGAGATAGATGTGTAGAAATTAGCTGAATAAATCACTTATTCACCGAAGATTAACCTGGTCATATATCAATTTCGAATTGCATACATAACACATAACCTTCTTCTACAATTAATTGTCACATGCGGAAATAACAGAAGCAATCTCACATCAATTCAATCACACATTAACCCAGTATGTATGGGGAAAGCCTATAGCTGAAAACCCCGCAACTATTGTGTATATTATAATGGAGAAATCAAGTAACCAAACAAGTACAAAAACTCTTCACAAGCTCTCATGCACTACTCCTATTAAGACACTATCAAGCTAGGATCTAGCAAATCACTTGCTCCAATCCTTAGCCACTTGATAGCCAACCTTGATTGCGTATTTTAATGCTAGGTGATGGCCTCCTTATATAGATAAACCACCAAACCTAAACTTTGCAATACTCATAGCTTACTCCATCTATCTATGTGTTGCAAATAGCAACAGTATAGTTACAACTGATAGCTAACTCTACCCTTTCATCTATCTCTTTCACTGGTCTTCACTGAACTGATCATGCACCGTAGTGAACTGAAGTGTTCTTGAGTTGACTAATGAGTTAATATTTAGTAAATTAAATATTATTTAATTTACTCCACTCATATCTAGTTGATTAGTTAGTTTAACTAATCCCAACTAGTTCAACTAAAACAAATAGAACACAACTCCACTATTTGTCCCGTTAACTCCTCCAAAACTTCTGCCACTGAAGTCTAACTGAAGTAAACCATGCAAGATGCCATCAAACCCTAGGAACCACGTGATTCCTTGTGTCAGTTGCATGAGCCACCTCCATGACTCAAACTCAAGTGCGCCAAGAGAGTAAACTGCTGTTTATAGTCAAAATATTATTAAGGGTAAATAATATTTGACTTCCATATTTTTAGGAGATCAGTCTAAAAATAGCCTGGGTCCTAAAAAATAGGATCACATCTATTTTTACCAACATGTCGCATACTTCAAGAATCTCCAAGTAGAATTTCCAAATTATGCTCCGTATGTCTAAAAATAGACATAGTCTAAAAATAGACTTTGCGCCAGAATTTGCCTGCGGGCCCACTTAGTGAAGGCGACTTCATTTCACTAAGCTCCATCATCTTGCTGCATTCTCAACAAGATGCAGATGCGCTGCCATGATGGGCAAGGAAAAAAAAGTGGTGAGTCGGGATGAGGGCGAATTATGGCACAGGCGATTGGGCCATATTCATCATGGAGCCTTGAAAGTCATGCAGCAAATATCTACTGCACTTCCAATGGGAACACTTTCTCAATTAGATGAGTGCAAGGGTTGCACCATCGGGATCCTTGAGAATTAAAACTGAGCTTCGGGGATCCTTGAGAGAGTTCACACAGACGTGTGTGGACCATTCTCGGTTGCTTCAACAACAAAACATAAGTACTATGTAATATTTGTTGATGACTTTTCTCGTAAATGTTGGATCTTCTTCATGAAGAAGAAAGATCAAACATTATCTAAGTTCTGTGAGTTTAAGGCATTCGTGGAGAAAGAGTCGAGGAAGCAAGTGAAGGCTCTTAGGAGCGATAATGGTGGAGAATACACCTCTAAATAATTCAAGAGCTTATGCAGCAAAGAAGGAATTTTAAGAGAACTCATAGCGCCCCATAAACGACAGCAAAATGGGGTCGCGGAGAGGAATAACATAACGATCGTGGGTGCAACACAAGCGATGTTGCATGATTAGGGCCTACCAATGCATCTATGGGCAGAACCGGGCAGAACCATGCAACACTGTGGTTTATGTGAAAAACCATTGTCCTCGTAGAGTACTTGGCATGAGTAGACCTGAAGAAGCTTTCACTGGTAAGAAACCTAATGTTTCACACTTTAATATTTTTGGCTCATTTGTTTATTTGCATGTGACCAAGGACACCAGGAAGAAGCTGGAACCGACTTCTGAGGTTGGGGCTTTTGTGGGGTACACAGAAACATGCCATAATTATCGTGTGTATTTTCCAAACAACATAATGATTGTTGTGCGACGGGATATAAAATTTGATGAGGGGAAATCCATGTGGTTGTCCCTTGAGAGGGATCTAGACTTGCATGCGGAGGAGGAACTGTTGGTTCCCAAGGATGAGTCTCAATATGTGGATCAGCCACATGAGGAGGTTCATGGAGTGGAGGAAGCCACTCATGCAGATCCATCCATCAGAAATGGAAAAAAGTGCACCACGGAAGCTGATAGGATGAGACTTGATGCTGCACATAATGTAGGAGCACATACTTCACAGCGCAGACAAAGACACTCTCCTGACCGATTTACTGGATACATGGCTCTCATGATAAAAGGTATTGTGACTAAACCATATTCCTTTCAAGAAACAGTGCGGCAATTTTTACATGTTATTTTGTCACCATGACATTTGACTGTCCATATGGATCTATCACCACCTATATCATGTTCCCTTAGAAGTCAAAAACCTTAATGTTCATGAATCAAGTCTTCGAATTGGAGAAAAGCTTTGTAAAACCCTTAAAATTCTACCTCCGCACTTTTTCTAGTCTTTTCGTCAACATGCGTTGTTGTTTGGTCTATCAACTGCGGCAACCCCCACACGTTTTTCCACTATTAGCTGCGCACCCCCGTGAAAAGAAAAATAAAAGAAAAAGTAAATTCTAGAAGCCTAACTGGTCGAATATTCTCCCAAATGGAAGCTTCTAGACTCGCAATCAGTTTGAGCTTTATCCCTCCACTCATGGAGCTTATCCCTTGGTCCATGAAGCTCAAATCTCTTCATGAGAGGAATCCATCCCCCTCTTCATGGAACTGAAACTACCTCCATTTCCCTATAAATTGAGCTCAAGTTTCAGGTTGAAGGGTAGATTGTAAATGAATTGATGAAGAGAATTCCCAAGAGTGCATACTTTCTACATTAGTGAGTTGTTGTTGGCATTAGAGAATGATCCGACCCTTGTGTCCATAACTCCATGCTGGTATTCAGAGAGAAAGGCTTATCAAACTGAAGGAGAAATGATTGTTTAGGACCCCAGGAAATCTGTATGACATTAAGGCATCAGGTTGTAAGATTACTCTTTTTATTCAAGATAATACATATGGATCTCTTTTTCTCATTGAGTTGTTCTTATGCTTATTGAAATAACATCAATACTTAGACTCCTTGATCACTAAGTTGGGTTAGATTTTATTTATTACTATATGTTGCAAATGCTTTGATTCTTTTGTCTTGTCTTTGATTGTAGGTTCTACTTATTAGAGAAGCCACTTTGGAGCGACGAGACAAAATACTACATCAAACGTTTGGATTTCAAGGTAGGGGCATGTCCTCTCTACTTTCTTATAATAATTCTAAAATGCAATTAATCTAGAGAAAAAGGTTTACAAATGTATTTTTGTTTCTAGCTACTCGTTGAGTACTAAGGAGATCGCTCTTGTCCGCAAGAGGGATTAATCCGCATAATAGCAGCCTAATTGGGTTTATGAAATGGTGGAGTAGTATAACTCCATTTTCAAAAAAAGTGCATGGGAAAATGTCCCAAGACCGGTCAACAAATCAGTGGTAGGTTCGAGATGGATCTACAAGGTAAAGCAAGTTGTTTATGGGAGTGTGGAGAAATACAAGGCCAGATTTGTGGCCCGGGTCTTCTCACATATCGAGGGGGTAGATTATGATGAGACCTTTGCATCTGTTGCAAACTACTCTTTCATAATATCCATCCTTGCACTCTCAACGCAGATGGGTTGGTGCATTCATCAGATGGATGTGAAAATTGTGTTTCTCAATGGGATCATTGAGGAATAGGTGTACATAGATAAGCCTGAAGGTTTCGAGATCTTCAACAGCGAGTCGCATGTGTACAGACTCAAAAGAGTGCTATATGGTTTGAAGCAAGCAGCCCGTGCTTGGTAAACTCAGATAGAGAGCTATTTCACCAGACTGGGCTTCACCAAAAGTGAAGTAGATGAAAACATATACCAGATTGTGGTTGAGGGTAAGCTATTGATCATTTTTCTTTATGTTGATGATTTAATTTTGAGTGTTGATGAGAAGCTAATACACTTGTGAAAGGAGGATCTTTCAAGGGAGTTCAAAATGAAGGATATGGGCCTCCTTAATTATTTCCTTGGATAGGAAATATGGCAGTAGGATGGTGAAATTTTTGTGTCTCAAGGCAAGTATGCAAAGGAGATACTGGACAAGTTTAACATGGAGAGCTACAAACCCATGGATACTCCTCTTCCAGGAAACTGGAGGAAAGAGGATGCTACTTCTAGAGAGGTAGTGGATGCTACTATCTATCGACAGTTAGTGGGTTTGCTAATGTATCTAGTGAACACGAGACCAGACATTTTCTATGCAGTTAACCAGTTGATTCAAGCTATGGTTAAGCCTACCAAGTTCTTTTGGAAGGCGGGGAAGCATGTCCTGAGATACCTGAGGGGAAGATCAGAGTATGGTATGTGGTACAGACAGACGGATGGAGTGAAGTTGCATGGCTTCACGGATGCAGATTGGGCTGGAAATCCATCGGACAAAAAGAGCACATCAGGGGGGATCTTTAGCATTGGGTCGACAACAGTTTCTTGGTACAGCAGGAAGCAACGATCAGTGGCACTTAGTTCAGCGAAAGTGGAATACATGGCAACAAGTCAAGCTGCATGTGAGGCTATCTGGATGAGAAAGATCTTGGTTGGTTTGTTTGGTTCTCAGATGGATCCGACAGTGATTCATTGTGATAATCAGAGTTGCATTAAACTCTCGATTAATCTTGTGTTTCATGACAGGTCCAAGCATATAGATATATGGTACCATCATCTCAAAGATTGTGTGCATAGAAGAATCATGTTGCTTCAGTACATTCCTATGGAAGATCAAGATGCATATATTATGACGAAGGTGTTGTTGGGTATGTGTTATATTCTTTCCACGACTAGCCACACGTGTTGTACGTTGTTCCGGTTGCAGCAAGGGGGTCACAAGGGGGGCAGTAGCCCCCCTTGTTGGGGTCTGGGGCAGTGCCCCATGAAAAACAATTTGGTGTGCATACCCACTCATAGATGGACCCACCCATGGTTTTGGGGGACGATGGTTTTCATCCCCTAGTATTTTGTAGATCCAATCAAGGGAACTACGGTTATGTTCTAATCTAGGGTTAATGGATTAGAGTTTATGCATGCTTCGACATGTATATATATGTGTTGTAACACTAAAAGGAATATAATGAAAAAATCAAGCTAGTTGTCTTGATTTGGGATCCAGGGGAAAATATCTATGTTTAGTTGTTTTATATTTTATGCTCTCGCTATTGTTTATTTTATGTTTTAAGATTCATTTGTAGATCATTTTTGTACAGGGTTAAAACCTATAGGTGCTCACCATGAGAAAATTTGAATACCATAGAGACAGGATCGGGGTGAAGGATAATCCCTTTCTTTTTGAGAGGGAGTGTTGAGATTCAATAAGAAGATTCAGCATCCACACTATTGCATTAAGCACCTACACTAGGGTGGGGCCCACAGTGATTTTTTTGGGTACATGTCTATTTTTATTATCCCTTAATTTAGATGGACATTAAACTGTAATATATTCTCAATGTGGACTTGAAATAGTTAACTGAAGTGGAAAATTCAGTTAGCTAGTGAATTTTGAGCTAGAGGTTGGTTGGTGGTACATGCAGAGTAATTCTAGTTGTAACAGAGTTCGAAGTGCAGTGGTGCATTACTTAATGCGAGTTGTAAATAGTTTAACTCAGTTAAGTTAGTTAAACTCAGTTGTGCTAGTTGTAACTGAAGATACAAGTAATGATAGATCAAGTGAATTAAATATTAATTAATTCACATGCAATGATCTCAGATGCAACTAAGGATTTACTATTATTATCTGCATGCATGTTAGATGCAGTGGAGACCCGGTTGAGTTCTAGGTGAAATGGAAGTTGACTATCAATTGTGACATTATCCGCTTGCACACATGTAGGCAAACATCCATTGGATGTGCCAATGACACTTGCGCAGTCAAGGAAGGCAAGATTGTATCAATTCAGGAATTGCATTCAGCAGGGATTGTGCAAGCAAGGCAGGTTGTCTGGAGGCAGAAAATTGGCTAAGGAATTTGCCAATTTTTTAATGACAGTGTGAGACGATTAGTTGATGTACAGAGGGCTCTTGTGACAAAAGTTTTGTATGTAATTGTTTCATGATCCATGATATAATATACAATATAATATAGTGGGGTTTTTAGCTGTAAACTTTCCCGGGAAATTATTTGTGTTGTGTGTGATTGATCTTTCTTCATGTTCATGTGATTAGCGATTGTGTTTTTAATTCCGCAAAATATTAGTAGAAGCGACTCAGTATTTAACTTTAATACATTGTTATATCGGGTGAATCCAAGATATACATACATATTGTATAATTTTTACACCTAACTGATCTTCTATTTTCCAATTTCAGACCCAAGCATTGTTGTTATCATAACGTTATCTAGGAAAAACAATTTTGAAATTTAATATTATCCATTAACTCCATAGATATCTATGATTCTCTAAACCCCCAACCCAAGGGTCAGTTTGAAACCTCCCCTTATGAATTTTACCAACCATCTTAGCCAAATTATCCCCTATGAGATGGTATAACAACTGTCTGTACCATTTCTCTCCAACTGATTAAAGCTCCTATGACCATTTTTCTTGAACACCTTATATACTTTTCAATATCGAGGGGCTCAACATACTTCTTTGTCAAGATATATTGTGACAATCCTTCTCAAGTGATTATTCCTCCAAGTCCCCTTAGCTTCCAAATAATTTTAAAAAGGATTAGGTGCTTGAGCCCCATGTGCACTCTCTCTTTGGTTTAACGATTTTCTTCCACTTGACACGGGGTATTGTTTGCTCTTCACTTTTTCCAACACACTGGTAGCGATAAATGAATTTTATAAATGTGTTTAAACTAAATATTACCTTTTGAAATGATAAAGAGGAACATGCAAAAGACATTGGTATAATTTATAACACATTTGAGTAGTGGTAGTGTTCCCCCATCAAGCTCCACCCATTGTAGCAAAAAACTATTTTCTTGATCTTCTCATAATCATAACTTGTCCCTGGATGTATAGTCAATTGCTTTAAGCTTGTATCAAATATACCTCATACTATCATGAACCTCTTTGATCTAAAAAGAGGTTTTTTTTTTAGATTAAATTCACTCTCCCAAGAACTACCACTTTGTAAAATGACAATTTTTTTTTTTTTTTTTGATAGGCATACATTGAGTTTTTCAATGCATGTTTAGATTTTTCCTTTATAAGAGTATGCATTCCCCAAGGTAAGGGAATTCTCCCTTCAACCCTAGGAGATGAGGAAAAATCATTTCAAACTTTTCCCCTTACTCTCTTTTTAGGGGGACAAAACAAAACATGAGGGCGGGGGGACATTACGTCAATCCCCCCCCGCCCCCGCCTCCGCCTCCCCCATCTATGTCTCTTCTTAAATTATTTGTAAGGTCCTTTTATATTATAATAGTTCATGGTAGGGGTTACATTCATATCCTGAAAGAGAGAAGCATTTTTGGATAGTGATATGGCTCATATCATAAAAATTTGAGGAGAATGATGTTATTTCCTTGTCTCATTGCTCTCTTGCTAGACTTCGATTTCTCCCTTCACTAAGTTTCCTTACTATTTTCCTTTAACTCTAGTTAGTAATTTTACCCTTGTCCAAAATTCTAAAATGAAGTGGCAGTTCAGTAATAAATATGAAGATCACTTTTCGAGTTTTCCTTACACAATGTATAGTATATTGAACCTTTCCATGCCCTCTTTTTTAGATTGTCCCAGATCAACACCTTATTTCTTAGATTCTAGAATAAGCTATAGAAATATCCTTATCTTCATATGATTATGTAATTTCCAAATTAGATTCCACCTCCAAGTTTCCATTCCCTCCCCTTGTTCTAATAAGTGGTAAATCCATATGGTATCATTTTTTGGCTATGTATTCACCTGCTAACCTTTTTGTAGCCCAGACAAATATTACAAGTTATTAATACTATTCATGAGTATGATACACATTCTCTCCATTCCTCAACTAGATCATACTGCAACCCTAACCGATCTGCACTTTTCTAGTTTGATACCAAAGCCTTGTTTTTATCATAACATTATCTAGGAAAAATAGTTTTAAAATTGAATATTTTCCATTAACTCCCTAGATATCTAGGATTCTCCAAACCCCCAATCCAAGGGTCAGTTTGCAACCTCCACTACTTACTTTTACCAACCATCTAAGCCAAATTTCCCCTATGATATGTTTCTGACAATGGTCCCGACCATTGCTCTCCAATTGAATAAACTTCTCGTGACAGGTTTTCTTGAACACCTTATAAACTTTTTAATGTCGAGGGGCTCAGCGTACTTTTTGGTCATGACATATTGTGACAATACTTCTCAAGCAAGGATTCCTCCAAGTCCCCTTAGCTTCCAAATAATTTGAAAAAGGATTAGATCTTTGAGCCCCATCCACCCACTCTCTTTGGTTAAACGATTTTATTCCACTTGAAAATGGTTATTGCTTCACTTCACTTTTTCCAACAGACTAGTAGCAATAAAAGAATGTTATAACTGTGTTTAAAATTCATATTACCTTTTGAAATGATAAAGAGGAACATGCAAAATAAATTGTTAGAATTTCTAACATTTTTTAGCAGTGGCAGTGTTCCCCCATCAAGCTCCACCCATTGTAGAAAAAATGTATTTTATTGATTTTCTCATATTCATAACCTGTCACTGGATGTATAGTCATTTTCTTTAAGCTTGTATCAAAGATACCTCATACTATAATTAAACTCTTTGATCTAAAAAGAGGCTTTTTTTATATTAAATTCTCTCTCCAAAGAACTACCACTTTGTAAAATGACAGTTGATTTTTGTTGGTTCATAGGCGTACATTGAGTTATTCAATACATCTTTATATTTCTCCTTTATAAGAATATTCATTCCCTAAGGTAGGGGCATGCTCCCTACAACCCTGGGAATGAGGAAACATCATTTGAAACATTTCCCCATGCTCCCTTATTAGGGGGACGAAATAAAACACAAGGGGGGGAAATTACCTCACCACACCCCTCCCCCACCTCCCCCCCCCACCCTGCCAATATTTGTCTCTTCCCAAATTATTTGTAAGCTCTTTTTATGTTATAATAGGTCATGGCAGGGGTTACATGCAGAGATTGAAAGAGAGAAACATTTCTGGATAGTGATATGGCTTGTAGCACAAACTCTATGTGCTTCAAGGCAATTTTAGCCAATAGCATCTCACAAGGGGTGATGGTTTCTTACTATCAAAAAAATATATGGGGATAAAATCCTTTTGTATCCTTTTGGTGTGTCCATTTGATTCCACCGGTTTCTAAATATATGTAGACTCCACACCTCAAACTCATACATTAACACGAGGGTGATCAATTCCTGGAAAAAGGCAGAACAATGTGTTCCAATCCCCCCACCTCTTCCTTGTGCACATGTCTCTATGTATTCTCTCATTAAATCAGTGAACTCTAGTTATGATCCAAAATCTTTTGCTTTGAGATGTGTTAAATAATTACATGTAAAATTCCATCTTAACCATGAAACTTTAAAGGCATAAACATAAGAAGAGAGAAGAACATAAAATCATGCAAGAAGACACAGAATTGATATCGGATTTTGTCCAGGAGGGACTACGTCTCCGGACCCTGCTCAATAAGTGGGGAGGCCCTCTTTCATTAAGTGGAAAAATAAAATGAAAGTACAATAAATATGAAAAATTACACCCTTATACCTCCATATCTAAAAGTTCCCAAAAATTGGAGACCTCTGATGAAGAAATGGACAACACCGTTGGATTCGTGGTGCCGAGAGGTGCAAAATCCATATAAAATTTTCCTGATTCTGACAAAGTGAAAATCTGACCCCTCTGGAAATGGCTCAGATCATGGTTCTTCCCCCCTCCTGCAAAGCGCTCATGGTTCCACCCAATCTCGTACTTCGTGTCGCTCCTATCCTACCTGGGCACATTTCTGAAATGAATGGTTTAAGTATGAGACAATGGGTGGACTCCCCAAGGGAGCTGCTAGCTGAAACGATTGAGATCCTGAATTGGAGGGAGGGGGTCGGGTGGTCAAACCCTCGCCCCCTCTGTATTAAGTTGAAATTTCGTTTTAAAACTGTGCCATGACTTTTTAAATACCCGCACCATATATTTAGTACTAAGTGGTACGTTGGGGAGGTTGGGCCTGCATTGGGCGGCCTGCCCCTTAACTCCGTCGACCCGTTATAATACATGGTGTGGTTGTGGGTTGGGCGGTGGGGTTAACAACCCCCTCCCACCCATATTATATATGCAGTGGCCATGGAATGTGGGGGCAGTGGGGTCATGGCTGTCGACCCCTTATTATAATTTTTTTTTTTTTTTTGTTAAGTCCGTTGGATGGGGAGGGTGGGGGTCATGGCCCACCCTCCAAATTTTTATTTTTTTTATTTTTTTAAAACCAACTAATATTTTTAAAATATTCGGAAATTGACCAAACGAGTCAATTTAACCATCTCACAATTTCACCATAATTTGGTGGTTAGGTTTCCGCAAATTTGTTGCTTCCTTAAGCTGCCACATCACCAAGTCAACTCTCAAAATTTGACTAATCCTAACTCCTTCGTACAAACTCAGAATTGAGTGTCGTCTACGTCGTTGGAATGAGAAAGACGAGATCTTCAACTTGACACTTATTTTTGTCACATTTATGACACTTTGATTTTTTAGCCTTTGTACTTAAGCCACTTGTACTTGGAAATGCACAATCCACCTGGATCATTGCTCCCCACTGAATAGCTTTTGGACCCCCAAAAGCCTTATCAATCAACAGGAAAGTGAGGGAATTGCTCCCTCACCTTCTCCTTTTCAAGCCATTTAGCTTTACTTGGGTGCATCCCTTTGAAACCGACACGGAGATATTCCACATCTCCTCGCCGTGAAGTCCTAGTTCTTCGATCGAGAATGATGTCTTCTGGAAATTCATCGAGATACTCTGGTGAAAATTCATCCACTATAGGTACTGATCCTACCTCCTTGGTGTCCATAATCAATGGTGGTTCATAAAGCTTCAGATTTTCGACATTTGCGACCAAGTACATCTGCATGTATACAGGAAAATCGAGTCGAAAAGCATTATTCCCAATCTTCTCCAATATGGTAAATGGACTATACTGGATTGGTCGCAATTTCTTGCATTTCCCCATCATTCGATCCTTGTTGATAGGGAACCACACCTTGTCACCAACTTGAAATTGCTGGTCGACTTGGTGCTTATCATTTCGGTCATTATATCGAGCCTAAATATTTTCTAGTTGCTCTTGCACTGCTTGGTGAATTGTCTGTATCCGCCGGATGAACCACTGTGCTTTGCCCCTATCGTCACGTCCATTGGAATCTTCATCTCTTCCATAGATCATGTCAAAAGGATCCTTTGGTAAGTAACCAAAACATGCCTCAAATGGTGAACGTTGTGTAGAGGAATGCACTGCTCAGTTGTAGGCGTGATGCACATGTGGAAGATGCTCATCCCACAACTTGGGATGTTTGTTACAATAGCCCCGCAACAAGTGTACCACGGTACAGTTGACAACCTCTGTCTGTCCGTCAGTTTGTGGATGGAATGTCGTACTTCTCTTCAACTTGGTGTCCATCATTCACCACAAGCTGGTCCAAACTCTCCAAGGAAGTGAGAGTCTCGATCTGACACAATCAATGTGGGCAACCCAAAGTGGACCCAAACAAACTGAAAGAAAAGATAAGCAGTTTTCTCAGCAGTGACTTGCTTGTTACAAGGCATTAATATGCACATTTTACTAAAGTGGTCTACGATAACAGACAAATAGTCGTGACCCTTTCTATACATGGGAAAACCTCCTACAAAATCCATTGACACACTTTCCCATGGATGACTTGGAATAAGGAGTGGTGTGTAGAGCCCAAGTTTTCTATTAGAGGGCTTTGAAACAGAACACATCACACATCCCTTTACAAATCAAGTTACAATATTTTTCATATGAGGCCAATAGAAAAACCTTTGCAAATTACATAAGGTTTTTTCGACACCAAAGTGACCTAACACATGAGAGGTATGCGCCTCTCGAATTACATGTACCCTTTCTGCTATGGGTATGCAAAATTTTCCAAGGTGATACAACAACTTCCCTTGCAAATGATAGATGTCCACCTGTGATCCATGAGTTAGTTTTGCATATATTACTTTAAAGTCATCATCGTTAGCGTATTGGTCAACATAACATTCAAAAGACAATGAAGCATTATGCAAAATAATAGAAGCAGCAATAGGAGGGCGAGAGAGCATATCTGCTACTTTGTTGCTAGTGCCCTTCTTATACTTTATTACTAGATGAAACTATTGTAGAAAACCCATCCACCTAAAATGACGATATTTTTGTAGCTTGGCCTATCACTGAAGGTATTGCAAGGGTTGGTGATCCATATGGATAATGGTTTCCTTGCCGATCAGGTAGTGTTTCCACTTTTTCACACTTTGGACCGAGGCATACAATTCCTTGTCATTAGTGGGATAATTGATGATAGCCTAGGATAACTTCTTTGAATGGTAACATATTAGCTTCTTCTGCTACAACAGTACATCTCCCATGGCATACCCACTAGCATCGGTTTCGATCTCAAAAGGTTGTTGGAGATCGAGTAAAGCCAGGACTGGTGCGGTGCTGATTTTCTCTTTCAGTGCCTCAAAGTACTTCTGCTGCTTTCCTCCCCACTGAAAGGCTTGTTTTACACTTGTCAATGTGTGTAAGGGTGATGCAATAACGGAGAATTTGGCAATGAATCTCCTCCAGTACTATATTGCACCTAGAAAACTACAGACCTCTGTTACATTAGTAGGCTTAGGCCATTTTACAATCACCTCAACCTTGGAGGGGTCTATTTTTAATTGACCATTACCGACAATATGACCTAGGTAAACCAAAGACGTTTTCCCTAACTCACACTTTGACAATTTTACATACAATTCTTCCATCTTCATTACATCAAGCACTTTCTTTACCTAGCATACATGTTCATCCCAAGTTGTACTAAAGACAATAATATCATCTAAACACACAAGGACAAATTCATCAATGAAAGGCCTAAAAAGATCATTCATGACTCTCATGAATGTGGTTGGCGCGTTGCACAGTCCAAATGGCATCACCATCCATTCGAACAACCCTTGCTTGGTCTTGAAGGTGTTTTTCCACACGTCCTGCTCTGCAATTCTGACCTGGTGATAACCACTACGCAAATCCAATTTGGTGAAATAGATAGCATTCTTTAATAGATCTAACAAATCATCAATGTGAGGGAGAGGGTATTGATTTTTCACCGTGATTTTTTTTAGTGCCCGATAATCCACGCACATCCTCCATGTGCCATATTTCTTGGGTACTAACATGATCAGCGAGCCGCATGGAGAAGTACTTGGTCGGATGACCGCTTCGTTCAACAATTCCTATACCTGATTTTTTACTCCTCCATCTCAATAGATGAAATATTGTACATACCAATGTTTGGAAATGGAGCATCATGTTGAAAATGGATCTCATGGTGGATTTCTCATTTCGAAGGCAATCCTCTGGGTTCCTGAAACAACTCATCATAGTTAGAATTAAATTCAAATAATTCCTATTTATGAGCCGGCACATCCTTGGAAAGCGTCAGATGTTTCTGCATCTTTTTCTCTCACAACCATGAGCAAACACCCCTTGCTGGAATTCACCAAACTCTTCATATGTCCTGCACTTACAATACTAGCATTGATATTGGTTTGATGATATCTTACAATATAATATACCCCATCTTTTGTGATTTGGTATTTATTTTCATGTCGAAAGAAAACTGCTTTCTTGTTGTAAATATAGGGACTCCCTAACAAAATACCATAGATATCCAATGGTATGACATCCATTTCTACTCCATCCACCAGTTTAGAAGCAACTACAAATTTAACCTTACATTGCTTGGTTACATTTAGTTTTACTTTGTCATGTATCTATCCAAGCAGATAAGGTTTCGGATGAGGCTTAACTTCTAAGCCTAACTTTTTAACCAAGGATTCTAAGATTAAATTTTCTTGAGAGCCTGAATCAAATAGATTTTATACTTTTGTATGATTTATGACAACTCTAATATGAAACAACTCAATTCTCTTTCATTCATTAGGAAGAGGCTCATCTATTGAACTAGTGCTTCCATGCGATTCAGAATTAACATGAAGAGAAAGAGTAGCTTTTGTGCCTACTGTTTTGATCAATGCCTCATCGCTAGAGTCGAATCCAAGGTCTTGTTGCGCGGTTGCTACCATCTTTTGCCTACCCACCACCATATCTCTTTGGCTTCTTTTCTGGGTACAACTTCCAACAATGATCGTCATCGTGACCTTTCTTTTTGCAGTGAGTGCAATAAGGCTTTTCTCCTTCATATTTCTTCGTTGATGTCGTCTTCTTTTGTTTTCCCTTTCCTTTCCCCTTGAATTTTCCATTTGAAGGTTTGAAAGGTGGTTTCTTTGAATGATCATATTTATCATTTTTGACCCTGTTTTCGAGGTGAATAGCCTTTACACTGGCCGAGTCAATAGTAGTAGGTCCAAACATTAACAATGAATGTCTAATGTAACTATGTAATGACCCAACATACTTAGTTACAACTTCAGGTGAATCTAATGAAATGTCCAAACTTAGTGCTTGTTTTCTAAATTCCTCGATAAAGCTTTGCACGTTTTGACCTTTTCCTTGCCTTAGGTATTGCCACTCAATTAAGGCTTTTTTCTTATAACCCAAGGGATAGAATTAATCTTTAAGTGAAACAATAAAATTTGACCATGAGGAAAGAAGGTTACCCAAATTACTGTTTCCTTGAAGTTTTCTCTCCCACCAGATGAGAGTTGTTCCATTCAGTCGAAGAGAAGCCAACTGGATATTTACCTCATCCTCCACAATTTGCTGAATCCTGCAGTAGATTTCAAGCTACCTAACCCAGTTGTTAAACTTATTTGTATTACTTTCACCATTATACATGGGTAGAACAAATTTGAAATCTAACTTACAGAAAGCTTTATTAGATGCATTTATTGAATTCCTATGATGATGGTAAGAAGAGGAGGAAGAAATTTCACTCACTGGAGGAGAAGGAGGTGGATCTCCTCCATTATCTCCATGCCTTGAACCTTGTCTCTCTGAAGAATTCTCCCCTACTTTCTCTTGTTTCTCAAGTCTAGATAACAACTTCTCTACCTGATCTACCATGGTGTAGAAGGTCTTGCGGAAGTTTAGCTCCTCCTCATTTCGAACATCGTCATCCATGTTTCTTCTTTGATGTGCATGTCCCTCTTCGGGATCAAAAGACTTTAGTGTCCCTTTGCCTCTTCGTAGCCTATTTCTAGTTAGCATACAAACATGCAATTCACATCTACAAACACCTTCTCTGATACCACTTGATCCAAAATATTTTGCTTTGAGATGTGTTAAATAATTAAATGTAAAATTTCATCTTAACCATGAAACTTTAAAGGCATAAGCATAAGAAGAGATAAGCACATAAAATCATGCAAGAAGACATAGAATTGATATCGGAGTTCATCTAGGAGGGACTACTTCTCCAAGCCTTGCTCAATCAGTGGGGAAGCCCTCTTTCATTAAGTGGAAAAATAAAATTAAAGTACAAGCAATATGAAAAATTACACCCTTATACCTCCATAGCTGAAATTTCCCGAAAATTAGAGACCTTTTATGAAGAAATGGACAGAATTTTTGGATTCATGGCACCAAGAGGTGCATAAAACATATAAATTTTCTTGATACTGACAAAGTGAAAATCTGACCCCTCTGGAAATGGCTCAGATCGTTGTTCTACCCCCCTCCTACAAAGCGCTCATGGTTCCACCCTGTCTCATACTTCGTGTCGCTCCTGGTCTGCCTGGGCGTACTACTGAAATGAATGGTTTAAGTATGAGAGGTTGGGTGGACTCCCCAAGGGAGTCGTTAGCCGAAACGGTTGAGATCCTGAATTGGAGGGAGGGGGTCGGGTGGTCAAACCCCGCCCCCTCCGTATTAAGTCGAAATTTCATTTGAAAAACCATGCCATGCCTTTTTAAAATACTTGTGCCATATATTTAGTACCAAGTGGTACGCTAGGGAGGTCGGGCCCGCATTGGGCAACTCACCCCTTAACCCCGTCGGCCTGTTATAATACGTGGTGTGGTTGTGGGTTGGGCAGTGGGATTAACAACCCCACCCACCCATATTATATATGTGGTGGCCATGGAATGTGGGGGCAGTGGGATCATGGCCACCGACCCCCATTATTATAAATATTTTCTTTTAAGTCCGTTGGATGGGGAGGGCAGGGGCCATAGCCCGTCGTCCAAATATATATATATTTTTTTATTTTCTTAAAAGCAACTGATATTTTTTTAAAATCTGGAAATTGACCAAAGGAGTCAATTTAACCGTACCACAATTTCGCTTGGAATCCGGCCGAAGTTGGCCCGGATCTAGTGGCCGGGTTTCTACAAATTTGTTGCTTCCTTAAGCTGCCACATCATCGAATCAACCCTAAAACTTTGACTGCTCCTAACTCCTTCATATGGGCTCGGAATTGAGTTTCTTATGTGTCATTGGAATCTGAAAACTTGAGATCTTCAACTTGACACTAAGTTTGTCACATTTCTGACACTTTGATTTTTGAGCCTTTGTACTTAAGCCACTTGTACTTGGACCTGTACAATCCACCTGGATCAAGTTCTTAGTATGTGTATCAGGAGTTGCTTTGGTTTTTTTATTGTGAATAACACCACCTTGGTCTTGTCTATGTTTACCTTCATCCCTACTTCTACACAAGAAGCTCTCCAAATCTGGCAAGTGGTGTTGTAAGTTGTGAAGTGTCTTGACAGTCCAATCAACATTATCTAGGTACAGTGTCAAATTATTTTTTGAAATCAGTGAAGCAACACCAAAACTCCTCATCTTTATTCGCATGTGTCTTCTCTTTCATGTGCATTAATGTGTGGCAGTGATCTATAGTGGAATTATTTGGTTTAAATATGGAATTTCCTTTTTCCTTTTCCCCTTTGTTTATTTGATGATTTTTCTTTCTACCATTCCTCCAACTAACTTTGAGAACAATGGGTTGATCATAAAGGTCTTGTAGTTTCTTGGGTTTTTTTCTATATTTTAACTCTCCTACCTACTTTAAAATGGGAAAAATAAGGTTTGTTGTTTAATTGTATGGGAAACCTTCCTTCAAAATTTTAGTGATGGAACAATATGCTGGCCGAGGTGATCCTTACCCTATTTCAAGTTCTCTACCTAAAATCCTTTGAATTTTTTTCAATTTTCCCAATACCACTCTTCTAATGCCTACCTTCACATCTAACATTCAAAACTATCCCATTCAAGCTGGTTTTTGGTGGAATTTTCCTCAAGGATGGGTTCCTAATACTTATAAATGGTTTTTGTGTGGTACAACCATTGTTCTAGTGTTATATTTATTTTCTACCCCGGTTTCCTCACCTACAGTTTTTTCCTAGTGCCTCTCAATTTTTTCATTTCCATATTTAGCAGATTTTCTTACTGTATCTTACAAATGTGATATTTTTTTTTCTTTATGAGAAAATTTTATGCAGTGAGGTTCTCATTCTTGTTTTATTTTCTGTATGTTTCCCGAGCTTCCTTGCAGTCCTTATTAAACTGAGGGTTTACTAGAAAGAAAATTTTCTGTCACATACTTTATTCGTTCAAATATATATAAATAAACACAAAACCAGACATATGTGTTTATCATTCATTTTTCCCTTTTCATCTCCAAGGATCATAAATTTTACGAGCAAGTTTCCATCCTTCCAAAATATATTCACAACAAAATTCCAAATGAAATGTCTTACCTATACTCGTGGTTGATTTCAGAGATTCTTCAGCTGCAATGGAAATCATCTTTCAGATAGTAAATGAAGAGTCCCCTAGAAAATATGGGCCTCCATCAAATATATTTCCTCTCTTTCTTACTGAAGAGGACATCACTCAAAAAAACCCTTTATTAATAGGTTTAGATTGATCTTACCCTCTATATCCCATTGCGTTGATATTTACAATGTGAGATTTTTTTTTGTATGGTGAGAACCCTATGAGTTTGTTGATTAGGTTGTGGTTACTCATATAATCAAATTTATCTTGAGGTTTCTCCAATGTCATTACTTGTTTTTTTCTCATTTCTAACTTCCTCAACCATCCAAGGACAAGGGTATGAATGTTTTGCTATGTATTGTTGCATTTTATGTTTTTCCTCAACAAAACATCTTCCACTAGCCCTAAAACCATTGGACCTATATTTATTGACCCCATTATACATTTTCTCAATAAACCACTCTAAAACATGAAGGACTTAGTCCACTCCTTCTTACAACCTTGCAGAATACTAGAGTGCTTAATTTTCAATTGCTAGACACTTATAGGCTGATGTGGAACACTAGTAAAATGGGATACTATAGGAAGATATGCCAATACATAAATAATACAAGGAGGATAGTAATAGTGAGATAACAAAGTTGAACTTCTAGATGCCTATTAGAGGCAAAATGCAACATTTGTGTCTCTTTCTTAAGGGGGATAACCTAAGTCACAGGGTTCGCCGAACTTGAACCTTCAGGTTCAAAATTCAGTGAACTCGAAAAAAAAATCGAAATTCATTTAGGTTAAGTGAACCTCAAATATGAACCTCAAACTTGAACCCAAACCCGATCTGAATCAAAACACAAGTCGAACCTGAAGTAGAACCGACTCAAATTTGAACCTGAACAAAAGTACAAATTTCAAAGAAAAAATAGGTTCGACAAGGTTCGTAGAATGTCTAGGGATTTTTTTGGTGCAAAAACACTTTTATACCTAGGCACGATGGCACATTGGAATCACTACGGTTTTTTATCTACTAGAATGCATAATGTAACTATTTTTTCATATTCTAATGAGATAATAATTTTTTCCAAGTGGGAAAAAAATCCTCCACAATTTAACAATAATATTTGTGCATATCCATCATCTATCTAATTGCGCTTTGTTCTGGGCCTATCTCAGCTCTCAACAGATCAAAAATAAATCATCGTCATACAAGTTTGTGAATAAAACCAGTGTTATCCTTATGGTCAATCTTCCCCCTTCAATTTCTCATTTAAAATTATTCGTTGTTGCTAAATGTGATTTCGTTGCCTAGTTTTCATGTTTATGCCCTTCTCCTAGACCAATTGATTAAAAAAAATTGGAAGGTAATGATTTGAGGAAACATGTCCTATTTACTTATGCAGTCATTACTCTTATGCTTTTCTGCTTGAAAAAGGAAGATAGAGACTATATATATATATTATGAAAATTTAATAGATGAACCTAAAGCCAAACCCCATTTTAATTTCCCATAAAATTTGAACTTGAATTGAACTTAATAGTCATCGAACTTGAACCTGAACCATGTGACTTAGGGGATAACTACCACCACTATAAAAATTGTGCTATGAATAATCCTATGAACACCAAACACCACCCTGAATGAATGAAGTTAAACATTAACATTGGCTTAGATCTAATCTCTAGGGATTGAAAATGACACAATCAGAGTTACTATGATCTATGGGAGAGTGTTGTGAGAACCAAAGCCAAAAAAACTTCTTCTTCTTGAAAGAGACATTGTTTTATATGGAGCTAGGATTTTTTCATTGAAATTGGAGACATGGCAGCCTAATCAAGCTTATTTTGTGCTTCACGTATCACAGGGATCCTTTTTTTTGTAACATTGCTGGTATTGCTCTTCCTGGCATGTGCTGATGTGATCATTATGTTTATATTTTACCTCTTATTAATACTTAAAATTTATCATCTTATACTCTGCTTTTCCTATTATTTGTTCCAGTTGCCTACCAAGTTGATCATTGTCTAATGTTTTTTCTTGTAGTTTTTGACATTATATTGTGTGTCTTTTGTTTCCATATGTGGTCTGCCTTCAACTTTTTTTTCCTTATGGTTAATAACATGTTAAAAGGGGGTAGAGTATGCAAACTTGCATAGACTTTAGCAGTACAATTGTTGCACAAAGGTGGGTCCCTTGTCTCACAAATAAGGGGGTCTCATACATCAATTTGGTCTCTGGATTGGATGTGAATTGTGAACTTAAAAATATATAATTATTAGTTTTATTATTATAACATTATCAAAGGATCTTAGCTCAAGTGATTTAGTGAACAATTATTTTCCCCAACGACATAGGTTCAAGTCTCTGAAGGCATGTTGTAACTGGCCTTTTTGTGGCATTAATGAAATAGTTATTACCCCAATGAGTTACTCATTCACCATGGCAAAAAAAAAGAAAAAATATTATTATTATAATATCTATTTTTTAAGTATGATGTTACTCTCGGAAACTTTGGAAACTTTCCCTTGTTAGGTGGTGCTTTTAAAAGTTACTCAATTTATTGGTGGAGCATTTAGGAAAATGCTATCTATGTTGTCAATCCTTTCAAACATAAATGATATGATATTTATTCTTTAGGTCATTTCATTGAATTTCCAGTTAAAATGGAAAATTTTATCTATGATAGCAAAGACTTGAATGCAACAATAAATATGTTTTGTGGTTTTCTTTCACGGAGGCCCTTGGAAAATATATTTGTTCTCTTTACGAGATCTATTCAATCAAACAAAAAGTAAGAAAAGCTTATTTATCCTGAGGTATTTTGTGAAGTGAATTGCCTATGGTGAAATAATTTAATTTGAATATTTCAATTTCAAACTGGGGCCTATGTTGCATTACTACTATTCTCTCATGAATGTCAAAAAAAAAATGTGCAGATGCAAATTATGAATGAAAAATTGAAGTCTTGTGAAGAGATCGGTACAATGAATAAGATAAGACTATTTTATTAATGTCCAATCAATGACCCTATTCAAGTGACTCAGGAGGGGTGGATTACTCCCTGCATTTCCTCAACCTCCCTCCATTACAGGAAATTTCAACCTAAAAGTGGCCTCCTAAGGAAAAATAATAAAATAATAGGAAAATAATAAAAATAAGAGTTATGAATTTTGGAGGGAAAAAAAGAAAACTACTTTCTTTTATTGAATTTTTGGCTTATCTCCTTATAGGTTTGCTCAAATTTGAAGTGTAGACACTCATTTTTTGCAAAATTAAATTATGCATCCAATGAGTACCCACTATGCATACTTTTGAGAAGACCTGCATTGATAAAAATTGAAGATACATTAAAAAATCGTGTTCAACACGTTTTTTTAATGTATATTCATTTTTTTATCAATATGGGTATTCTCAAAAGTATGCATACTAGGTACTCGTTAGATGAAAATTTTATTTCCACGTCCAAATGGTGTATACACTTGAAATTTGGGTAAACCTATAAGGAGATAAGGCAAAAATACAATTAAAAAAAGTAGTTTTTTTTTTAATTTCCCTCCAAAATATTGACATGTACCTCTTTTTAAATTTAAAGGATTTTGATTGGTTTACATATTATGTATCTGAAAATTTCATGGGCACTTTTAGGCTAAAATTTCCTCTAATGTATGCAAACCCTGACTAATATCCCATTGATCAAATTGCAACTTTATTTCCATTCATTTCGAAGAGGGAATCCACCCTAAATTCCACTAAGACAAACCAAGTGATGAGCCAAAAGTGGCTACCCAAGGCTGGTAAGTTGGGAGAAAAATTCAAATGATAGTGAGCAAGGTCATGAACAATCCTTCCTAGCATATAAACCCACTGCCTTTGAGCATATAGTGAAATCCCTACGAAGTTGACCAGGAACGATTCTTCTCTTTAGTGAAAATTCTCTTGCTTAAGCCATCATCAATTCAATCATATATGTATCAATCATTTATTATTTGCATTTATGTTGCAGTGTTAAGCTAAAACACTCTCTGTTTCTTGTGTGCTTGCTTAGAAGAAACTATTGACTGCTAAATTTTAGTGCAACAAAAAATGAAAGAAAGAGTAGATGCAATGAGGGATTTTCAAAGTGAACTGTATCATTCCCTTATAATGTCCACATAAATTATATTTATAGTACAAAATTGTGACAAAATGGAGAGACAAGATAAAAATTTATTTTGAGCTTATGTCTAAAATAAATTAGCGAAGGATAAAATCTTGTGCATTGTACACTTGAAGTAGCATGACTTCTAATGTCTGGATGTTTGCAAGAAGTTGTGCAGGTTCTAGTGGTTGGATGTACACATGAAACTACAGTGATGGGATTTTTGTTTTACATAGACATTTGCACTGCCTTACATATGCCATGCCTCATAATGAACATGTGGAGTCAAGAGGTCCAACTCTCCAAATTTTATGGTGTGTTGGCACTTGGCACTAGTGGTTGTACATTGTCTCACAGTGTTGGTTGGACATCCATTGTTATAACCCACACACCTTTATGGTATGATGGATATTTATCCTTGTTAATATAAACAAACTTGTTGAAAATAAACTCACATGATAGCACTAAAGTAACCTAGTCCTCAAAAACATTGATAAAAATTAAAAAATGTACTTTTAGTGCTAACCAAGTAGTAGATCCTTTCCTAATGGATCGCATCCATTGGATCTATTTAAATAATTTCTTATAGTTTATCTTCAACATAAATATTTTTTGGATGCTGATGTTGTATTGGTGACATGGAAGCTTGTGTCCAAAAGGTGCATTAATTTCTCATATGAATAAGCCACTACTAGTTCAAGAGAATGTTGAACTTTACTTATAGACACACATTTGGTTGAACTTTCTAAAGTTACCAATATATTTAATCAGATTGAAGTCCAACATAAATGTTTTTCATTGTTTCTTCTTAGTTTTGACATGTCTTGTTTAATATTCTCAGCTCTTGTTCCTCTTCTCATATGCAGCTCTTTTGACACACTGATATTTTGTAGGATTTCTCCCACTATGAAAGAATGTATATCTAGACAATTTTTCCTGCAATGCAACTTACATTTTTATTTGCAATTAATTGGTGGAATCCTTATCATGGTGACAAATTTGCACCTCTGTTTAATTCATTTTTGGTATTTGATGATTCTTTGTGAGGTTATTTCTTGTCTTACCTCTAGACCCATTCAATTTTTGTCTTCTTTTTTTTAGTGCAAATATTTACGATCCTTACTATGTGTCAGTGCAAAGGGTATGGTATGGAATTACTTTGCCAAATGTTTCAGTGGAGGGAAGCTTTTACAATCAAATTTTATTGGATACTCATTGTATTTGGCAAAGATCTGTATGCAATTTTACATTCTTTTTTCTTCACTGAGTTCCAAATCTTGCCATTGTTTCCTGTGTTAAGATGATTCTATGAGTGAAGTGGTAAATGATTAGAAATAAATTATTCGATCTATTTTGTTGGGTGATGCTTTTTCATTTTTCCTTTCGTTCCAATCTTCTTAATTTGGCTTAAAATTCAACCAATGTCTGAAAGATGGTATCTCATCATCTCGTTTCCCCGTCATTTGTTTGGGAATCCATCTACAAATTATGGGAACTCAATTGGGGGATAGATACTAAGAAATAGTTTTGATATCCAGGTATTAGAATTTGGAAAAAATACCAGTGGTTCAGTTTTGCAAAAATACAATGGATACATCAAATTAGTTTTGTGATTTTCCACCATAAGTGAAGAGGTAAAGTTAGATAGTTTAGGGCTCAAAATATATCCCAAAATAAGGGAAGCCCCTTTATTTTTTAATTATTCCAAAAAAAAGTTTCAAGGAAATTTAAGAGTGACAAGTGTAAAATAGCAAAGAAACCAAGGAAAGACACTAACAACTCACCTTTGATGTTAGAGGAAAAGAAGTCAGTGGATATGAATAACAAACAAGCTCTGATGAGCTCATGGCATAACCTCATGTAGAACATTGAAGTGGTTACATTCAAAGACAAGCCAACCAATATAGAAAAAATGAATTAGAAAAGGCTATAAAATAATGGCAATACTCAATTAAAGAAAGAAATATGCAACATAATTAAAGTGTTAAATCTTCACTTCTGAACAATGTAGGATTGTAAAAAATTTAGGTTTTGTGATTGTAAACCCTAGTCGTGTTTCTTATTGTTTAAAGGAGATACATGGTATGTTGGAATTATGATGCATGTGTTGTCCTTGACGTCAACCCACTTGTAACATAACAAGTATATGGTGACCGAATGAGTTCGCGGATCAGTTCACAGGTGACAAAGTGATAGAACAGAATAATAGAATGATGGGACAGAGGTTTGCAGGCCATACACAAAATATTTATGAAGGTGAATATTTTAAGAAGCATGCACGGGTTATACAAGGCCAAGTCGCATAAACACGCGGGTATGAAGAAGCAAAGTCACATACATATTGATGCACCATTTTATTAATTCCAAGGGTCTTTATCATGGTATTAGCCCACAATATTGAGTGTAGTAACGACTCTTTAATCTCATCAAAGATTGCCACCAGTATTAGTGTAGTTTTGGCTCATGGTATTGGCTAAGGCCTAAACTATATAAGGAGGTGAAGATCAAAGTGCTAAGTGTGCATGAGTAAGGGTTTTTGATGAATACTTCAATATGAAGTATATTTGCATTGTATGGGCTATATTTGACAAGTTGATCTAAAATAATTATGCACTGATAAATATAATGATGGATCAAGATCATGAGACCGAAAATGACTCCATTATATGATATGCACATGGATTGACTAGATATATGATGTGTCACCTGCTTTATATTTTAATTTTATGATTTGGGTCTATTTGAAGTTCTGAAGGTTTACATAATTTTAGGTCAAAATTTGCAAATCTGTAAGCAAGTTGGTCTCGTTAAAGACAATTATACACACGTGTTCGATTCATCAAAGCACATACATAAAGGAAGGATTTATGCTTATAATATTTCTGACCAATATGATCATTGTTGCTTTATTTTTGTTGTCTGTCAATGACGTATTCATGTTGATCTCGGTTTAGCAGCAATGTCTGAAGTAGAATTGTTTGAATGATAAAGTTAAAATTGTTTGAATGTTGATTGGTTGAAAAATATACTTGATGTTGCTAACTATATGGGGTTTCAGAGATCTGCAATCTAACAAAATGCTTCAGAATGTATCTGTACAATTTTGTGACGGATTTAGATTAACAATTTCCAGAACATGATATGTTGATATTTGTACACAGGTTTATTTTCAGAAAAAGGCATATACATGTGGGTTGCCTTAAGTAAAGTAGCATCTATATCTTATTTTATGAATGATCAGGGTTGTTGTTGGTTCGGTATGTTGATTCAGTATTATGGGTTCAGTTCTGATATTCTGGTTACAGTGATCTCCCAGTTTTGCTTGATTTGAGTTGGTTCTTGGTTAAATAACTATTTTGCTTCGGTGATTGATTGGTTCAGTGATTGATTAGTTTAGTGGTTGTTTTCAATAATTGGGTTAATTTTTTGGTCATAGTGATGAGTTTCAGTTTTTGATATTGGGATTATATGATGTTAATGGATTCAACATGGAAATTTGATGAAACGTGGCCTACAAGTTGTGATGTATTGAAGAAGGTGGATCCAGTGTGAAAATTTATGAAACATAGTCTACGGATGGTGTTGAGGGTTGGAGCCCTTAGTGAGGAAGTCGAAGCTTCCTGCCAGTAGTAGTTTGTGATCATATCAAGGGGTTAAAGCTCCCTTCCAGTGGGTGTTGGTAAACAAGGTCAGGGGGTTGGAGCTCCCTTCCAGTAGGAGCTAGAGAATGAGTGAAGTTTGTAGCCTTTAGGAGGTGGGTGCATGCTTACTAGTATGAGTCTGCATCGGTACAAGAATATAAGAATTTTTTCATAATAATAAGATTGAATATTGATACGACAACAGCAGTGGTTTTGTCCCACATTGGGTTTCCACCTTAAATCTTGGTGTTCATATGTGTTTCTTATGTGTGATGGTTTAATCTGTTCTTACTACACATGTTTATTGTTTACTAAATGTATGATGAATCAATGATGCACTGGTTTAATTCAAGTAATTGAATATTTCTCTAAATTATAATTTTATTGGGTATACGTTATTTTCCTTAATAAAAGTCATGTACATAGGCTAGTTGGCTCCATTCAAGTTGCATATATAATTCAAAAAAGAAAAAGAAAATTTTGTGTGAGTTTTTAAAATACTGTTTCACCCCCCCCCCCCCCCCCCCCCCCAACGCATTTTTCCCAACATGGTACATTGTTGAGATGGATAACAAGTTTTTGTTTTGAGCTATATCATTAGAGTTTACTATTTTCATATTATATAAAACAATGATGCATATTTTCTATTAGTGTTTCCAACATCATGTGTTTGTAGATTCTAGTAATTTAGAGATTCCAATTTTGATAGGTTTTATATTTTAAGCTATTTAGGGTTTAGTTTTTAAGCTATAATGTAAGCCCAAAGGAGCACCTTGCACCCTATACCAAAAAATTTTGATTTGGAAAATGTTTTTGCCGAACATAATGTGGATATTGAATCACATATTTATCCTGGACAACGACTGAATCTCAAGGATGCTCCATGTTTTCCCGATTATCAATCTATAGGGAACAACCCCAGATGTAGTTTTAGAAACATAGGAAGTCAATCTAGTGGTATTAGTTATTTTTTCAATGGGTTGGACCAATGGTAGTGCAACAAATTTTGATAGTTTAGCTAATCATGGATGCAATTCTAAAGATAAATGGTTATAGGCTGGAATCCAATTTCAAATGTGCAGTCAACTTCAAGGTTTGAAAGGAAAGTGGTGGAATCACATGTCCTTCGTTATGAAAGTGTGTTTGTGGATGCCCTCAACAACCAGGTCATGAATGATGGTCTACATCTCTTTTCAAGTTGTAACTATGGAACTACTTCTGATGGTAATAATTATAACTTCAACACCAATCAGACAATAGTTTCAAATGAAAGGAAACCATTCATGGATTTAACATGTTGTCCTTACCCAACTCAATTGGCTCAATGATAATCTAAACAAGTGACCTTTACTTGTAGCAGTGTGGTTGGATGTATGCCAAAGAACAATAATGGACATGCTAATTATCTTATGGATGGCATATGAGGATCCTATATACAACAGAATCTTGAAATCATTTCATATCCATCATCTTTAGATATCTTCCCATGTTCTTCATAGTGGGATTATTTCCACCTTCGCCTTACAGCTCCTTAATGGAATACCATCGGTAGAAACCTAAATATTCCTACTTATCATTGTAACAATTCCTGCTATTAGGCTTGTATAAGAACCAGTCATACCCATGGCTAGTGTAGGTCACGTTGGTCCATATTTTAGAGGTTTATCTATGGTCGGGCAATCAGAAGCTCCCCATAGAGTTGTTCAAGCAAGACACATCCCTCCACATCAACAGGAACAAATTTTACCTCAAATATGGCCATCTAGAAGTGTTGGAAGGTATATACCTGACTTGCAGCCAAATTCTTCACATCTCAAGAGATCTTTTTAAGGTGAACTTATAATTTATGTGAACTTTTCAATGTTAAAAGTAGCCTTGACATAATTTAGCAATAAAAATAACTACAAAATCCAAATAATTTTCAGTGTATAAGGTCATATAATTGCAATATTTACATCATAGTACATCTACATAATGGTACTTTTCCTACTGGTCTGCCATAAAAGGATTCAATCAGGTTTAAAACTTAATGAAAAAATACTACAAGGAATTCTCATGGCCATGCAGTGTATAAATTCATAATACAATCTTTATTGGTGTGGAATGTCATCATAAAATTAGTTATGGCTTCCTCATATGTTTCAAAGACATAGACATGTTGCGAAACAATTTTCATCTTCTCCACCTAAAACCATTCAATTCAGGCCATATTTCCCTGGAGAACATTGTGGTATCACCATTGGAATTCAAGTCCAATCCTCTGTCATTTTACAAAATTTGTTATACCCCTTGGAACATGTTTTATCTTGTTGGATGAGGTTGAGGTGCTAATGCTGGAGGAGTTGGAGCACCAAGCTGCAGATACGGATAATAAGGAGGCTGGGAAACATTGTGGTAAACAGGTTGGGAAAAAGGAGGAGGCATGCCGTATCCTGGATACATGCTACCGGGAGGGGGAAAAGTGCTATAGGAGTTGGCCCCTCCCTGAGGGAACCATAACATATGGGAGGATGAGTGTACGGATGAGATAGGGCTCCAATGATACCATCGGCAGCATGGGATGCCCCCGGTGCGTTGGCACCACTGGGTCTAGGGGGATCAGGTAAGACAATATAAACATAACCAGACTGTGCGTAGATCAATTCATATTCCAATAATCTGGAGGGTGTCTTCTTCATTCTGAGGGAAATGAGATGTGACATATTTTCCAATAGCAGGAAAAAGGGATCTAAGAAACTATTCCATGTAGACACGGTCTTCGAAGATAGGGGCTCGACATAGGCTCTTTCTTCTCTACCATTCCTGGACATGATCAGATAAGCGGGTCGCAGACAATTGACGGAAAGAGGTCAAAAGTTTGGTACCAGTGTCATAACGAAGGGGAAGCTAGAAGTAATACAGAAAATCCCTTGCAAGAGTCGCAAAATTAGTATGGGAGTAGGAGGCTTAGTCGACATACCACTTAGAAGATTCTCTACTAAGCATACACTGGAATAACTGAAGACAGACAAAGTCATCAATGATGGAGTTAAACGAACACCACATGTGGAAAGATCGAACATGGTTTGCAGGATCTTCTTCAGCAAGACCTTCAAACTTAGGGATGTCTGAAGGGAGCTTGGTTGGCATAGCAGGACAACCAAGATCATGGTGTATGGGGTCATTTATTAACTGGTTAAAATCAGGAAGACTGAGGCCTGCCATATAAGGGAGCAAGGGAGCAACCGGGATAGTTCATGTTGCGGTCCCACTAGTAGTATTTCCAGCATTAAGGTCAGGGCTACCACCAGCGTTAGGTCCTAAACCAAACATTGTGAAGGTGACAGGAGGAGAACCAGAAGGGGAACCTGATGGACCATAAGCAGAGTCAAAATGAGGACTCGATGGAGGATGAACTCAAACCCTACGCAGAGGAGTAATTCTTCCTAACAGAAACTGAGGATGAAGGCCAAGAAGTATCCGGGATAAACGCCTTGGGGGCGCAATGATGGAAAAACAGACATGGATCACAAAAGGAAGAGAGACAAACAAGGGCAAGGAGGTGCAGGATCAAATGATTACAATTTTGAAACAAGGGTGGGAAGGTGCAAGATCAATTGATTACAATGTTATAGTCTTGGCCTGGCAGTGTAAACCAAGCGCTCTTCACTTAGGGTGTGCGTGTATGTGATAAGTGTGTTAATTTTAATTTAAACCGAGACGTGTGTAGAGAAAAAAAGAAAAAAGGTGTTGTATAACTATAAATAAATCTGAAAATAACAGTGAAGTAAACTGAAATATGACAGAAAATAAACAGCTAAAGATGCATCAATTTAACCCCAGGAGGAGGGCTTCCCAACAACTAGTCGATGGTTGGATAAAATCTAGTCAAAACACACAATATGGCCGATGGATCTAAATTCGGGAGGGACAAGGATCTAAAGGTCATATCTGTTGGAAATAGGTGCAGAAAACAGCAAAAAACCAGAGGGAAAAGTGTTGCAAATGAGGTAGCGAAAGGCTACAACCTGAAGGGAAACGGAGGGGACCCTAGATGAGGACCAAAAAAAACTGAAAAGAGGTGTTTTGGATGGATGAATAACCAATCTAAAATGAATCTGAAAGTATAATATCAGATCTAAAAAATGGCTAAACACACTGAAATCTCAGACGACCTGCTTCAGCTGAACTCCTCCTAGAAAGGTGGAAGCGTACTGAAGCCCTAGGGGAATAGACTCCTACTTCGACAAGTAAAACAGAGCAATTACAGGTCCAAAATGGTGGAGATGGAGGTCAGAAAACACTGAATAGTAGCCCAGACAAACCCAGAAAAAATCACAGAAAAATTCCTGCAAAAAGTACAGGTCGTGGTTTCTGACTTGTTTTCAACAGAGGTCGCAGTTTTTTGGCTATTTTCTGAGCCCTGAAGGTTGAGGTCACATGTTTTGGCCCAAAAAGTGTGACCTTCACTTCCAAAACTCTCGAGAGCAGGTTTCAACAGAAATTTTCCTCTCATCTGCAGCTGATACCTGTCACCTGCGTAATAGGCCCAGAAACACACAAAAGTTAGAATTTTTATTGTTTTAGGGTTTTAAAGGTTAGAAAATAAAAACATCAAGAAAATAAAAACAAGAAGGTAAAGAAAAACCCTATGGATTGAAGCATTTGGTCATGCAAGGATCTGAAAAATGATAGCAGTTGTAATTATAATCCCCAGTGGAGTCGCAAATTGTTAGTGTAAATTCTAATCGCAAAAGTACGAAAAGATCTCACTTTAGTTGTGCATAACACACAACCCTAACATCAAATATGGTTGTCAATTTCCTTAGATCTACAATTAGTTGACCAAGATAAATGCTACAAAATCCACATCTATGCAATTAAAGACATTAAACAGCAACTAAAAGCAAGAGTTGCTCCATGCATCCAATAGACAAGACAAGAATATTTTTAAATAATTTTGTATTTATGACACCTGGGAAGGGAACATAGAATATGTTACCAGTCCCCCTCAATGGGATGGATTATTATATGTCCTCGGCGCTTCAGATCTAAGATCTCTCTCTCTTGATGGTGTAGAAAACCAAGACAAAAATGGAACTCAAAGGGAGCTCACAAGCAAAAAGGAAGAAAAATATGACAATGATGAGGATCAAAGTCAGACCAAGAATATAGATCTAGAGCGATCTTTAGGCAACAAAAGGTAGTGAATGAATGGAAAAACCCTTCTATTTATAACAAAATATTGAGTTAGTCTAGATATTGGTGCATAATTAAAATAATATTAACCAAATCTAAATCCAACTTTTATGGAATATTTTATTATTTTTGTTGGAGAGAAAAAGAATTTGAATTTGGTCAAATCCCTTTATTTGTAAATAATCAATAAATAAATTATTTATTTATTATTTTAAGAATGTGGTTGAGTAATAATTAAACAAATAGTGATATATTCAATTATTTATAAATGATTTAGTCAAATTTAACAAGGAATATTATTTAAATAATGTTTTAAATAATTATTCCTAGAAAATAATAAGATAAATAGTGATTTATCTAATTGATTTTCCTGTTTTGGGTTAAATATGACCAGGAACATTAATTAAACTGTGGTTTAATTAATTATCTCTTGAGGAAAAGAAAACAAATAGGGATTTATTCAATATTTCCTCATGGGGTTTTCTGTTTAGACCATAAACAACTTAATAAATTGTGGATTACTAAGTTATTTTTCATAGTGAAAGCAATTTTACTAGGGTAAAATTGTACTTACATAGTGTACTTTGGTCCATCTAATAGTAAGAGGTTAGATGACCAAAAATTGGTGTAACACATATATTTGACTACTTTCTTGTAGAGATAAAGAACTAGAAAAGGCTAATGTTCTTGTTATGGGTGGATTAACAAGCACTCCATTTATTTCACACTCTTTTCCTTTTTTGTCTCATAAATAGTTGTAATTTTATTCTACTTGTACTGTCACTAGTATCCCTCTCATGAAATGCAATTGAAGAATACTTGGTCCTAGAGGAAGGTGAAGAAATATTTTCTTCTCATTTCAGTTCTTGCAACCTCATATCTTCTCAGATTTCATCCTGCCAAAATTACACTTTGTTCTCATAAGAACAACTTGGGAATTTTCTACCACCAACCTACAAATTCTTTGTAGGACTCTTCTCATAACTCTCATTTGAGGTGAGGCGGTTATATGCAGAATATTCTACAACCCATAATTTTTTATGAGCATTATGATATTATGGAAATAAACCAAGGATTTCACACATGTGGATAAGGTTAAAGAAGAAAATGTAGAGTTAAAACACTCACTTTTCACTTTTGAGGCCAACTCAAAAATTTCCTCATGAGTATCTTCCAATCCAATTCAACCCATATTGTAACCTACAAGATTTTCTCTTGGCTTTTTTAGAATTAACTACAAGTACTTTCCTTGTGCTTCTATATGAAGTTTCTAGTGTCTTTGAACATGCTAAAAATAAAGGCTCAAAATCAATGTTACTTTTTAAAGTTTGAACTTCATAACAACATAGTAGAATCATGTACAAAAAATGGAAGCTAGAAAAAGGGAAATATAGCCTTACCTCCAGTTGTTCGTGAAACCTTATCTATAGCTCCATTTGCATCCTCAGAGCCTCTGTGATTTGTAAGGTTTTGAGATACAAGAATAGAATGTTAGCTAGATCTTCCTTAATATTAAGAAGAAAACATAATTTGCAGAGGATAAAACATCCTAGAGACCTTAAAAAGAAACCACCATACTCTCCTAATAGAAATACACTACATGAGTCTCACAAGTCCTAACAAAAATAATATCCTTTTTCCTAACAAAAGCCACCCAGTTTTTGGCTGGAAAAGGATCGATCAAAATTTGGGAACATATCACTTTAGGAATTATCGAGTAGACTACATAAAGGAATGCATTGATAATAGAATCTGGGAAAGTTGTGGTAAACTCCCACTATCCTACGACTAGACCAAAGCCCAATCAACAAAAAAATTTAAAGCATTAACCCAAGATATGAGAAGGTTCAAAAAATAATTGACTTTGAATAGTATGTATATCAAGATTGAATGGAAATCCTATCATAAAGAAAATTACTTAAAAATAGAGTAAATAAATTGTGTTGTGTGTAAACAAATGCATATGAAAAGATGGTAGCGGTGCTTACTCTATCATATTTGTTGGAATGATAGCACCAACCTAGTAATTTTCATGTGTCGTTTGGTATACAGAGGAGTTTTTATTCAGTTAAATGGAATGAAATTTCTCCTATGCCTAGACATGGCAATGCTTCTAGCTCCAATGTTAGTGCAAGGGATCATTCATATTCTCAACAATAATAAGCTAGTTCAAGAAATGTGATGATGGGTATTGCTAGTAATACCTGGTTTGTTGCAGGTTCAAAGAACAAAGCAACTAACCATGAATCTAGAAATTGGGTTCCAATGAACCAAAATCCAAATGGACTTGGGGGGTATTGCTTCTTTTATGCTACATTCGCTACCAAGTATTCCTTGGGGATCACATAATATTCCATTCACACAAGAACCTAAGAGAAGTAGTGGTTATTCTCACGGACAAGGCTTGTCATTGTTTGTTTCCAGACCTTCACAGGTTAGTCATTTTAATCCTAAAAATATTCATTCCTCTTCATCATAGATGTACTTGTGCCATCAGTCACTGGTTTTAAAGTCCTACAATATTTTAGATCAGAAGTAGTATTTATGAAACGTCGGGGTGATGGGTTTGTAGGTGTACCATTTGGGTCGTTGTAAGCAATTTTTGTTGAAAGTGATGGACACAACATAATAATGACTTAGATTTGTAGTATTTACTTTACCAATATTTTTTAATGAAGCTTAGTTTTAGAGACAATGACTAGTATATTAATGGCATTTTTTATGTAGTTCTTGAATCTCTAAGGTGGTTATAATTTCAGATTTGGCTCTTGATGAAATGATCTATCTATAGAAATCCTTGCTTGTAAAAGCAACATGGTTTGTGAGATGTGTAGGGAAAATTGGACTACTACCAACAAAGGGAAGGAGGGACAACATAGAGTAAAGATTTCAAATCCCTATCAAGACAAATATCAATTATGAAATTTGGTTCAATCCTTGGAAGATAATCCTTAGAAAAATCACTTGTTTGGTTTTTTCCCCTATTTAATTTTTTTCTGAGTCCTAAATAACATTATCTAAAATGAATCAACTCCTTAATAAACCTTGTTCATGAAAAAGGATCCTTTCATGGAAATCAAGAATGATTATACTCACAACAGGTGGCCTATACGGACTATTAGGAGTCATTATGGTTTGATTCTATCTAGTGCTCTATGTTTATTAGACCCCTTCCTCCAGTGGTTTCTACTACGTTCTGGAAAAAATTGTGACATCCAAAACATAACTATGTTCTACGACAAGGTTTTTTGCAATGCAGTATGTCCTACCCACAATTTATAGTGGTAGAAACCAACTATGATGAAATCTTTCCTTCCATCTCGTGACGTTCCTCACATTTTGTCTTATGTGCAAGCTAGAAGCCAATGCCATGCTGATAAGGGTAGATTGTTATTGGCTTGAATTTTGTACTAAGCTACGCTTTGTTTTTATTTATCTACCTTTAAACTAGATAATTTCCTAACAAAAATAGACTACAATAGTCTCACAAGGAATTCTCCAATAGAGTCCATAAAGGAATCCACTAATAATAGAAGTTGGGAAAGTTGTGATAAGCTCCCACTAGACTATGTCTAGACTATAGCCCAATCAACAAAAAAATTGAAAGCACTAGCCCAAGATATGGGTAGGTTCAAAAAATAATAGACTTTGAATATTATTTCTATCGATATTGAATGGAAAGCCTATCATAAATAAAATGACTTAAAATAGAGCAAATAGATTATGTTGTGTGTAGATGCAGACGAAAAGCTGATAGTGATGCTTACTATGTCATATTTGTTGGAATGATAGTGCCAACCCACTATGTTTCTTGTGTTGTTTGGTATACAAAGGAGTTTGCATTTAGTTGTATGGAATGGAAGTCCTTTTATGCCTAGACTTGGAAATGCTTCCAACTCCAATCCTAGTGCAAGGGAGCATTCATCTTCTCAGCAAGAAGAAGCTAGTTCATGAATCATGATGATGGGTATTGATAGTAATACTTGGTTTGTTGCAAATTCAAAGAATAGAGAAACTAACCATGAATCTCTAAATTGGGTTCCAATGAACAAAACTCCAAATGGAATTGGGGATATTTTTATTTGATGCTACATCATCTACCAATTATGCCTTGGGGATCACATCATATTCCATTCATAGAAGCACCTAGGAGAAGTAGTGGTCCTTCTCAAGGACATGGCTTATCATCGTTTTTTTCCAAGCCCTCACAGGGTAGTCATTTTAATCCTTCTCAAAATATTCATTCCTCTTCATCATAGATGTGCTCGTGCCACGACTCACTAGTTTGTAAGTCCTACAATACCTTAGATCCAGCAGTGTTGATGTAACACTAGGGTGATGGGTTGGTAGGTTAACCATTTGATGAACCCTTAGCTAAACTGAGAGGGGGGAGTTGATCAGTTTATTACATTCATGGACATTTAAAACTATTTTCATTCAACTCATTTACATCATCATTTCATAAGGATCTTAATACATAATGAATCAACAAACTTAATGTGTGGACAAAAAGTAATTAGGCAGATTAAAACATCACATTAACACATAATCATCAAGCACATAGACAGCAGATATAAGTGGAAATCCATAAGGGAGAAAACCACATCTGATTATTGTTGTGATGCAAAGGCAAGCTCCAACTCCCTCTCACAACTGATTTTCTATTGGATCCAAACTATAGGAGGCTACTACCTCAAATTCTACAAGCAACAACTTGCAAGGAAGCTCCAACTCCCATCTATTTTCTACAACCTAAAACCTACAGGAGGCTCCTACCTCAACCAGCTCCAACTGGACACCTATCAAGCTACAACTTGAAACGGAAGCACCAACTCCCATGTATTTTCTACAGGCTACAACCTAAAGGAGGCTACTACCTCAACCAGCACCAAATGGATATTTATCAAGGTACAACTTGAAAGGAGACTGCAATCCCCTCACTCAACATGAAACTGGAATTCTGATTTACATGGATTTCAACTCTGTTATACTCCTTCTCCACTGCTGCTTCTTTAGCCTTCATATCTACTTCATATCAGTTCCTGATGTGCACAAAATTTCTATCAGCTCTCTCTGATTCTTCCACTCTCCAACCTTTTGTAGCTCTCTTACATTCTTCCGCTCACATCCATTCTGTAACTATCTAACACTTTTTTTGCACACTGATATTACATATATTATACAGATAACTCCTAAATGTTTTCATTCTACAGGGAATACGAAGTGAACAGGATTGTCTATCTGCCTTCCACCCATTCGATTCCTTACACTTCAGTTCAGGTTATTACATTAGAAATAATCATTATAGCACTCATGGAGTTTTTCCTATGCCTACGGAGACTTGCCTTTGCATCACATACAATAAAAATAATCAATACATTTACAGTTACAACAAATATTTCATTTAGCCCTTTCATCTCTTTGCTCGTTGTACATTTGTCTTTTCTGCTACTGTCATTTCCTTTTCTATTCATGTTGTTACATTTCCACCTGTGCAGCATGATCGTCTTCTGCCCGACTCGACCCATACCTTTACATTTTACACAGCCTCTGCCTATTTCATATCCTACCCGCAGAGTTATATGCTCTTCTCTCTGTGTTGGATCACTTATACACCCGAGTACTTCCTTCGCATTCAGACTTTTGTTTTATTAGGCACACTATCATTTTCACTACAGTCGGGTCACTTTCCTGAGTCTTTTCTCTTGTGTTCAGCCTTTCCTTTTAACTCACAGCTGCAACCGCATAACATTGTTTTGCACGAGCGCCAGGTCCTTTTTCCTTAAGGAATGTATAACCTCATATATATATATATATATAGTCCTCTTAGAGTCAGGTCTTACACGAGTCCTCTTTCTTGTGTTCAAGCTTTTCCTTTATTACCGGAGTCAAGTTCGCATTCAGGATTTTCTTCTAAGAAATGGCACAAACACATTAAACCTTGGACCTTGATTATATTGCAATTAAACTTTGAAAAGACTTGCATCCAGTTTCTTATCACAATTAGGCATTTTGTTATGTTATATGTTATATACGCCTTTCTTTCTCCCAATGCGATTTCATAACTCAATACACATACACCCAGACTTTTAAATGTATTATTATTTACCTTTGGAAGGTATCGTGTCCGATCTCTCATCGCAGTTTGACACTTTTCATTATTATCCATTGTGATCTAGTCCTTCAGAACTCCCGATTTGCGATTTACGAAGGGGTCCCACCTATCTTATTGCAATTTTCCATCGCATTTTCGCTCCGATATTTGGTTATAACCTCTTGAGACATGTGATTTGTGATAAAAGGTTCGGGTCCCACTAGGGTGCCATGTCACCGCCACATCATCTGCCCCGTCACCTACCACGTCATCAATATATATTTGTGATTTGTGGGGTCAGGTCCATGTCGTCTACCACTTTAGCAACCTCATCAGCTGCCATGTCATCTCCTGCACTACGCAAGTTTAAGAATTTTGCAATATTTGTGATTTCGCGATTTTGCAACCTGCGGCGAAATCCTTATCACATGTTGCACATTTAGCATTTACCATAATGGGTTTTCCTTATTTTTTGCAGTATGTGATATACTTCGCATCGCAACTTAAAACATATAGCTTGCAATGACTTATAAATAAACATAAAAATCGTTGATTGCGATGTGCGGTATGCCAACACTGTTCTAAACGTGTATTTGCATGACTTGAAATTCTCGTTCACTCCTTCACGCCTTTGCTTCTTTGGTTGCACCCGTTCATTTATTCTTTGTTGAATGTAGAACACCAAACTTGTTCACGATATTCTGAATGCAGAACCACTGTTCTGCACACATTTTACAACCAACCCGACTTGGCCTGCTCGTTCATTACTTTTCTTTTTTGTACGCATTCTATACGCATACACCCGACTTTTCCTTTGCTTTCTGTACTGAACGTGAATAGCCTGACTTGACCCTGACCTGTGCACTATTTTGAACGTAAATAAGCACGACTCTTCCCTTGACCTACACATTTTTCTGAACGTAAAATAGCACAACTCAACCCTCTCTTCAAAATTGTTCTTCATTGTTGCAGGCGTTTATTACTTTACTTAGGCACATTCACGATTCTGCCCACTCGTGCACGAATTAACCCAACACGTTCATGACTCTGCCTAGCATGTTCACAACTCGACCCAAACTTGATGCCTTTGTTGTGTTTCTCCTTGATAAATATTATAATGTTGCTCCTCTCTGCTCCTTTGCCTTAGATAATGATCTAATGTTGCTCCTTGCCTCTATGTTTCTACTCTGCCTCTTTTTTATGCTTTCTCACTACATCATTGCCTGATCTGCTCCTTTTCCTTATTGTTGTTGCTTCTTTGCTTCTTTTCCATCAGTGATCATTCTGGTGTTACTCCTTTCTGTTCCTTTGCAATCAATGACAATATTTTCAAAAATCTCCCCCTTTGGCATTGATGGAAACACATTCACTAATACTCCAATACTTCCTCCAAGACTTCCTCCCCCTTTCATTCTGAGAAGTGATTTTTCTTCCTCTACTTGCTTTTCAGAAGTGCCTTTCTTCTTCTGCTTGCTTTTCCTCCCCCTTTGACATCAATGGAAAAGGGTTACACATTTTTCCAGTGTAGTTCCATCTTTTCATTACTTCTCTCTGAGTTGTGTATAGGCATTCTTCATTCTAATCTTTTGATATGAAATGAATATACACACTCCATCTATTCATTACACAGTTGATGAATCCTTTTGTATTTGAATGAATACACCTAATTTACCATAGTATTACTGCTTTCTGATCTCTTGCATACACAGTGGGTGCTGCTTTATGTTACACATAAGAATTGCTTTATGTGCACTTCAACATTTCAAGAGTGTAGTAGACCATCGTTGTGACTGCATTGCAGACTTCATAAGATATATGAGCATTGTTGAGGTAACACTTTGAAAATCATAGAGATTACATGAATATGCTAGAAATTGATGCTATCCCAAACTCATGAGAATGTTGTAAGGCATGTCACCATAGAATTTTTTGTACTTTTGTCCCTTACTGCTTGATAGTGGTGATTTGTGCTAGATTTCTGAAGATATAATCACTACAAGCCAAAAGCCCTTGATGTTGATGTGAAAAATGAGTCCAAACAAAGTTTACAACTTATTGTAATATTAGACAATATCTTTCAATTTAAAAAGGACCCAACACATTTAATATTGTACAGAGCATATTCAAAACAAACCCTTGAGGCTAGATACATTCAACGCATTGGAAAAAAATCACTACTAACTATACTATTTCATTTTTTACATAAGGAGGTATTTGTGTCAATGATCAGACTCTCTGCAGTGGTGAAACATCAACTATTCCTTTCTGTTGAAGTAAGCTTCAGATGAATCAATAATAGACTCTTTGAAATTCAGCAGTAAGATTAACACAGCTAGCCCATCATGCTTCAGATACTTCAACTATTCTATCATAATTATCTTCAGCAAATCATCTTCAATTTGTTTAATTGAAATCTTAGCAAACATACTTCACATAGCTTTATGAATGATCTTAAGAAATAGGCCTTGAAGATATATCCATACTGACTTGAGGAAGGCTTGAAATTATATCCAGAAATATATACTTCTTCAATGCTCAATATAACACTTCAAATTCAAACAAGATAATGATCCTTTGGAACTTTTAATGACCTTTCCATGCTTTAATAATGCAGCTCGACATTCTCCAGCATTTACAATCAGAAGATACTTTTTAATAATCATAGCAACCGGATTTTAATCCACATATACTATAATGTTGATAACGTTGGGAATACTACCTTGATGTACTTTTGCCATAATACTCTAATCCTGAGGAACCGTACCATACCACTACTCCATTAATAACACTTGGTGTTCTACTGATAGGCAAGCTGCTTGCTCCAAATACCAATTGAAGAATGATGTAATGATATAATGATGATACACATTTCTCTTATTCATCCTTCTTATGAACCTTTTGTTTCATTATTAACACTTGCAGTGAGACACACAGTGTAATAATCCTCTTAGTTTCCAAGTTCATGAATGATCCTCCCTTTATCACCATGGCTACTTGATACTTTCTCTTATTCCATCAATCTATTGTTTATTGAATGCTTCAGGTGTCCTTCTTCCTCTATAGTTATCTGCCAGAGGAATTTTCCTTTCTCATCCTGAACTTTTAGTTATTCTTATTCCAAGCATCTCTTCTTTGACAATTCTTATGGGGACTTTTTATGAACTGCTCTCCCCATGGGATGTTGCTTCTTGTCTATCACTGACTGGATATCTGCGTTCCTTCCTATACTAGATCCCCCTGAGACTATGATGGATTCAAAATTTCATTAAAGTAACAGGCTCCCCCTTTTTCTTCTTCTTCCATACTTTGTTGGGGTTCCTCATAATGTCTGCATTTCTTTTTGATTCACAGTTTGGTCTGATTTGATTTGGTTCCATCATCTGTCTAGAGGCCTTTAATGTATATGGCATCCTACAGTCATTTGCTTTGTGCCCAAGCTTGTGGCACACATAACATCTTATTTTACCAAGGTACATTTGAGCTGATGTATATAATTTTGTGATCCTTTTTTAACATAGTTTACATTCAATATATTTATGTCCAAATTCATAGCATGAATAACAATAGCCTTGGAAATGATTTGTGTACCTCGTGAAAGCTTGTCCTTTCCATCTGCTTGCTTGATGAATTCCTCTTATTGGTTGCATCTATTGCTAACTAGACTGGATTTTCTTTGTCTTACAGTATGCTGCAATATGTCCCAGTTTGTGGCAGGAAAAACAAGTGATCCTTCTCACAGGAGGAAGGAATCTCCTTTGACATCTTCCGAATTTGTTCAATTCATCCTTAGGAGCGTATGAGCCTTTTGCAATTGATTGTATCTTCATTTCTTTCTTTTTCACTTGAGGTTGCTACTTGTTTATGTTTGCTTCATTACACATCATGGTCTTGTTGGCTTCTAATTTTGTGGGTTCCCTTTTTGTTGATTCATTATCCTTTATAACTTTTACAAAAATGATATTCTTGTTATCTTCTACCTTCGATTTACTGGTTTCTCCTTCATAGCCTATCTCGGCTTTTATGAGAGGATATCTTTGAGCATTTAAAATCCAGTCCAACTGTCTAGATCTTTTCATTTGTGGAATATTCATAGTTAATTCAATTTGGGCCTTCTTTGATTTCTTCCTCAGGCTTACTACTTCTTCTTCCAATTTATCACGCTCTATATTTTTCTCCTTTATTTGCCTCTTTAGAATATCCTGTATTTTCCTTGATTCTTCTAGTTCAACTTTCAATTTAATAAGGTCTTCTGAATTTGATTCTATCTTTTCATATTTCGGAAGAATCCCTTTCTGTTTCTTACTCTTAAGTTTAAGCCTTTCAATTTCCTTTAGGGCACTTATCAACTCCCCCTCAAGGTCCACCTCACCTTCTTCATCAGATTCTAGGAGATCATATTCAATCTCTTCCTTGGCCATCAAGACAAATTCAGAGGTTCCTTCTTCATTGAAGGATTCATCTGAGCTTTCTGATGCACTGCTATCTTGCAGAGCATAAAATGATTTTCTATTAATTTTCTTCCCTTTCTGCATATTATTGGTGCTGCTTTTCTCTTTCCCTTCAGACTGATTCTTTGTTATCTTATTGGGACATTTTGAGGCATAGTGCCCCACTATTCCACAATTAAAGCACTTCAATGGAAGTTTACCTTTGTACTTTCTTGTGCCTCTATCCAATAATCTAACAAATTTGGCTTCTTCTTCATTAGAGTGTGAGCATGTACATTCCTTCTCTTTTATGCATTTGTTTTCCTTAAAGGCAGCCTCCCTCATGTTTGACTTCCCTTTAGGAAGTCTCATCTCATATGATGTTAGGTTCCCAAGTAATTGGTTTCTGGTTAAGGTTTCCCAGTTTGTTGTTTCTTCTATGGCAGAAACCTTAGGATTAAACCTTTATGGTAGAGATCTCAATATTTTCTGGACTACAACACTTTCTTTAATTTCTTCTCCTAGGCCTATCATGATATTCACAACTTCTGCAACTCTTAAGAAGAATGCAGTTATATCTTCATATTCATTCATTTTTAAGTTATCAAATTGAGTTCTATGTGCTTGTAGTTTGGCCATCTTCACCTTTGTATCTCCCTCATGAATGTTTCCTAAAGTATCCTAGATATCTTTGGCAATCTTACTGTGCATTACTTTAATAAATTATGACTCACTTAGACCGCTCAAGAGTGCATTCATTACTTTTGCATTAGCTCTGAAATTTTGTTTGACTTCTTCCTCAGTTTCTGTATCCTTTGGAGCATATTTTTCTTCCACAGCAGCCCAAACTTTTATTCCTAGAGACATTAAGTATTTCCTCATTCTTATTTTCCAGAAAGCATAGTTTGTGCCAGTAAAAAATGGGGCTGATCATCCTTCTAGGCCAGCCATTTTGGGGACCTAGGACCTCCTTCTAGTTGTTAAAATGTTACTAAAGGAACCAGCTTTGATACCAATTAATGAACCCTTAGCTAAACTGAGAGGGGGGTGAGTCATTTTAGTACATTCATGGACATTTAAAACTCTTTTCATTCAACTCATTTACATCATCATTTCATAAGCAGCTTAATACATAATGAATCAAAAAACTTAATGTGTGGACAGCAAGTAATTAAGTAGATTAAAACATCACATCAAAACATAATCATCAAGCACATAGACAACAGATATAAGTGGAGACCCATAAGGGATAAAACCACATCTTATTATTGTTGTGATGCAAAGGCAAGCTCCAACTCCCTCTCACAACTGATTTTTTGTAGGCTCCAACCTACAGGAGGCTACTACCTCAAATTCTACAAGCTACAAATTTCAAGGAAGCTCCAACTTCCATCTATTTTCTGCAGGCTACAACCTACAGGACGCTTCTACCTCAACCAACTCCAACTGGACATCTATCAAGCTACAAATTGAAATGGAAGCACCAACTCCCATGTATTTTCTGCTGGCTACAAACTAAAGGAGGCTCCCACCTCAACCTGCTCCAACTGGATATTTATCAAGCTACAACTTGAAAGGAGACTACAATCCCCTCACTCAACATGAAACTGGAATGTTGATTTACCTGGATATCAGCTTTGTTATACTCCTTCTCCACGCTACCTCTTTAGCCTTCATATCTACTTCATATCAATTCGTGATGTGCACAACATTTTTTTCAGCTCTCTCTGATTCTTCCACTCTCCAAAATTTTGCAGCTCTCTTACATTCTTCCGCTCACATCCATTTTGCAGCTATTTAACACTTTTTCTACACACGGATATTACATCTCTTATACAGATAACTCCTGATTGTTTGCATTCTATAGGGAATACGAAGTGAACAGGCATGTCTCTTTACCTTCCATCCATTTGATTCCTTACACTTCAATTCAGGTTATTACATTATAAATAATCATTATAGCACTCATGGAGTTTTTCCTATGCCTACGGAGACTTGCCTTTGTATCACATACAATAAAAATCATCAATACATTTATAGTTACAACAAATATTTCATTCAACCCTTTCAACTCTTTGCTCGTTGTGCATTTGTATTTTTTGTTGTTGTCATTGCCTTTTATGTTCCTATTGTTACATTTCCACCTATGCAACATGATCTTCTTCTGCCCGGCTCGACCCATGCCTTTACATTTTACATAGCCTCTGCCTATCGCATATCTTACCCGGAGCGTTCTATGCTCTTCTCTCTGTGTTGGGTCACTTATACACCCGATTAGTTCCTTTGTGTTCAGAATTTTGTTTTAATAGGTGCACTACCATTTTCACTACAGTCGGGTCACTTGCCCGAGTCTTTTCTCGTGCGTTCAGCCTTTTCTTTTAACTCACAGCCACAACTGCATAACATTGTTCTGCATAAGCGTCAGGTCCTTTTTCCTTAAGGAAGGTATAACCTCATATTCATATATATATATATATATATATATATCGTTGAGCACTCAGAGTCAGGTCTTACAGGAGTCCTCTTTCTTGCGTTCCATCTTTTCCTTTATTACCCGAGTCAAATTTGTGTTCGGGATTTTCTTCTAAGAATGAGCAACGAATATATATATATATATATATATATATATATATATATATATATATATATATATATATATATATATATATATATATATCGTTGAGCACTCAGAGTCAGGTCTTACAGGAGTCCTCTTTCTTGCGTTCCATCTTTTCCTTTATTACCCGAGTCAAATTTGTGTTCGGGATTTTCTTCTAAGAAATGGCGCAAACACATTAAACCTTGGACCTTGATTATATTGCAATTAAACTTTGAAAAGCCTCGCATCCGGTTTCTTATCGCAATTCGGGGTTCTAGTATGTTATATGTTATATACGCCTTTCTTTCTCCCGATGCGATTTCATAACTCAATACACATACACCCAGACTTTTAAATGTATTATCATTTACCTTTGGAAGGTATCGCGTCCGGTCTCTCATCACAGTTCGGCACTTTTCATTGTTATCCATTGTGCTCTAGTCCTTATAAACTCCCGATTGGCGATATGCGAAGGGGTCCGACTTGTCTAATCGCAATTTTCCATCGCAGTTTCCTTATCACAGATTCTTATTGAAACATGTATTTGCACGACTTGACCCACTCGTTCACTCCTTCACGCCTTTGCTTCTTTGGTTGTGCCCGTTCATTTCTTCTTTGCTGCACATAGAACACCCAACCCGTTCATGATCTTCTGAATACAGAACCACTATTTTGCATGCGTTTTACAACCAGCCCGACTTGTCCCGCTCGTTCATTGCTTTTATTTGTTGTAGGCATACACCCGACTTTTCCTTTGCTTTCTGTACTGAACGAGAATAACTCGACTTGACCCTGACCTGTGCACTGTTCGAAACGTAAATAAGCATGACTCTACCCTTGACCTCCACATTGTTCTGGAAGTAAAATAGCACGACTCGACCTGCTTTTCACAATTGTTCTTGATCGATGCACGTGTTTATTACTTTACTTATGCACATTCATGATTCTTCCCACTCATGCACAACTTGACCCAACGCGTTCACAACTCGACCCAAACTTGTTGCCTTTGTTGCGTTTAATCCTTGATAAAGATTATAATGTTGCTCCTCTATGCTCCTTTTCCTTAGATAATGATCTAATGTTGCTCTTTGCCTCTCTGCTGCTCCTCTGCCTCTCTTTTATGCTTTCTCACTACATCATTTCCTGATCTGCTCCTTTGCCTTATTGTTGTTGCTTCTTTGATCCTTTGCCATCAATGATAATTCTGGCATTACTCCTTTCTGTTCCTTTTCCATCAATGACAATATTCCCAACACCATTTGGGTTGTTGCAAGAAATTGATGCTCAAGGTGATGGATGCAAAAAAATAATGACTGAGGTTTGTAATATATACCTTAACAAGAGTTTTTAGTGAAGCTTAGTTTTAGAGACAATGAATAGTATATTAATGGCATTTTTTATGTAGTTCTTCAATCTCTTATGTGGCTATATTAATGGAATTTTTTATGCAGTTCTTCAATCTCTTAATCACATGATCTATATATAGAGATCCTTGCTTATAAAAGAAACCTGGGTAGTGAGATGTGTAGGGGAAATTGGACTACTCCCAACACAGGGAGGGAGGGCCAACATAGAGTAAATTTCCCAAGTGCCTCTCAAGAAAAATATCAATTATGAAATTTCATTCAATCCTTGTTCAAGATAATCCTTAAAAATATCACTTCTTGTTTGTTTTTTTCCCATATTTAATTTTTTCTCGGTCCTAAATAAAATTATCTAAAATGAATCAACTCTTAATAAACCATGTTCATTCCAAACAATCCTTTCATGGAAAACAGGAATATTATACTCACAATAGGGGGATTGTACAAACTATGAAGATAAATTGTGGTTTAAGTCTAGCTAGTGCTTTTTGTTGATTGAACCCCTTCCTCGAGTGGTTTCCACTATGTTCTCGAAAATATTGTAAAATCAAAATCATAACTATATTCTATGACAAGGTTTTTTGGAGTCAAATAGGCCCTACCTACCTTCTATAGTTGTAGAAACCAACTACGATGAAAGCTTTCCTTCCATCTCTTGAGGTGCATCAACTTTTGTCTTGTGGTCAAGTTGGAAGTCAATGCTACACTTATAGGGGTAGATTGTTCTTTTTCAATGAAAAAGGGCTTCAATTTTTTCCTAATCTACCCTTTGTTTTTATTTATCTTTGTGCTTTGATATATGGAATATATGTATATATTTATAATCAATATCGTGGTAACTTTTAATTAATAACAATTATAACTTAGGGTGGGGTATATAAGCCTTTCTCATCCCTTGAGGACGATTGTTAAACAAGAATGTAGATGAATGTGCTATTATTCTTGTCTTGAGCAGATAATGATACTGATCCATTTTGCATTGCAGCAGATTCACAGTGTATTAGAGCTTATGTAGAGTCAGAGAGGTGATAATCTGAGATTTGAGGTTAGTTTTTAAGTCACTTATATCTTGTTTGTTCTACTTTTCTTTTCTTTTTTATACTTACCCAAAATACATACCACCCAAAAATATATCACTGACGACATAAATAGACACTTCATTCTCCCCACCGTTCATCGGATTGAGGGGAGCTAGGACTTCAATTTCCCTTGGGTTGCAAACCTGAATTTTTTTTTCTTCCTTTGGCATTGCTTAGAGTGAGTTCTCTATTCCTTAATTATTATAATGTTGAGATCACAAGATGATGATCCTACTGAAAATTAAGCATCTACACTAGGTGGGGCCCGTAGGCTATTTTTAGGTGTATGTCTATTTTTAGAATGTTGAGCAAATTCTATTTATAGTGGGAATCCATTTATAGATAGTTGAGAAAATTATATTTATAGATGAGTTTCTATTTTTAGATGCATGGGCGAAGTCTATTTATAGATCGCATGTCTAAAAATAGAATGCATGTCGGTTATTATTATCTCTCAATAATAATTGGACAATAAATAATAATCTATTCTCTTAAAGCACTTGATTTCAGTTAATTGATGTGGAAAACCAGTTAACTGAAGGAATTACAAGTTTTAAGGTTGGTTGGTGGGACATGCAAGTGGACTTCTTTGTAACTGAGTGATACAAAGTTGTAACAAAGTTGGATGTGTAGTTATGTGAGTTGTAAAGTAGTTTAACTCAGTTAAGTGAGTTAAACTCAGCTGTGCTAGTGGTAACTAGTTGTAACTAAAGATACACTAGTGAGAGATAAATGAATTAAATATTAAATTAATTCACATGGAGTGATATCACATGGAACTGAAGATTTACTACTGTTAACTACATGCATGTCAGATCCAGTGGAGACCCAGTTGAGAAATAGGTGAAAGGGACAGTTTGACTATCTGTTGTGACATTAGTGGGTGCACTCATGCAACCACACACACATTGGAGATGCCAATGAGGATTATGCAATCAAGGAAAGGCAGTATCTCATTCATTGATGGATTGTGATTAGCGGGGATTGCGTAGTGGAGGTAGGTCGTCAGGAGGCAGTAAATTGGCGCATGTATATACCAATTTTTGTATGACAGTGTGAGACGATTGTATATTGTACTGAGAGCTCTTGGATTAGATCAGTTTTGTATGAGATTGTTTCATGATCCATGATATATACATAATATATGATAGTGGGGTTTTTAGCTTTATGCTTTCCCGGTAAAAACATCTGTGTTATGTGTGATTGATCTTTAGTCATGTGTTTGCAATTGGTGATTAAATTTCCGCAAGAATTTAAGTAGAAGGATTTTGTATTTAACAGTGGCATATAATTGTTAGATCAGGATAATTCAGGCAATACTTAACTGTATTAAAATTTCTACATGGTATCATAGCTAAGAATATTGCAATATTGAAGCAGTAGTTGATTTTGTTGGTGGAAACAATTCAAATTTTCTAAAGAATTTCTTGGTGCAACAATTGAGTAAACATCGAAATGGCTTTCAATGGTTTGTGGCTAGAGTATGCACTCGAGGGAAGATCGAACTACAATGCATGGAAGGATAGGATGGAGGCGGTGCTTGAAGATAATGGCTTGAAGGAATTCATCGATAGTGATGTTCCTAAGCCCACTTCGATGGATGCTGCATTACTTGATGCATGGCAAAAGAAAGTAGCGAAGATGAGAAGGATTATGTTGGAAGGTGTGTGAGACCATATTGTCTCAAGCCTTCATGGTTAAGCCACTCCTTTTGTGATGTGGAAGGCTTTGACGGATCTTTTCCAAAGCAGCAGTGACCATAGGAAATTGGCACTGAAGGATAAACTCAGAAAGATCAAGATGGAGAAGGGTGACAATATTCCTAAGTATCTCACAAATTTTGTCCAATGTCAGGATGAACTGGGGAGTGTGGGGATCACGGTTGCTGATGATGATATGGTGAGCTTGGCTCTCTTGGGACTTCCTAAGAGTTGGCAAAGTTATCAAAACTTTATCAACAGACGGGAAAAACCGTCGGATTGGGAACGACTGTGGTCAGATCTAGTGCAGGAGGAGTTCATGCAGAACACCAGAGATGGCTCTTCATTAAAGCATGATGATGAAGAGGATTGTGCTTTGGCTGCCAAGGAAAGCAAAGGGAAGGGGAATAAATTCCACTCAAAATCCAAGGCTAAATGCAAGAAGTTGGATTTGTCCAAGGTGAAGTGTTTTCACTGTCACGAACATGGGCATCTCACCACTAACTGCCCACAGAAAAAGAAGAACAAGAAGGTTGCTAGAGCTGCAGCTGGTGAGGCCCTTGCCTCACAATTTGAACTTAATTTATCCTTGATCGCATGCTTGGTTTCAAGCGCAATGGGATCGGTGTGATATCTTGATAGTGGTGCTTCCTTCCACATGACGAGAGATAAGGAGCTTTTCAGTGACTTGGAGGAGAAAGATCTCCATATGCATATAGAGATGGGCGACAATGGACGATACACTGCGACCAAAATTGGTACCATTACCTTTGAGAGGGAGTCAGGTAAACCATTTCAATTGAAAGATGTTATGCATGTTCTAGTTCTGAAGAAAAACTTGGTCACAGTCGTGATGTTGGAGGAAAGAGGCTATGACGTTGTTTTCAGCGATGGGAAATCTTTCCTACGACATAAAACAATGGTTCAAGCCAAGAGGATAGGGATTTGAGTCAAGAATCTCTACAAGTTGGAGGTAGAAGGTTGTGCTGCCATGATGGGCAAGGCGGAAAAAGTGATGAGACGGGATGAGGGCGAATTATGGCACAGGCGATTGGGCCATCTTCATCATGGAGCTTTGAAAGTCATGCAGAAAATATCTACTGGACTTCCAATGTGAACACTTGCTCAGTTAGATAAGTGCAAGGGTTGCACCATGGGGAAGTATGTAAAGTCCACCTTCCATGAAAAGGAGAATCGTGCTTCGGTGATCCTGGAGAGAGTTCACACTGACGTGTGTGGACCATACTCGGTTGCTTCAACAAAAAAACACAGGTATTATGTTATTTTTGTTGATGAATTTTCTCATAAATTCTGGATCTTCTTCATGCAAAAGAAAGATCAAACATTCTCAAAGTTCTGTGAGTTTAAGGCATTGGTTGAGAAAGAGTCAGGGAAGCAAGTGAAGGATCTGCAGAGCATCGATAATGGTGGAGAATACATCTCGAATGAATCCAAATACTTATGTAGCAAAGAAGGAATTCGGAGATAACTCATAGCGCCTCATAACCCACAACAAAATGGGGTTGTGGAGAGGAAGAAAAGAACGATCGTGGGTGTTGCACAAGCGATGTTGCATCATCAGGGCCTACCAATGCACTTGTGGGTGAAAGCATGTAACACTTCTATTTATGTGAAAAACCCTTGTCCTCATAGAGTACTTGGCATGAGTACACTTGAAGAAGCTTTTACTGGTAAGAAACAAGATTTTTCTCACTTTAAGATTTTTGGATCATCTGTTTATTTGCATGTGACCAAGAACGCCGGGAAGAAGCTCGAGTCGACTGCTGAAGTTGGGATATTTGTGGGGTACACAAAAACACCCCATAATTATCATGTGTATTTTCCAAACAATCAAATGACTGTGGTGCGACGGGATATAAAATTTAATGAGCAGAAAGCCATGAAGTTGTCGCTTGAGAGGGAGCTAGACTTACATGCAGAGGAGGAACTTTTGGTTCCCAAAGATGAGTCTCTAGATGTGGATCCGCCATAGGATGAGGTTCATGGAGTGGAGGAGTCCACTCACATAGATCCAAACATCAGAACTGGCAGAAGGCGTACCACAGAAGATGAGAGGTTGAAGCTTGATGCGGCACAGAATGTAGGAGTCCCTACTTCACAACGCAGACAGAGACAATCTCCTAATCGATTCACTGGATACATGGCTCTAATGAGAAAATGTATTGTGACTGAGCCATCTTCCTTTCAGGAAACAGTGCAAGAGCCCACATGGGTAGATGCAATGGTGGAGGAGTATGACTCCATTATCATAAATAGTGCTTGGGAAATTGTTCCAAGGCCGGTTCATAAATTAGTGGTATGTTAAATATGGATCTACAAGCTAAAGCAAGTTGTTGATGGGAGTGTTGAGAAATACAAGGCTAGATTTGTAGCCCGAGGCTTCTCACAGATCGAGGGGATTGATTATGAAGAAACCTTTGCATCTGTCGCATGGTATTCTTCCATAAGGACCATCCTTGCTCGCTCAACGCAGATAGGTTGGCAGAGTCATCAGATGTACGTGAAGATTGTGTTCCTTAATGGGATCATTGAGGAAGAAGTCTAAATTGAGCAGCCTGAAGGATTTGAGATCTTTAGCAGCGAGTCGCATGTGTGCAGACTCAAAAGAGCGTTGTATGGGCTGAAGCAAGCACCCCGTGATTGGTACACTCAAATCGACAACTATTTCACCAGACTTGGCTTCACCAAGAGTGAGGCGGATGCAAACCTATACCAAATTGTCGTGGAGGGTAAGCTTTTAATCATTGTTCTTTATGTTGATGATTTAATATTGACTGGTGATGAGTAGCTGATACACTCATGCACGGAGGACCTTGCAAAGGAGTTTGAGATGAAGGATATGGGCCTCCTTCATTATTTCATTGGATTGGAAATATGGTAGCGAGATGGTGAAATTTTTGTGTCTCAAGGAAAGTATGCACGGGAGATACTAGGTAAGTTTCACATGGAGGGCTGCAAATCCATGGATACTCCTCTTCCTGGAAACTGGAGGAAAGAGGACACTACATTTGGAGAGGTAGTGGATGCTACTATTTATCGACAATTAGTGGGTTCGCTAATGTATTTAGTAAATACAAGATCGGACATATGTTATGCGGTGAACAGGCTTAGTCAAGCAATGGTTAAGCCTACCAAGCTCTTTTGGAAGGCGGGAAAGCATGTCCTGAGATATCTTAGGGGCACATCGAAGTATGGCTTATGGTACAGACAGATAAATGAGGTGAAGTTGCATGGCTTCACAGATGTAGATTGGGTAGGCAGCCAACAGACAGAAAGAGCACATCAGGAGGGGTCTTCAGTATCGGATCTACATTTGTTTCTTGGTACAACAGGAAACAGAGATCTGTGGCACTCAGTTCAGTGGAAGCGGAATACATGGCAGCAAGTCAAGTTGCATGTGAGGCTATCTGGATGAGAAAGATCCTGGTTGGTTTGTTTGGTTCTCATTTAGATCCAAGAATATATGTATATCTGGTATCATCATATCAGATATTGTGTGTAGGGGAAGATCATGTTGCTTCAGTACATTCCTAGAGAGGATCAAGATGTAGATATTCTGACGAAGGTGCTCACCAAGAGAAAATTAGAATACCGTAGAGGCAGTATCGGGATGAAGGATAATCCCTTTCTTGTTGAGAGGGAGCGTTGAGATTCAACAAGATGATGATCCTAGTGAAAATTAAGCACCTACACTAGGTGGGGCCCACAGGCTATTTTTAGGTGTGTGTCTATTTTTAGAATGTCGAGCAAATTATATTTATAGCGGGAGTCTATTTATAGATGGTTGAGCAAATTCTATTTATAGATGAGTTTCTATTTTTAGATGCATGGGTGAAGTCTATTTATAGATCGGATGTCTAAAAATAGAATGCATGTCGGTTATTATTATCTCTTAATAATAGTTGGAAAATAAATAATAATCTATTCTGTTGAAGTACTTGATTTCAGTTAATTGATGTGGCAAAACAGTTAACTGAAAGAATTATGAGTTCTAAGGTTGGTTGGTGAGACATGCAAGTGGACTTCGTTGTAACTGAGTGATACAAAGTTGTAACAGAGTTGGATGTGTAGTTATGTGAGTTGTAAAGTAGTTTAACTCAGTTAAGTGAGTTAAACTCAGTTGTGCTAGTTGTAACTAAAGATACACTAGTGAGATATTAGTGAATTAAATATTAAATTAATTCACATGGAGTGATCTCACATGCAACTAAATATTTACTACTGTTAACTACATGCATGTCAGATCCAATGGAGACCCAGTTGAGAGATAGGTGAAAGGGACAGTTTGACTATCTGTTGTGACATTAGTGGGTGCACTCATGCAACCATAGACACATTGGAGATGCCAATTAGGATTTCGCAGTCAAGGCAAGGCAGTATCTCATTCATTCAGGGATTGTGATGAGCGAGGATGAGGCCATTCAATATTAGTGACATGGGAAGCCAGAAACAACACAACTTTTCTATAAAAGTTCAAATTCTATTTGTACGTGAAATATGCGCTAGGTACTCTGTTGAACCTATTAGAAATATGTTATGAGGAGAACAACATTAATGCCCTTCACCATCTACACATGCTAAACTCAGGTGCATTCTTCACTAAGAATAATGTGTGGGTATAGAGACATATGACAATGTAGTCATATGGTAACAAGGTGTTGCAAATTCGGTCGTGATATGTGTAACTAGGAGTTTTCGGTGCTACAAAATTAGCCTAGGTGGTTTATCAAAAAAAAATCATGTTGGGTTATCCTATAATCATGCATCATAGAATTCATTTGGCAGAATGGAGTAAGGCTTACAGCCTTAAAAAACATGGGAAAATGTCATTCTCATACCACGGGACAGATGTCAGCCTAGAAACGAAAGGGTAGACGAATGGTTGGTCTGACCATTTTCAAGAAGAGACGTATATCATGGTAGTTAAAATAATTATTGAACATATAAAAAAAATTGTAAGCTAGGTAGGACCTTTTCTATTCACTCATTCGATATAAAATCATATTACAGTCATAAAAAGGATGTTTGGTGACCTCAACCTGCCCTATGGGAAACTAGGTTTAATGGCCACTGAAACACATTATAGCCCATCCAAAAAAAAAGGGTTTTAATTCTGTCTTTCAAGGCTTTGTAAGCCTGCCAATCAACCCACCAATTTCTTCCTATATTTCTGTTGTAGACTATTTTACTAGCCATATGCAATTTAACACAAATTAACAAAATTCCAAGAATTGTAAGCATAAATACAACATTTAATCTAAAGACTCCACAGAAGTCGGATCATGAGCACTTGACCTCAGTAAATATGACTAGGGTAGATATTGGACATGCCCCTCTATATGCTTAAGGCATTTTTTTTTACTTTGGATCTGAACCTAGATCAATTGCAGCTCTTTTTGAACTCCCTGTAGACCCAGATCTGGTTCTCTATCCTATCCCATAGGATACATAATCGCTCAATCCACCAGGATCTTCATCATCCAGTACAGATGCACCGTGTGCTTGTACTGTGTCATACGTCCACGATTGTTGCCCGGATTCGGGGCAAGATCTTGCTTGTTTTCCACCTTAATCTCCTAATTTTCCCAACGGTTTAGGTTGGTCTCCCATGTTTTTATCAGATTCTTCACCTCCGCTAGTGTGCCAGCATCGTAGGCTTGCATCGCTTCTTGCAACTATTGTGTGTCAGTGCGCCTACCTAATTTTTTTCGAATTACTGTCAGAGGCCCTAGAATTGTCCTTCTTTTTTTTGTACATGCTGTCACTGCCATGGTTGGTCACGTTGTTGCTTGCCCCTATAGTCTTGGTATCGTGCACCATGTATATCAACATGTTAACCTTTACTGTGTTGTTGAGTCGGCCCAATTCCCTGAACTCCCACCCAATCCAAACCACAGTCTCGCTTTTCGTTGTTACGTAAGTGTCGCCCCAAACTTTTGTGTTGTCAGGACAATGCTCATGCCTCTTAATAGAGAAAACTGTAGGGGATGCAATAGACCAGTTAGGAAAAAAATTATGCCACAACCTCACAATCCTGTGTTTTGTAGTCAACCCGCTTCTTTGTATCTCTTTTCTTGTGTTCACCCTAAAAACAAGATGGTAATCGAGGTCTATACTACTCCATTCAATGAAAATTTTCCTGTTAACCACATTGAGGTGGTCTGCAGAAGTTTGAGGACTTTCATACATCATATATATATATACACCCATAATAGACTCAGTGCCCAAACCTTGTGACCAGAACCCCGCCATTTGAAATGGTGTTGTGAACCACCCGTACGCCATGGTTCAGACCCTTCCCCATCCCTTTCAATTGATAGAACTCTACTCCCACCCCAACGCCAATTTACACAAACAACCATGCTCATTATGGATAACATTATTCCAAAATTGACAGTTATAGGGGTGGAAATTTCTAAATTTAAAAGCATGACAACATGCATAGAACGTTCTCGAGATTTTATGCATTTTCATGTAGATTAAATCATCCCATGACCCAATTACAGTCTTCGCTATAACTACCTAACCCCATACCAAGATAGAAATGAGGAGAGATAGCATACCCAGCTCTGCATGCCATGAGGTTCAGAAGTCTACTAGGAAGCCCGTTGTAATTCCTCCTCCACAATCGACTCGTCGTGTTGCTCCCGTTCCACAGAGATGTTCTTATGGTCACCGCCACGAGAATTCCAAACATATATTCCCAGTTCCTCCTACCTCCCTTTCAAGCTCTGCCTTACCACCTTCCTTTCGCGTGTGAGCTTAATTTCTGCCCCCCACGTGTCTTTTCCCTTACTTCCGATGTACCCTCGCATGCTCGTCATGGCATGAGACCACCGCCCTTGCCGCCTTCTATTTGTCTTGTTTTATGTCTTATATACATAGTTCTCTCTCTTCGTGAAATGTTATGTGTTTATTTATCTATATTATGAATATTTAATTGAATTATTTTTGTTATTAATATTTTTTAAGTGTTACCTATTAGTTCTATATCAAACATGGACGAAATTACAAATCTATCTCATACCTTGAATTACAAAGCAACTATTATTAAAATATAATATATCTCTCTCTCTCTATATATATATATATATGTTGAATATTGAAATATTTGATTTATATTCCATATTATTTTTTTTTGGTTATATATCAACTCTATATTAAAAATAAGAATATGAATTTTTTTAATCTAAATTACTTTATTTTTTCTATATTCTATATATTTTTGATATAAAATTATGTTATTTAATATAGACATTGAAATAATTTATTTATAGTTAATACTAAAATCTTTTTTATTATTAATGTTTTTAAAATATTATATCTCAATTGTTAGTGATAGCACCATTAGAAAATTGGCAAATCCTTATAAATTCAAATGATCATAAATTCAATCCCATAAAATAAATATTACTACATTAGAAATAAATAAAGTATTTTTTATTATTATTGAAAAAAATATTATTACATTAGAAATAAATAAAGTATTTTTTTATTATTGAAAAAAATATTTTATTAAATGTGTTTCACTCATTCTTTTGCCATCATTTTTAAAACAGTTACAATTAATACAAATCTCGCAAAAACTCTCAACAAACTTCATTGATAAGTGCAATAAAAAGGATTAGTCCAGACTATTTTTTATATGAACTAGATTAATTTAATTAATGCCTAATTTCGAGACTATTTTTCTATATGAAATAGCTTAATTTAACTCATATCTAATTAGTAATACCTAATTTTAAAGTGTTATTCTGATTTGCAAATTCCAAATTAAAGAGGGCTACACCTCCCTTTCTAAATTCCAAAATTAAAGAGGTTGGATTAATTTGGGTAGATCAATGTACGTCGGTGGACTAGCAGAATCCTGTTCTAATAATATTATTGTTGTTCAATGTCTATGTACAGTCTTATGGGTTGTAGAAATGTTTTGGACGCGGTGCAACAAATAAGGAAGAGTTTCTTGGCCGCATGAACTAAGTGATGAGGAGGCTGCACCCTTTTTGAGTAGGAGTTTCAGAAATATGGCATCGAATGTTCAAAAAGCTACCAATTTGGCTCCACGACAGCACTGAAATGATCATTCCATAATTCTCTGTTTTTTTAACAACGCCTAGATCATTTCCAGAATAAGAAGTTGATATAAGTGGTCTCTCTCGTCTTCAGCAATCAATAACTGCGAAAAGCAAACTGGCCCATCGGCCAATGGCTTTGTTGAAATTGTTCAATCATTTATATCGGGATTAAATTTGAATGTATACATACACACTAGAGATTCAGCCATGCGAGGAGATATAAGCCATCTCGTTTTCTGGGAATAATTTTGCAATAATTTTTGGAAACAGTTACAACTAATACATTTCTTACAGAAAATTTCAACAAATTTTATTAATATATACAATAACAACAATGGTTTCAAACTATTTTTAGCTTAACTAATACCTAATTTTAAATAATTAATTTGATTTGGAGATGCAGAATTAGGACTTAAGAAGGTGTTGTCGCCATATTTAGATCTCTCAATACCCAGGATCTCATAACACGCATTAGCTTTTCTTTTTTAGGAATTGGATACGATAACCTCACCATTGAGACCGTGCTATAACTAATACAACACCATCTAAATTTTTCCTACTTTCAAACTTTGGAGCCTCCTATTGTTCGTGTGAACTATCATTTCAAGACATTAAAGTTCTTCCATGCTTGTTATTCAAGTTTCTCCAAGGGTTCAAATTCCTTTCCATATAAGCTTGAAGTATCGTCTTTTGTTAGAGGCAGCTCTGGTGCACCTTCAAGAGGCAGCTCATGTTATCCTATTTATCACAAGAACATGCACTAGACACACTCCCATGGCATAACACACCTTATGATTGTAGTTGAAACTTGTATCTTAAAGACTTATACCCTGACTATCGCACTTTGATATTAGTGTTGTTTTATTTTCATTTCAATGTATATATCTTGGTTTTGGGTATTGTGCATATTCTTGCCATGTGCATTATTGTTTTACTGTGTCTCATGTTGTTTAGGACTTATTTGTATGGTCTTATTGATCTCTCTCGCTCTTGTCCTACTAATCTCACACTTATTCAATTTTAGAGTTTTCCTTGTCCTCACAACATGAGGAACTCATGAGCACATTTAACTTCTATCTAAGTGATGAGTGCATTGTACACTCCTAAGCCTTAGTGATGAGAGACTTGTCTCCTAAATCTGCACATTGTGCCCACCTTGAGGACAACTCCACTCATTTCACATTTTTCATCCTCATAGCATAGTCACTCAACCCTTGCTGCATACACTTACCCACTACACAAGCCTTGATCTATACTTCCTCGTGTTGTGCATTGTGCACTCTCAATGGATAGTAGGGTCATCCCTTGTCCCTTGCAGTGGAAACTTGTGTAATAGCTAGAGCCTCCTTACCAATCATTGTGCACTATGCATTCTCAGTGGTCAAACCTATCACCATGTCTCATGGGATTGCCATCTACGCCCAAGCCTTGCCTCTCTCTCTCTCCATTGCGCATTGCGCACTTCCAGTGCCCAAACCCTCACCCCATCCTCATGAACCTACACTCTGCTCCCAACAAGTCCTCACCCTCAATCCTTGCATAGTTTCCCATCACAATCAGTATCTAACATGAGAAAACAAGGTAGAGTAGGTGATTTTTGGATTGATGTCATATTGCCATGAGTGAAGATCATTTGCAGGTACTTTCATCCTAACATGGCAGATGATTCTCAAGAAGGCCTTCAAGGGGAGGTTTCAAAAAGACACTTATGGAATGTAACTTTGTAATTTCAAAAATAGAAAATGTAAAAAGTGTGGAAGCCTAAGGGTCATGCATGGAATGTGAAGTGTCACTAGGAAGTCCAAGGGTCATGTAGGAGCTCAAAAGTCATATGGGAGCTCAAGAGTCATAAGGAATTTCAAGAGTCACATGGGAGATGAATGGTCGTAAACCCTCATAACTGAAGCAAAGGACTTTTCACCTTGGCTTCTCAAGCTAGGCATAGTAGGGAAGATCATTATTTTGAGGAGCAAGTGGTGGCTTAATGTTCCACTATTGAAGCTAGTATGTGATGCATCATTGTAATTGTGTATCTTGGAACTTTCATTTAATGTTTTGAAGCTCTTAGCATTGGCTCACTTTCATGAATGTTGTAAGACTCTTCTTTTAATGTTTATAATGTATTTTTTTGTTCACATGTACTAAATAAAATGAACTATTTCCTTGGATTTGGTATACATCTAATTGAATGTGCATTCGTACTTGCTTTCATGATCGTTTTTATCTTGTGAACTTTTTTTAGGTTAACTAAGGACTCTTTCTATGTATGTGTGTGACTTTATTAGCATAGGACTATTATTTTCCTTCAAAAGGCTCACTGTTTCTTCTCCCTTTCATGAAAATACTTTATATACATTACAATTGGTGTTTCACAAAGTTAAATCACTTGCTTATCTCAAAGTTATGTGCATGCTCTCTTGTGTTGATTGATTGTAGCCAAGGAAAATATTTAAGAACATTGTAATGGAAGTTGGGCTAAATTTTCGGATGTGGCTCCTATACCAAATGTTGTGAGGTCTAATTGGGACTTCATACCAGGGAGACCCCATGTTGTTGGTGGCATCCAACATTGTCAACATATTTGGTGCTAGAATGAGGGTGGTCTGCGTATGGTTGTTAATTCAATACATTCACATAAAGAACTTTCAGTTCAAGGTAGCAATTGTCTGAATTGGACTCCAACCCACATATCCAAGAAATAATATTCATGTCCCTAAGGTTCGATGTGTTCTTATGAGGTCACTTACAAGAAACTTTGGAGGATTTGTCCTATCACTTTTCAGTTTGTGAGAGCTCTTAAATTTCACCCTATTGCATCTATTCTTCATCATAAGCAGTCAAATAAAGAGACAACCTGCCATGGTGTTCTAGTTTCTTCAATTGAAGATTTGGTTATGGCCACCCTTGAAGATTTGAATGAATCATGTGAATAATATTATCATCAAGGGGATATTACACCACCTACTGCAGAAAATCTAGAGGGAGATGGGAAGAAATTTCGTTTGCGAGATAACGAGCAACTGAGTGATAACGAACAACCGAACCATAACAAGAATTTGAATAGTGAAGAGGAATATTATTCAAAATCATATAGTGAGGAGGAGGAGAAGAATAAAGACATGGTTGACGACCAATTGGATTGGATGGCCCAATGACCTCTTACTCTTCCTGGTAACCTTCATCACTTACCTAAGCACCCAAAGAAGCTACTTAAAAGGTATGATCCCGATTAGAAAGCAAAGGTTGAGCATCACATTGATGACTTCTACCTGCATATAAGAATGTTAGAGGTAGGATATGATGATGTTTCATGTATTCCTTTTCCTTATACTCTTTATAGTATAGCATCAGTATGGTATCACATCCTTCCTGCAAATTCAATCCATAATTAGAGGGAGTTTAAGTAGGTATTATTAGAGAAATTTGTTGATGATAAAACTCTTGCCATGTTACAAAAAGAATGCAAAAATATCAAGATGTGGGACAAAGAGAAGGTGAAATGTTTTAATCATAGATTTACTTATATTCTGAACAAGGTCCCCATAGATGTGTAATCTGATGATTCAATCAATAAGGATTACTACACTATTGCCTTACTCGCTAATATTTCCGTCTTTGTGAAAGAGTTGTGAAAGAAACATTGTATCTAAACTTTGTGGAAGCAATTTATATGGAAAATTACTTAAGATATATTGGAGTCATTACTAATCAAGAAGATTCAAAGGACTCCAAGGACATTGGAAAAAAGTCTCAAGCCCCGTCCACTAAAAATAAAGAAAAATGATTCTTTTGATATGGAAAGCTTGACTAAATCCTTAAAGTTGCTCAATAACGAAGTATCTAAGCTGAAAAGGAATTCAAGTGAGGCATCTACCAGTACCATGTCCTTTAATCCATTCTTTAAGAAGAATACGAATAAACCATCCAAGTCTACTCAAAGTTCGAATGTAGTATTTAATGTTGAGAACCTAGGCATGGATAAATATTAAATGTTTAATCAAGAAGCATATTCTATAAAAACAAGACAACAGTGGAAAAGTAATATGAATGTTGTGGTTTCGAATGTCTTGGAAAATTTTTGAGTAGAAGAACCGTCTGAGCATAACCAAGAGGCTCATGAACCAACCCTACCGAAGGATAATACAAATGTCATTGATTCAATTTTCACTTTCAAGCTTATTCTGAATAATGATAGACAAGGTGTTGGTGAGCCCCCAGTGGGTGAAGCTCCTCCTGTTGAACATGCAACAATAAATTCCTAATTAAATTAGGAGAAAAACGAATTTTAATTTTAGTAAAATACTTAAAGGAATTTAAATGAAGTGATATGGCATGTATCATTCAGTTAAATCAGTTAATTCAAGAAGGAGACACTTGAGTTATGTTTAGCTATGATTGATTGCTAATTTCTAGCAATATGTTTCAATTAATTTCAATTATTGTGAGTTTAACTAGTTCTAACTTCTTAAGAATTAGAGGAAGATATAGTAGTGGGGTGCATCACTTTGTGATCAACCACTTAACTCATCAATCAACCCAGAATAATTGATGCATGCAGATAACTCGAGTTACCCAATTGAGATTGGAGTTCAAGGGCAGTGTGTTATTAGTTATAGACAATTCCAAATTTTACAGGTGGTGCATGTAGTCAAAGAACGACCTACAGGGATTGCCAATTCGGGATGGAGATTTCCCTAATTAATAGGGGGCTAATTCCTTGAGAGACGACACAAGGAAATAGGGACTTGGGTAGGCTTGGATTTGGTTAAGTATTGACCATAGGAATCTTGTGAAGTAGTGAGATAGATTATACTAGTGGATAGGTTGCCCAGGCTTGAGCAACAATTGCATTTCTTCTCTATTTTCTAACTAACACAATATAGATAGGAATGCGTTTTGAGCAGTTGATTTCCCCTAGAAAATCATTGTGCAATGTGCATTTGAATCTTGTCTCATGTATGTGTTGTGATTTTATGATCGTTAATTATTTTACATAGTTGAGTAGAGTAGATTCAAGTCTTTTGATTTAGTTAAATTTCATAAGCAGTTTGAATCTACAAGGAATTTCTACATGGTGTCAGAGTTGAAATCCCTATAGAAGAGAGAATTCGAAGTTGTCTTTGCAGGTGAATCAAATTTTCAGGATCAATTCTTCATAGCTAGAAGTATGGCCTTCTATGGACTCAGACTTAAATATTCACTTGAGGGTAGTTCGAACTATATTTTCTGGAAGGACAGGATGGAGGAAGTTTCGAGAGATAACAGGTTGAAGGAATATGTAGATAAATATATTCCTAAACCTCTAGCAGATGATGCTCAAGATCTAGAATAATGAAAGAAGTTTGTTGCAAAGGCGAGGAGGATCATATTGTATGGATTTAGAGATCATATTGTCTTGAATATCCATGGGAAGGAGACTCCATATGCAATGTGGCAAGCCTTGATAGACTTGTTTTAGAACAATAGTGACCAAAGGAAGTTGGCACTAAAGGATAAGATTCGAATGATCAAGATGGAAAAGGGCAACACAATACCATAGTACATGAGCAAGTTCACCCAATGTCATGATGAAATTGAGAGTGTTGGTATTACGGTTGTTGAAGATGACTTGGTAAGCCTAGAATTTCTAGGCCTTCCCAAGAGCTGGTACAACTACTAGGATTCAGTAAATGGGAGGGAGAAGCTACCAAATTGGGAGTGATTATGGTCCGAATTAGTGCAAGAATAGATAAGGCAGAACACCAAATATGAAACCTCATCCAAGTGTGACGAGGAGGAGAAAAGTGCCTTGGATGGAAAGGCAAAGAAAGGGAAAGGGAATAAATACCAATCCAAAGTAGAATCTAGTTCGGCAGGCAAGAAGAAAGACTTGTCAAAAATCAAGTGCTTTCATTGTCACGAACTTGGACACTATGCCATGAAGTGTCCACAAAAGAAGGCGGGTAACACGCCCTTAGGAGGAGCAATAGGTGAAGCTTCAGCTTCATAGTTCGAACTTTATTTCACCCTCATCACTTGTATGGTGAACTCAGTGATGGGTAGTGTGTGGTATCTGGATAGTGGAGCCTCATTCCATATGATGGAAAACAAAGAATTATTCAATTACTTGGAGGAGAAGTACCTACAGATGCACATCGATATGGAAGATGATGGAAGGTATAGTGCATCCGGTATTCATGCAATTACTTTTCAAATGGATTTTGGCTCCCCTCTCAAATTAAAAGGTGTCATGTATGTTCGGGTCTCAAGAAGAATTTATTTCTAGTTGCTATGTTGGAAGACCATGGCTACTATGTGATATTTAGAAAAGGGAAGGCTTTCCTTAGACACTTCGCCACAGGACAAGTGAAGCAGATCGGGGTTTGTGTGAAGAACCTCTACAAATTGGATGTAGAAGATTGTGCATCATTGAGCATAAAAGTAGAGATGGTGTAGAGATGAGACATCAGTGAATTATGGCATAGGATAATTAGCCATTTGCACCATCGAGCTTTGAATATCATGCAATAGATTACTACAGGATTTCTGAAAGGTGCATTAGAGCAGCGAGATACATGCAAAGGGTGTACACTAGGGAAGTAGACCAAATCCACCTTTCATGATCGAGACAATAGAGGACAAGTATCCCTCGAAAGAGTTCACTAGGATGTTTGTGGACCTTTCTCGACAACCCTCACGACCAAGCACAAGTATTATGTTATATTTGTAGATGATTTTTCATGGAAGTGCTAGATATTCTTCGTGCACAAGAAAGACTAGACATTCTCCAAATTTTTTGAATTTACACCTCACAACTATCAGGTGTATATTCCATCTCTGAGGATAAAATTTGTTAGGAGAGATGTAAATTTTGATGAGGAGAAGGCAATGAGGTTTTCCCTTGAGAGGATCTTCAATTACATTCATATCAACAGCGTTTAGCTCCAAACCCTCAAGAAGTTTTGGAGTAGCTAAAAGAAAAGGAACAGAGAGTGGAGACAACCACTCAAGCAGAGACATCCACAGATGGAAGGAAGCACACTAGAGAAGCTGAAAGATTATTGCATGATGCTAGAGAGAATGTGGTAGAACCCACATCACAGTGCAAGCAGAGGAGGTCACCAAATCTATACACTAGCAACATGGATCTAATGAGCGAGATTGTAAAGATTGAGCCATCCTCATTCGAGCAAGCAATGCAACAACCAAAATGGGTTGACACCATGGTAGAGGAATATGATTCCATTATCATAAAAATTTCTTGGGTGTTATGCAACCAGCTCACAAAATAGAATAAAAGATAGATAAAAAACTTAAAAAATTTCCACTTCGAGTGGGAAACCTCCTTTACATTAGATAAATGAACAATTCTTGGATGATTCAAATGACAAAAAATCCTTTCTATATATAGGAATCTAAGGGGTCACAATATAATTAGAGTCGACATAACAATAATAATGTAAGGGAACAACAATAACAATATTGGGCTTCTGTGGGGCACAACAATAACAATAAGGGGGATACAACACCAATAAGGGGATAAACTAGTATTATATGGACCTAACATGCCCCTCTCCTTCAAAAAAGTTTTGTCCTCAATGCTTGAGTAGTTTTGGATGCTTCTGTATAAAATTATCATCCTCCCATGTGGAATCTTCAGTGGGTAATTTCTTCCACTTGATGAGATACTCTGAAATTGATCGATTTCATAGCTATCGAGTTCTTATTTCCATGAATGCTTCAAGTTCCAATATGATTTTTCCTTCCTCTTCAAGTTCTGGAAATATTGTTTGAACTAGGAGCTTGTCACCTATAACCTTCTTTAAGCATGAAACATGGAAAACTAGGTGCACTCAAGAAGATGCAGGAAGCTCCAATTTGTATGCTATAGTACCAAAATTTTGCAACACCTTCTAATGACCATAATACTTTGGTGATAATTTATTATCCTTCTTAGCTTGCTTGATGGAAATTTGTTTGTATGTTTGTAGCCATAAAAATACCAAGTTTTCTACATTAAAATTTATTTAGGTGCAATGTTGATATGCATGTTGTTTCATTTGAATATGCACCAAAGTGAGGTTATCCTTTAAGAGTTAGAGAACTTGTTGTTGATGCTCGATGTGATCTTCCACTACTTGAAACTTAGAATTTTATCTTAAATATGATGTGATGGATAGTGCATGATATCCATAAAGTGCCATAAATGGGGTCATTTGTGTTGCAATATGGAAGGAAGTGTTATATCACCATTTAGTGAGAGGTAACCACTTGACCCATTGTGTTTTTTTATCATATACAAAGCAACGAAGATATCCTTCCTAACATTTTTTCACTATCTCAGTTTTCCCATCATATTGAGGATGATAATATGAGATATGAGTTAATTGATTACCCAAACAAGAAAATAATTTCTTCCAAAAATTTCTAGTGAAATGGGATCTCTGTCGCTTACAATAATCTTTTGGTTTCCATGTATCTTTTGAATTGTTTCCATAAACGCAGTAGAAAATGAACTGGTTTTAAATGGGTGAGATAATGCACAAAAGTGTGCATACTTGGTAATTCTATCAACTGCCACCATGATGACACTCTTTCCTTCAGACTTGGGTAAACTTGTAATAAAATCCATTGAAACCTCCTCCCAACGTTGACTTGGAATGGATAAAGGTTGTAACACACCCGGGGTCTTAATTGTCTCAACTTTATTTTGTTGGAAAACCAAACGTTCTGCCACAAAATTTTGAATATTAGATTTAAAGTCATCCAAAAAAATTCATTCTTGACCCTGTGGTAAGTTTTTAAGAATCCTCAGTGCCCCCCTAAGGGAGAGGTGTGCAATTCCAAAAGAATCTTTTGTTTGAGTTGGGAATTCTTACAAAGATATAAGTGATATTTGTACCATAATGAATCACTTTTCCAGTTAAATGTATCAGATGTACTGGGATATTGTTGCAACTTTTGAATGAGTGTTCACACCTCTTCATAATTCTTCCATTCATCCCTTGCTTCGGTTATCCACTCAAGTTGGATAATAGAAATTTCACAAAGAAATGCTTTCATATCCTCATCCTTTCTTGAGAGTGCATCTGCAACAACATTTTTCTTCCTTTTTTGTAGACTATTTCAAAGTCATAACCCATCATCTTTGTGACCCATTTATGTTGCTCTTTTGAAGATAATATTTGTTCCAAAAATTATTTAAGACTATAATGATCTACTTTTACCATGAAGTTTCTTCCCATTAGGTAAGGTCGTCATTTCTTTACTGCATGTAGTATTTCAAACATTTCCTTATCATAAATAGGTTTATGCAAATACTTTCCTTTGATTGGACGAATTTCAAAAGAAATGGGTCTTCCTTCTTGCATTAAAACCGCACCAATTCCATTTCCTGGGGCATCACATTTCACAATAAAGGTTTTTGGTGAAGTTTGGCGTAGCTAAGACTGGTGTTTGGCACATTGCCTCTTTAAGATGTTCAAAGGCCTTATTTTCTTTTGGAGTCCAAGAAAATGCATCTTTCTTTATTAATTATGTTAGAGGTGTCGATATTATCCCATAATTATTAACAAACTTGTAATAATACCTTGTCAACTCGAGAAATCCTCGAAGATTATTTATGGTTGTGGGGATTTTCCATTCCTTAATGGCTTTAATTTTGTTAGGGTCTAACTTAACACCCTCGTGAGATACAATATGACCCAAATATTCCACCAGTTGTACTCCAAAGAAAAATTTGTAGGCTTTTTCATATAATTGTTTCTCCTCCAATAGTTTGAGCACTCTATCAACATTTTGAACATGATCCTTCCCAAATTTGTTGTAGATTAGTACATCATCAAAAAATACTAGCACAATTTTTTTGAGGAAGGGTTTGAAAATGGAATTCATCAAACCTTGAAATGTGGAAGGTGCATCAGTGAGGCCAAAAGGCATGACAAAAAAATAATAATGACCCTATTGACGAGGAAATTTGTCCGGCCAACAGTAGGGGATCTCCCCGATAAAAAGTCTCGATTAGACTTTGAACCATTTGTGATAGGCATCCCGTCCGGGGTGTGGGTCCGGCTACCACTGAATACTCCTTCTCTTGGACACAAATGAGCCCTGCAGAGTTATAGGCATACAGTTATTGGATAATACAAGACAAAATATCGATGATTGTCAATGAGCATAAACACTACAAATAGCAAGACAAAAAAGGAAACACGCAGCTGAAGGAGCTGTTGTTAGCATCATATCATTAAGGTAATGTTTGTAAAAGTTGTTCAAACCATAGAAGAAACAGTTCTACCTGGCAAGAACAACTTATGCGTACTTGGGCGTTTTCGTGAATAAGATAGATGTTAATAATAAAGTTACAAACATCTCCTAGGTAAACAATATACCCTCATTAACACATTCAGTGAGCTGAAATGCATAAAGAGTATAAGCTGAAAATGCAGATCAATTAATCATAAGATATCAGACATATACGAAAAAATACTCATAGTATTGACACATTGATTCTCATCAGATCCAATAGTGGATTTCAGACAAATGCTTGTATTCATTCATAAGGGGTTGTTCAATGCTTTAAAACTCTCTTCTCTCCTTTGGAGTCCAAAAAAAAGATCCTTTTGCAAGTCCCCAAAGGGAGTATATATAAGACAAAAGTGACCCTTGGGTGTCTTGACTCTTCGCCTTCCCACCTGTTGGTATGCTTTTCGACCTGAATCGAAGGTGCGACCTGCGACCTGACCGTGGAAGATGCGACCTGTGACCTGACCATGTGAGATGTGACCCTTCCTGTAGGCTGTACCTTGCGATTTGATCATGGGAGCGTGTGTGTGATTGCGAGGTCGGGAACATCTACTTGTTGCTCTTTAAGGAAATTTTGCCATGCACGATAATCCGCAGCAACTGGGGAGATCAGAGGAGTATCTTACCTTAACCTATGCAGTCATTCTAGGGTGTTTGAGATTAGAGTTTCTCTCTTGATTGTGACCTAGTTGGATAAGGAAGCCAGTTTGGTGTAAATCAAAATTGGCGTCACAACGAACTTAACCAAGTTCTCTTGCGATGCCAAAAGATCAAGTGTAGTGGCGGCTTGTCTAATAGGTTGCAGGAATGCCTGAATTTTCTGATTTACCTGTTTCCATGTCTTATCTTTGCCCAATGTACCTAGAGAATGAATATGGTGCAGCTCAACCATCGAGTCAATGTTGCTGATCAAATGCTCATAGGCGGTCATCACCTTCTCTAGGTCTTTTAATAAATTCTCCTTGGATTGCACCTTCATGTGAATTTGGACCTTGTCGTTCTGAGTGTGAATCCAATATTTCTTGGGCAAAGTTTCTGAAGCCTGCGGATATCTGTTTTTACATTCTATCATTCTATCCAAGGCGGTGGAGGCTTCTTTTAGTTGCTCGTTCGTCTTCTTAGTTTCCGCTTGAGCTCTCAGTACAGGTGCGACTGTTTGCTTTATGGTGAAAATTTCCTCGTATACCTACCTCATGGTGGCTTCCAGCATCACAAACTCTCCTTGGACAGTGGGTGGTACTTCGTTAATAAGGGTGTTCTTATCTTGGAGCTGTTGGATTTCTTCCCTTAGTGCTTTCTTTTCTTGCTCCGACCTAGCTTCCCTTTGTTCGGAGTCTTGTAATCTATTTTGTAGGGAGAGGATTTCCCTACTCATCCGGCTCACGTTTTCTTCTATGGCTGCGGTGAAAGTAGTGCCGGCTAATGCTATCATCAATGGATTGGTCCTAGTGTTCAGGACTATATCCTTTTCCGTCATGGCTGTGAATGGCGCAGCAGGGTTCCGTGCTAGGCATCTCCTCTTTTCCTGCCTGATTTTGAAAGTGAACTGGTCATAAGTGAGTCTCGTCAGATTGAACACTTCCTCCTCCTTTCCTTCGGAGGTACCTGGTTCTAAGACTGCAAAACGTGTGTTGATTGCAGGCACTTTGATGGCGCGGAAGCTCTGTCTGTACCCCTGTTACTGGAGGAGTTGTCTCGGTGTCTTTGGAAGAATTGTCTTTCGATCTTCGATCCTCTTCCTCTTTTTTTCTTTTGTTCTGCTTCTTCTTTCAATATTCGCTCCGCCTCTGCCTTATCCTGTTCTTCCTTTTGTCTGCGCTCAACTTCTGCTCTTGTTTCCTCTTCTTCCTTCCTTTTGCTTTCAGCTTCTGCTTTTGTTTCCTCTTCTTCCTTTCTTTTGCGTTCAACTTCCACCTGATCTAATTCTTTCTTGAGCTAGTGCTCAGCTTCTACTTTCGCCTCCTCCTCTTCCTTTCTTTTGCGGGCATCCTCTGCCTGTTTCTTCCTCTGCTCTGCCTTTAGGTGTTTCTTACGTTTATCCTCATCCTCTTTTGCTTTCTTTTCGGCTTCTCATTGATCTTTTGTTTCCTTTTCTTTTTGTTGGGTGGAAGAGCTATGGCCTGTGTTAGTTCGAGGCTTCTTGGCCTGGGAAGACGAGGCTCCTCCCAATTCATGGATTCTCTCCTCCAGAGTTTGATCATCTTGGTCCTCCCAATCGGTCAATGCTTCCAGGGCGAGTTCCCTATCCTTGTTGTACCAGTTTCTTACCCCATCTTTAGCTGGGCATTCAGTATGTTGGTAGCTCCATTTGAACTTGGCCGATTTGCAATGGGCAGGGACTATCCTCTCAGGATCGTATGTCCGGTAATCCAAAGGCGCTAAGAAGAATCCTCTGATTTGCTAAGCTTCCGCCTCCACTTCTCTGAAATCCTTTACTGTATAATAACCAATGGTGAGTGGCAGTGTGGGCCATGGCTTCTTCTTACCTTTAGTAAGGACCTTCGAGAAGCGGAAATTTATCTGATAACACACATCCTGAAGTAGCATTCTATCAGTGACGAATCGGGGTAGAGCATGGGGATTCCTGAATGAACCGAAGACTCGGATGAAGGTGCCTTCTGCAAATGGAAACCAATGTGCTACCTTGACTATCATTTCCTTGGATTTCCAGGACATGCATAGGGTATCCTAACCGAACAATTTCCCGTAGAGTGCAGGGATGAAATTGTGTGCGATTGGCTCTACATCCTGCTTATATTTGGAGTCCCAGAATACCTGCAACTCCTTGTGAATTGGGCGTGCGCGCTCCTGATCCCAGTTGTGAGCCCATCCCTCAAAGTGACACCTGGCAAAAACTGCATCCAATAGATAGGAGGCCATGTAAAATCCGGACGAGTATCCATCCTCGAGTGCTAGTGCTGTAGATATGTTCGTTTTGAGGGATGTTATCAGTAATCTGGCCCAATTGAAACGAGTGCCATGTACGGTAACAAAGTACATAAGGGATATCCAAGAACGGCTGAAAGTGGTGGCATCGGAATGACCATACATTCTACAAAGCATAGTTTAAGGAGCTTATAGACCTTTCTGAGGCCTGCTACTTGATACTCCTGGTCCTTCTTGACTTTGAACTTCTCTGGTTCTTCTCACCATCCTCTCGGGTTGTCTACTATGGGAACCACATGGGTAGTGGCCCATTCCTCTGTGAATGTTTGTTCCCGCTCTGGAAGTGCATAATAGTACTCTGCATCCTGGCCCTTTAAATTTGCAAAAGCTTTCCCCTCGTGATTCTGATTCACCCACATCCTGGGCTCGATCTTTTGTATGATCCATTCAATAATTTCGGTGCATGGGAATATAGATGGGTGGGCCCCTGCGTAGTGAAGCTTCGACCTCTTAACTTAAACATATACTTGCCGATCTGGGAGGTCCTCTGGAAACTCTGGTTGTGCGAACTCTTGGTATACTTGATACCAACTCATGCTTTCTCCTCTGCTGAATATACATGCAGTGTCCCCATAGAAAGGGGGAGGAGACATAGGAACTTCACTTTCTATGATCTCTATCTCTGGGCTCTTTTTTTTCCTGCGAACTGCCGGAGGCCCCATGTCACTTGAGGCTGAAGAGACGGATACACACTCTAGCTCTGCTTCGAGGTTCCTTAGCATGTTCATAAAACAGTCCCAGGATAAGACAAGTGCCATATTAATGAATGTTTAATATTGCTTTTAACTCTGCCCAACTAAGGTCAAGGAAGGGGTGAATCTGCGACTTAGCGACCCATTGCCTGGGTCGCTGGGTCGCGCTGGCTTAAAACTTTAGAGGAAAGTGACCCTGCGACCTGGCGACTTGCGACTAGGTCATGGGGTCGCTGAGTCGCACTAGTCTAAAAATTCATGAAGATGCGACCTTGCGACTTAGCGACTTGCAATCGGGTCGCCGGGTCGTTGAGTCGCTGAGTTGCAAAATTTCAGTTTTGAGCGATACGTGACTTAGCAACTTAGCGACCAGCGACCAAGGTCGCTGGGTCGCAGGGGTCACAAGGTCGCGGGGTCGGATGTCGCGCTAGGGCTGGGCGGACTATTTCGACGGCGACGTAGTCTTTTGCTTAATTTTAACTTAAATCAATAAAGGGAGACAGTGAGGAAAATCCATAAATTGAAGATGAAGTGGTCATTAGAGGAAGAGACTGACACAGGGGAGGTTGGTTGGCTTCATCTACAAGTTTGCATAAGAATGACAGGGTTTGGAAGTTTAGAGAAGAATGCAGGTTCAAAGAGGATATGAATGGAGGATAGCTCGTGGCTTAAAAAGGGCTAAGATAAGGGGAAAGGGGCAACAAATAGAAAAACGGAAACATCAGGAGGATTAGGCAACTTACCCAAGAAAATCGCGCTCCATTTGGCCTGTCAGAATCGTTTTTTCTCTCCTTCGCGTGAGTGAAATGCGAACTATGCGACCTTTCTATTTATAAATGGGTCACGCGTGCGGGCAATAAATGAGGTCGCTAGGTCACAATTAGTCTGCATTGATGATATGTGCGACCTCGCGACCCTGCGACCTTGCGACTTGGGGGTCACAGGGTCGCAGGGTCGCTAGGTCGCAATTGTTTAAACTTGAATGTGATACGCAACTTAGCAACTTGGCGACCTGATAGGTCGCAAGGTCGCTAGGTCGCAGATTGGAGAAAATGACCTATTTGGCTACTTAGCGACTTAAGGCTTTTGAAAATACTTGAACTTAAGGTTTTGACTTCGCTTCTCGATGCTCGGGGGCTCAAAAAAATTTAGAGGGTGAAATTTTTGGAGGGTGTTGTAGCGGCTACAACAGACCCTCATGAGTTAATAATGTTTTTTTCATAATGTCTTTAGTCTTCATTCTAATTTAATGATATCCTGAGTGAAAACCCATCTTGGTGAGTAAATTTCTCCAAGTAATTCATCCAACAATTCATTGATGACGGGGATGGGAAATTTATCTTTAATAGTGATCTTTTTGAGCTCCCTATAATCCATACACATACGCCATGATCCATCCTTCTTGAGCACCGATACTACTAGAGCAGAGAAAGAACTTTGACTAGGTTGAATTATACTAGCCTCTAGTATTTCTGCAACCATACGTTCAATATCACTCTTTTGGGCATAAGGATATATGTAAGGCTTGATTTTTGGAGGAACACTTCATGGAATCAAATGAATAGCATGATCATGATCAGGAATAGGTGGGAGGCCTTTGGGAGTCTAATACATCTTGGAATTATTTTCCAAGACTTTCTGGAGATCTGGATAGATAGATGATTTTGATGTTTGAACCTCTAGTGAGCATAATTGTGAAATTACATCTCATTGTTATTTCTTCAGAAGATTTTTCATGACATTAGAGTTGATTATCTTTATTGGTTTCCCTACGATACCCTGAAATTCAACTTCCTTTCCTTCCCAAAAAAATTTCAAGAAAAGTTCTTGAAAATTAAAATCTATCGTCCCCAAAGATTGTAACCATTGGACTCCTAGTACAACATCAGCAGCACCCATTGGAATTTAGAGCATTAGACTATTCAATAAATATTCCCCCATGGTTAACTTGATATTATGGCACTTTCCAGAGTAATTTATAGTTCCTCCATTTGAAAGTATAACTTGACACTCTGGTTCTGGATATAGGAATAAATTCAATTCCTTGGCTATCTACAATGAATTGTTGGGCACAACCCAACTTGACCTAGATTTGGGCAAGGACTCCACGTTTTGTGGAGCGGAGCGCGAAGTGGATCACACAACAGATCATTTTAAATATATCGCGCGGTGTCATAGGGGCTTTGGGGTGGGTCGAAGCCCCTCCTTTTTGTAAACCGCACAATTGTGTAATGGGTTTTGGATCATAGTTTCTTGTTTTAGGGATTCCATGGTATTTGGACCATGGTATTTTGACGATGTAATTGTAAATACATAGGATTGAAATGTTATGTTGAGTGATATCATATTTTGACGATGTAATTGTATATATATAGGATATAAATGTTACAGTAATGTTATGGTAAATCATTGTGATTTGTAATTCGTAGTGAGGAGAGGCTTTCTAGTTGAGTGAGAAGAGGCCCGGAAGAGTCTGCAGTTGAGTGCGCACACAACCTACAGCTTTTTGGATGATATTCTGGTGTTTGTGTATGGTTGATGTGTACATTTTCTTATAATTTATTATTTATTACAATTGAAATTTACTTCCGCGAAGTAATGGTTTATGGTTTTATGTGACATGTTTAAGTGATTAATTGAATGCGGTGAAGTGATTTATAAGTATAAATCATAAGAAATAATAATAATACCACATCTCCTAGTCCCTAAAGGTTACAAAAAACTATTTCTATATACACCCATAGTCACTTCGGGTGAGACTGCGATATGCTTGCAAGTCATTGCTGAAAGGGCCATTGATCAAGGGTTTTGTTGGTGCACAGTATAGATCGAACCTGAAACAGCCCAAATCAAGCCAAAAAATCGTTCCTTTGTCGGTATCGGGATATGTTTAAGCGATATGTGGATGTGGGATCTCTCAAAGAAAGAGATTCAACACTAGATAGACCTAAAAGAGCAAGAATTTGTAGATCAAGAAAACTGAAATCCTCATCTGACATTTAAAGTGTGGTTACAGAAGTACATTTTTACAGATCAATACGAGATTTTTTTTTCTTTTTTTCCTGTTGATTTGTACGAGTGGATATCGAGGTTGACTGAAAGGAAGAACTATTTTAATGGTGGAGAGCCTATGGTGTGGACTCCTAAATTGATATAGTGACTCAAGAGCACAGACAATAGGATTTCAAGGGTTGTCGACTTTTGGATTGATAACATCTTGGGAGGATTCATTACTGAGTTCGGGGTATCCTTGAATGTGTACTATAGAAAAGAGGAACAATGATTCTTCAAAGGATCATGAGGTAAGTATTTAAAGTCTCTGAAACTTTGGATTAAAATGCTTCTAAGTGAAAAGGGAGTTTTATGGATGCAATCAGATTGCTAGTTTACTTATGTATGGAATAAGAGAGAAAAAATCTGAGAAAGAGACTGGTGCAACGTGAAGTGGAAAGAGATATAGAGTAGATACCAAAAAGAGATCTCATGTACAATACCTGATTACCTTTTTAGAAACTAGTTATAGTCCTATGCTGAGTGAATCTGAAAGTGAAAGAGAAGATAACCCCCAGGTAAGTTTGCAATATTCCCCTTTCTAGCCTGAGAGTTCGTACAAGCCAGAAGCCATAATTCAGTAATAGTCAAGGTGTTTGTGATTTTCTTGTTGCCCTACCCTTCCTACCTCCCATCCCCCTACCCCTCCCCCTCCCCCTCCCCCCCCAAAAAAAGAGGTATGGATGATGATATTAAGCTACCTGTTTTCAAAGGAACTGGTACTATCATATTTGGCCCAATTTCCGATGGAAAAAATGTCTCTATTGAAACACACAGGCATCCCAAGAGCGACACTTTGAGGTTTGGAAAAAATTTGTTTCATGTACTATCACAATTGTATTGTCGCAATTGCGACACTTCTAATAATTGTTGGTAGAGCGACACTAGACACGACACGTGTCTTCATTTATTCAATCTTACAATCACATTGTTTATTGTCGTTATTCTGAAATCATGTGTAGACGTCAGTATTACGACACTGATGCCTTCCCAAAATGTGTCACAATATCAATGGCCTGTCGTCGTGCATCCGGCTCTACTATTTCTCCAGCGAAGGAAACAACTGTCGGAAGTGCCACGACATTCGTCGCTATTCTGACACCTAGCATAATTGTTGTGACGGTTGTGCCATATCAGTGACGAAAACAACTGTCGGTATTTCCACCTTATCTGTCGCTAGTCCGCCACTAATCTTAGCGATGTTTGGGTTATACCGTCAGAATTGAGACGGAAGAAACCATCGGAATTGCAACGTAAACAACCGTTGGAATTGCGACGCTCCAATAGAATTTTTTTGAGGGGGCAGAAGTAACCCTAAGATGATCATCCACTTTAAGAAGGAATTCAAATTTGGCTTATGGCATGATAGCAGTAGTTAATAAAGGAGAAAGGAAGATGTACGGCCTCCCAAGTGAGCTAGGATGCAAGACAACTAACTCTGCTGTCTTGCATCCTAGCCTAGCTCTCTTGGGAGCTTGTCGATCTTCGTTTCTCATTTATAAACTATTGGCATCATGCCAGAAGAGAAATTTGAGTTCCTTCCTAAAGTGGATGATCATCTCAGGCTTACTTCTGCCCCTACGGAGGTATCTCCGGTAAGAATTTGGTTATGGACCTACATTTAGCTTACTACATTAGCCTTAACCAAAACTAGAAATATAGTATAAATATATACAAATAATATTAGCTGAGGCAAAATGTGAAGATTACTCCAAAAAAATCAACTATAATGAATATGAAGATATCACAACTCTAAAGAAAAGAAATGGCCTGTTACAAACAAATTGGCCTCCAATTGAACGCTTCTTCTAAGACATCCATGTGTTTGTTATTGTTGAAAGAAAGGAGTCATGAAAGTTTTTTTCATAGTTAAATGGCCCATTATTCAGGGGTGGGCTCCACCTCCACCTGTATATCATCATTACAGAACATTACTATCTTTGGCTTAGACACCACAAAGGTATCTTTTATGTCAAATCACTTAAGATTTGTACATGCATTAACACTAGAGCATACCTATCATGTTTTAAACTTTGGTTATCATCACCATAAGTGCTCCAAATTTCCACAAGGCCACGCCCAAAATACAGTTGAGTGACCATGTCATTAAATTCCTCACACAAATTAAAACTCTAGTAAGATCATTAAATCCAAAGCACCTAAGGGATCCCAGGTCAAGCTGGGAATGGAAATTTGATCAGGGAGACTACAAGAGTAACATTATGATTAATCTAAAAGTATGATAGGAATTGAATAGGCATAAATGAGATCAAACTACTTTCTTTTGTAAAATGAATGTTAATATGAATAGGGCTCAAAACTGCTAGATTATTTTTCATGACTCATACAAGAATCTTGATTGTGAATTTCATGCCTAAAATTGGCATAAGAATCAAAAGCTCCATGATCTTTTGGAAGAACATAACAAGATGACCTCTACAACTCCAGAGAATGATTTTATTTCATGAGAGGATTTTTTAATAGATTGGAAGCTAAAAATTGGCAAATCAAGGACCGTGAACTTGTAACTTTGAGCCTGTCAAGATAGAACTATGGAAAATAATTTGACAGACACTTGATAAATAAGATTAAGGGAAAGATTAATGATTTTAAAACAAAGGATAAATTTTACGACTAAAATCATTGCTTCTATTAGTCATGATCAGTGAGCCTTTTACATTATGTGAAGAAGAGCTACAAAAGACAAAATAGAAAACTATTGTGTATATTTACCTTGTGTTATCTTTTCTTGGGAAGGGTATTTCGAATCTCAGGTTCCAGCAAGACATTTAAGTTAACCTATTTTTCATGACTCACGACTAAGAGTACAAGATCATTTCTATTAATGTCAAACAAATGACCACAAAATTTGGTCAATGGTACTAAAACAGTACATCTAGTGTAGGTACAAATGGGAGTCAAGGTTGGAGGTGGGAGGATTAGGCAAAGTAGAGAGAGATTTTAAACCGGGGTCTTCAAGGTCGAGGAAGAATGTGTTATCATGGTTCTAGAGATGAGATTGATCCACATATAACTTATAAGAGAAAGGAGTGTCACAATGTGTATGGTGGAGCTTCAAAGGGCATTGTTTGGTACCTGCAGCTTCACAACTTGACATCTATAGCAAACAATGCATGTGACCCCTACTTGTTCCCATTCATTATGTGGTATGTTATTCGAGATAAATAGAAACAATTTTATTCCAAAGCATGCAGATGGATTTATAAGAAAAAAATCATTTTTCTTGGAATATGGCGGCTCAAGCCATATTTTTAAAGTTTGTCTCTACTAAAATGGTCTTCTTTTGGAGTTTTGAAACCAGAATCCTGGACCTTGTATCAACTCTTTGTTGAATTGTTCAAATTGATCTTTACATCAATGCCAATATGTAAGTTGATAAGAAAGAAACAATACAACAAACAATCAAGCACCACTCTACAATAATAGCTCTTTGTACTCCTACTTGTTTCACAGGAAATTTCAACATCCTTGTCCATCTTCTCTCCACGTCTGACACAAGACTTACGTTTTGTCAAAATTGCATCCTCGTCAATATGGCCATCATGGACAGCTTGAAAAGTTGATATGATTTTTTTCGGCATACCTCCAACAACAAGTTTCTATGATTTGGCAGAAGGATAAAATGTTTCAGTATTAAATTGTGTTTAAAAATTTTGGCATTAGAAAAAAGCATCAAATTATTTTTCCAGATAAAAGAGAAATGGAGGTAAGAAAGCAAACATTTCTTACTATTTTCACGGAATGTGGAGTCTTTCTTACTATTTTGATGGAGTGTGAACCTTTTCCATTGATCTCCAAGGCTGGAGGAGGATCCTTTCCAAGAATTTATTCCCTAATACTCTGCCCACGAGATCCAAATACTATCCGCTCTTCCCATATATCAACCTACGAATTCAAATTTGTGAACAATAACCACGTCAAAACAAAATGATAACTAAACCAGTACTCCTAATTTAGTGCATTTCATTACATGTTTTATGATCTCAAATAGACAAGGTAAGGAATAGTAAATCCACAAATATATCAAAATCCAAATGCAAGAGGCATCATTGCAGGCTTTAAAATTTTAAATTATACTGAAATGTTAATAGTAGCCCAAGTAACATATAAAAAGGTTTAATTCGTTACAATTATATCTAGGTTATAAACATCATGATCATATATTATATCAACTCCACACACCACATAATGTGCACAAATATGCCCATAGCGAAAATCTTCAATAAGAACAAAAATGTACAATGTGTCCATGATACAATACGATAAGTTGAAGACCTAATTATATAGTGCAATACATAATGGATGGTGACCTTTCAATACATTATGTATATAATTTCTATTATTAAATATTATAATATCCCTAAATCAAGATTATACGCTAATAGTTATAAGACCATCCAAAGAGACAGATCTGTCTACAAATATAGCATTATTGAGTCATAAAAGAAAGCATACCAACCGAAAAGCCACACGCTTTCCATAATCCTCTCAATTCTCATATACATCCTTAAGAATTGCAGAAAGAACCTTCCAAAATTCAGCAACAAATTCAGGTCCTTTTCACTTGTTGTTTTGTAAAATGTCATTTCCAAGATACAGAAATGGCACTTGCTATTCTCGAATGTTGTACTTGATTTTCATGTAAAATATCTGTGAAAGCCTGCACAAAACATAATTCAGTCAAAACTAGCAACCACTTTTTTGAACATGAATGGCAGGGTCTCAAAAAACACATTTATATGCCTTTAGTAGTTCCTAACAACATATGGACATTTCAAACTCTTTCTTGATACCTGGAAATACTAGTCAGTTTCCAAGTTTGTCGTTTAAGAGACACCTTACTTACCTAGAATGGAGATTTATAAATAGAGCCATGGGAGTTGTATGGAAATAAACTTAGTCACCTTAGTCCTAGTAAAGTAGGGAAACTTTGTGAAATCCTAGTCTTTTCATATGCCAATAAATTATAATAACGTGACATTCCAAATGTAGTAGGATAACTTCCAATTGAAAACTCTAGGAGGAAATTTAATGACTTGAAAATGTACTGAATTGTCACAAAGACATTTATTGATCTTCTAAAACAGTGACATATTTTGAATATCCACAAGTTGGGAGAGACATAAAACTAATGGTTAATCTCGTTATTTGTAGCTATGAGGAGATCTTAATACACCAGAAACACATGTAACATGTATCTTGTGGAGTCCTACATAATCACTGCATGTGGAAGAAGAAAATGGCTCCTAAAATTGATCTTGAATAGTGGAGATGCCTTGAGCACTATATTGTGTACTATACAGTATAGCATGTTTTTATAGTGACACTAATTGTTCTTGTTTGTCCACGGACATTAATATGCCTTCTTACATTCTCTCGGTACATGTGCGAAAATGTGAAAGTGAAGTTGACTACCAAATCTGCAACCTATATGAAAGTCAATATTTTTCAAAAATAAGTACCCTTTCATGGAATTATTATAAACAAGGAGATAGAAGCGCTTTTTTTCCAAAATCATAAGCAGGGCATGTCTATTTCATAATTTTAATTGTACCAAGGATTAAAATGGTTTTGCCTCTAAAGCATAAGCTTCAGATACCCTCAGTTGAGGCATTATAGATCATGATCCTTATTAAATGGTTCACCTTCAAGCAGATTGCGCAATCATGCTAAACAGTCTGGTCATCCTCCTAGCCTCTCCCTATTGTAAAAGAGAGACAAGTAACAATATTTACAAGTGACATTATAGCAACTCACATTATGTGAAGCACATCCATCCTATACACTTGTATTGTGAGTATCCTTACAAAGTCCAAGCAAAGTGAAAAACTCTCCCATCACTCTTTAGATAAGACCATTTCCAAGATGATACATAACTAAAATGTCAAGTGCTACCTCAAGCTCCATAAAGCAACAATAGAGCTTTAAACAGGAATGCCTAAGATCATTGCCAAAGATGATACATAACTATAATGTCAAGTACTATTTCAAGATACATAAAGCAACAATATGCCTTTAAACAAGAATGCATAGCCTCCTTTGCAATAGCTCAAAATTGAAATAAATAACCCCCAAAAACCTAAATGATTGTAGAAACTAAATGATACATAATAGTCAAATATCTGGAGAACAACAACAATAAGGCGAAAGAAGACTAAATATTATACAGACTGAAAAGTCATTAAAATAAGGAAGAACCCATGAATATGTAAATAATTATGCATGACTAAGTCATAATTGATATCTACCAATCATAGTGCCTAGAAACTTGAAAGTGATAGGAAAGAATGTTAAACAATATTACAGATATAAAAAAAAAAAAAATGGAAAAGGTGGGTAAACCTCAAATACCTAATAAAACCTGTAGATATAACCGATATATAGTGATCAAATACGGCCTTATTAAGTTGAGAATGGAGACAAAACCTTCTGATATGTAGACATTGCCTCACATCTACTAATTAAAACTTTAACAACAAAATAATTTGAGAATGGGAAAAAGGTGAAACCCATGATTTCCTAAATGGGCCGGTGGAAAGAGATCGAAACTAATATATGCTAATTAAATGATAGCCAACAAAGTTAAGAAGGAACAAAGCACTTGACTCCTCAAATTCAAGAAATTCATTCATATTTACCTATCTAACAAGAGAGACTAGGTTGGAAAAATCAAATAAGCCACTAATTCCCTTAATCTATATGTCGAGAGTCCTAATTGTTGTCTATTCATCAAACGACACCAAATGTGTAAAAAGTACATTCGTATACCAATGAGATCAACATAGTAACAATTAATCCACAGGCTTCAATTGTTATTGTAGTTTCCTCCATCCAAATGGTGTGAGTTTCAAAGGGATGAGGGTTGGGCACAAGTCCTAAGCGAATTTGGTGGAATAATTACTTAAACTTGGCACCTAATCAAAATGAAGTCTGCTTTCTATAGTGTAGACCCTGAGGTCATGCTTCTTAAAAGTATGCTACACAAAGTTTTGGGGACCAAGGGATCACTAAATTTGTTTCAAGGACAGATTAATGTCACCCAAAATTTCCAAGGGACATGCAGATAGTGACTATATATATGTATGAATGAAAAATAGAGATTAAATATCATAAAGGTATGATACAACAACAACAAAAAAGTATAAATTCTTACCTCTAAATCTAAAATATTCTCTTTCAGTGGTTATTATAACCCTGAAGAAGTAGGGTATAAGAACCTACCAAAAAAGGGATCTAGGATGAAAATTGTTGTGATTATCCGACAATACAAAACCATGTTGTATAATATTCCAGTGTGCATTGCTTAGATAATACTTCGCTTAGATAATATTTCGCGTTGTTCAAACGTGTGTGAATTTTTTTCTTGTAGAACCAATACTGCATGGATGCCAAATTATGTAGCAGGCATCGTGACAATTTGGCACCCAGACATCCCCAGAACCATTGAGGGATGTCTACAAAACCTCCTTACTTATTTGGGAATATTAAACGTCTGGGGCACGTTGGCGAAGTGACCCTCAGGTACGACCCTTCTAATGGGTATTTCACCCACGATTCCCCTCATCCTCGGGAATGAGCAAACGCATAGGACATGTCTACCCGTGGGTGGGGACGAGTTCATGTGCAACATTGCAAAACAAAAGAAATAAGACACCCAAATTGGCTGGGAAAGGGGAATAACCCCAATGGTTTCCGAAAAGGTGTGAAGTAGCTGAATGCTACTATTTTTCCATGAGAATGGATTAAACTGGGGGTTGAATAAATCCTCAACAAGGGTCCTTATTTTTTATGAAAAATTTTGACTCAAAAGGTATCACAAAGGCATAAAAAACAAAGAAAGGGACACACAAAACACATACATGTATCTAGAAGTGTTGTTAGTACCAAACTAGTGAAAAATGCAATCACAACATCTAAGGCTCTTTCATCCCAGAGTATATTTCTGATTACAAAATCTTTTGATGTATGTAATACCTTAAAAACCACATATGTCTTACCAATAATGGTCACTGTTGCCAATGTAGGATAAACCCTTCATTCTCTAAAACGGAATATAAAATAAATTAATATCCATTTATTGTGTGAGGGCTGATTCGCATAGGCATAAAAGAAAAATATGGTTTTGACAGACACCAAATAGCCAGCTCATCCTATGAAAATTTGTAATCAATTCTACTTAAAAATAAAAAGAAAAAAACCTAGCTACTAGTATTTTTGTAGTGCATTTTACACATGGGCAGACGAAAGACACTGTGCTTGGTAGGGGAGCTTGCTTTCCTATAAGAAAGTAACAGGACAATTGATTTGTTACTAGTTAGATTGTTAGTGCAACAACATAACATGTAGTAAACTAAGTAAATAACTGTCGCACCTCCCAATTTCACTAAAAAAAAAAAAAAAAATTTCTCTCCAAGCAATTCAAGCTTTTAAGCATAGGTTTATCATGAAATCCTAATTCTCTAACCATGATTCTTTTCATCATAACATCATAACTCCAATAAACTCTCTATTAACTTCCTCTTGTCTTATGTTATTCTAACTCCAAGTATGGAGGAAATTTATATGATTTTATTTTCTATAAAGGTCTCATATATCATCTAGAATTAACCTTTGCTTGGATGTCACATATATCACTTATAATTAACCTATAATTAACCTTAAGGTCCCTTTGCATGCATTATATACGATGGTTTTGAATGGGTTATGCCTACGAGCATTCTCGACCCTTTTCAACTATACATAGCCACGACTTTTCCATCACGTATCTGTACAGACCTTCGGTATTGATTTTTGATAGAATTCAATGTACATATTATTATGAGACTGACTCTTCTATGCGTTTGGCGGTCAGATGAGGTGGCATTCATAATTAATATTTACATCTGCGTTGATATGATAACATATCATTGTACATGATATTTCTAATCAAATTTTAGATATGCACTTGATTTCGTGATCGATCTACACGTAAAGCGTGTAATCCCATTCATTTTGTGTTTCTGTGTTCGTGGATGTGGGGTAAACCTTCTCCACATCGGATGTTATGATAAGTATGGTGGCGTTGTATGGTTTATATTGGTCTCCGTCCCCTTCGTTCGTTCACGTGGTGGATCCACGTCGATGTGGCTTACTCGACTTACTCGGCTTACATAACTCTCATCTGTATGTGAACAGGACGCCTTGAATTTATTTCGGATCTGAACACCATTAATGTTATACGACAGTTTTAATTTCACTCGCCGACCCCTCGATCCGTGGCTGGGCTCTTATGATTTCGCCAAGTGGACGATGGTGATCCTTTCATATTAGGGTTTTTGGCTCTGTTGAAGAATTATATAAGCCTTTGATTTTGGGTAGAGACAGTTTTCCGCGTTAATCATTTGTTTGTGTATCTCTTCGTCTGCAAGGTTCTTATTCTTCAGAGGGTTTAATGTCCTTAGTTCACGAAGAAGAGTTCTGGCGTGCCTACTCCACTGCGACAATACCAGGTAATTGTTTATGCATTCATTTTTCTCCATCGTATGATTTAAAGATCAAGGTCGTTGCTCATAACTGGTCATACGTCGGTTCTGAGGAAGTATGCGGATGTTCATAAGATGAATGCGTTTCATTTTGGGATTTTTGGGTTATACCCTCTGTGCAAAATTTTTGTTGTATTCCCTTTCCGATTTATTTTCGACCATACTCCTCTGTCGATTCAATGGAATGCTAACTAATTTATGTTGTTAATGCTGTGTAGCGTCCCAATTTATGTGCTTTGCTTCACTTCAGGCGAACGAATGCCATTCATTCGGTCGTTATGAGGTTGTTTTTTCATCTTGTCTATACATACACGTTTATTTCCTTCTTTTATTATTCTATAGAGTTTCAAGTTAATCCCTACTTTGTTTATAATTTTCTATTTCAGAGGCTCGTAGGAGCCAAGATTTTTGTTTCACAGGTAACGCCTCATTTTTTGTGAGCAGTTTCTCCGTTCGATCATTTTCCAATGATGGCGCTATTTACTAATTCCCATCTTGGCTTGATTTTTCCACAGGTAATCGAAGATCTCTTCGTATGCTTATGAAAGAAGTCATGAGACCTTCCAAAGTTATGGATGTTAACCACGTATTCCTTGACGTTTCAGGTCGGTATGCCTATGGGAATACTATCCCCCTCTCGTTGAGTTGTTTCGTCGGACGTAGAATCATTGCTCTCTTATGATTTTACATCATGTTCGTTGAGGAACGAGACTGTCAGAGTCACATTGTTAATATTTTTCGTTCCTATGTGGCGCTCTTTTAAATTTGTTTTCATTGGGATAAGGGTTTCGATTCTCAGACCCTAGCCTGATAGGCTCAGCATGTATTGTGACTTTTTGGATATACATATATATATATATATATATTCCCTATTTTCTTATGTTGAATTTTCTATAACGACTCTACAGTGTAACTTTCTATGAACTGTCTCTTGCTTCCTCGCATGGAGTGAGTCGTGTATACGATTTAATACAATGGAATTTCTCTTTGTTTAGTTTGCTCGTCATAACAGTGAGTGTATATTATGTAGTTCTCTGTAGCACTAATGTTGTTCAATGTGTACCAGATTCCTCAGTTACTTCTCTCAGAATTTCTGGGAAGTCATATTTAATTTTAACTTTTCTTCTGATGTATTTTGTTCATTATTTTCTGTAGCTAGATATCTCTACACTTGTATCAGTATCATAGCTAACAGTCTCCCTCTGTTCATGTTTACACTGAAATTATTTTACAAATGTCTGTCTATGCATATAAATGGCATGCATGGATTTGTGAGTCCATTCTCATTTATACACATATAATTAATATGTATGAAGTACGAGGACTAATATTCTTCTTATTTCCCAGGTTATATATTTCTAGTCGAATCTTCTTTTCATTTTCTGGTAGCTAATTACAGCTCTTGCCTACATAGATATCTGGTTGTAGGTATTTCTGTAAAGCTGGTCATGTTTTTGGGATTCATTCCCTTGCTATTAAGTTCTTGTTATAGCACTAAGGTTTTTCTATTCTTCCATTTGCTCTCGGTCAAGGGAAATAGTAGTTACATTAACTGTTAATGTGTATACTGTTGAAAATAATTCAACTCTCTGCTCTTTACTTCACAACTATTAAATAATTAATTCTGCACTCTATGTATTTACTTTTTATGCTATAATATTAGAGTGGTTTCATAAGATAATTGTCTATGTTCAATCTTTTGTAAATTATTAGTTTCTTTCCTCTGCTATAGTATGTGTTTCTTACATGCAACTTTCTTGACCATTAAATTTCTGATTACATGTAAATGGTATGCTGACCCTGAGGTCAGTTTATAGAGTCTCTCCTTCTATTCTTTCTTGCACAGTGTAAGTTTCAATTCATTTCCTACTATTTTCCAATATAATACAGGAAGTTCAAATTCTCTCTCATGTATGTATATATTAGAATCATGCTAGGAAACAGAAGCATATTAAAGCTAATTCACAAATTTTTCCTGTGAAGAAATAAGTATCCTCAGATTTAAACCAACCTTGGTTTAGACTTTCTGTTGGATTCTACTTTACAGGATTTTTCTCTACAACCATACAGAATTATTAGATGACTGCCTTATGATTAATTATGTTAAATGTAGAAATAATAAATTTAATACCTTATAAATCAATTTTGTTTTTATATGTAGCCAATTCATACCACAGTAAGTAGAAATACAATTTAACTCAGAGACATACCACTCATGCAGTCGACCAACATCCCAACCTTAGAGTCCTTCTGTCTCCCAGAACTCACCCCCGAGCTAAGATCACCTCCTAGAATGGATCAACCTCTAATCTGTACAAGAGCGGCTTATTTAAGCTATTGTTCCCCAAAGCATGTTTCTAATTCTGCGTCCAGAATCTGAGGATGCTTTTCTTCCTGTTTGCCTAGGCTTCCCAATTTAGGGATTCTTTAAAGTTGTTTTATGCTTTTCCTCAGCTTTTCCAGCTTTTTACCTCTTCCTAACTACTTTCCTCATCATTGGGGAAATTCAGATTTTTCCTCAAAAATCTAAATTTAAAAATTAATTTCTTTCAAGGATTTTTGAAAGATTGTGGGGAAATATTTGTCTCATCCATCCTCATGGATTTAGCAAGTGATCTTCTAAATCTCATTTGGTCAATCTGCACCACATTATTTTATTCATTTCCTCAATTAAATATTTAATTACATTCACAAAATATTTATCCTTTGGGGTCCACTCCCCTTAGGATTAAAGTTCAAATATCTAACTTTGAAATTCAATCACATGAATTGGGGGTGTTACATATTCCCCCTCTGAAAATAAACACCGTCCTCGATGTTGTTATTCAACTGCTAGAGTTCATTTTGCAAATAAAAATGGATATTTTTCCATCATTTCAGCTTCTCTTTCCCAGGTAGCTTCTTCAGCAGTAAAGTGCTTCCACTGCACCTTTACTCTTGCTACTGTTCTGCTTCTCAATTCAATTTCTTCCCGCTCCAATATTTGAAGCGGTTCTGGCAGAAACTCCCCTTCTGGTTCCACTTGTACAACATTCCAATCAACTATGTGAGAAGCATCATGCACATATCTTTTTAATAATGAAACATGAAATACATCATGAACTCTAACATGGGGTGGTAAGGCCAGCTTGTAAGCCACTGGTCCCACCCTTTCTAATACTTCAAAAGGACCACAGTATCTAGGGGCCAGTTTCGCACAACTTCCAGCATACAGGGTGCTCTTTTTGGGTTTAATACGCAAATACACATGCTCCCCCACTTTAAATTCTCGGTGCACTCTTTTCTTATCAGCATAGTTCTTCTGGCGATATTGTGCTATCTTGATGTTTCTTTGTATCTGTTTAACAATTATTTCCATTTCTTGTAAAGCATCTGGTCCCAACATTAGTTTATCTTCTGGCTGACTCCAACTCAAAGGAGTACGACACTTCCTTCCATACAGTGCCTCAAACAGACTCATTTTGATGGAGGATTGGTAGCTGTTATTATAGGCAAATTCAGCTAAATGTAAGTAATCTTCCCACTTTGAGGGTCTATCCATCACATACATTCTCAGCATGTCCTCCAAAACTTGATTAGTTCTTTCCGTTTGACCATCGGTCTGAGGGTGGTAAGCAGTACTAAAATTCAATTTAGTGCCCATACCCCCAAATAGCCCTTTCCAAAAGGCTGCTGTAAACTTAGCATCTCTATCAGAAACAATCACCTTTGGAACCCCATGGAGCCTTACTACCTCCTTCAGGAACACATTCGCTACTTGAGCTGTCCCAAAGGTAGATTTCACTGGTATAAAGTGAGCAGCTTTTGTTAGAGTATCTACTACTACCATTACAGAATCATGCTGTTATTTGGTTTTGGGTAACCCTGCTATGAAATCCATGGAAACTGTGTCCCATTTCCATTCTGCAATCGGTAAAGGGTTTAAAAGTCCAGCAGGATGCTGATGTTCAACTTTGACTAGTTGAAATTCCATGCATCTACTTAAATATTCTGCTACATCTCTCTTCATTCCTGGCCAGAACAACTTCTTTTTCAGGTCTGTTAACATTTTCTGATATCCTGGATGTCCTGCATATGGTTGTTTGTGGTACTCATCCAAAATTTCCCTTTTTAAGGACTCTACATTGGGAATATACAATCTGTTTTTATAACAGATCAGCCCTTTTTGGTTTTGAGTGAAATCAGTTTTCTCCTTTTTCTGTAATTTCACCAGAAGTGTTTCATATATTGGGTCTTGGTTTGCTGCCTTATTCACCAAATATTCTACATCGATCTGAGCACTACTTCCAATACTATTGATATTCTGACATGCATTTCTGCTCAATGCATCAGCAAATTTATTTTCTTTCCCTCTAATATGTTTTATATCCATATCAAATTCACTTAAAAAGGACAGCCATCTGGCTTGTCTGGCATTCAAATCAGTTTGGGAAAAGAAATATTTGAGACTAATATGATCAGTCATCAATGTAAATTTCTTTCCAAGAAGATAGTGCCGCCACATTTTCAAAGCATGGATAACAACTGCTAATTCTAAATCATAGGCACTATAATTATGTTCATGTATCTTCAGTTTCCTAGATTCATAGGCAATAACTGAATTTTCCTGCAAAAGAACTCCTCCCAATCCTTCTCTACAGGCATCCGTACATACCACAAATTCTTTATCAGGATCTGCAATTTTCAGTATAGGGGCTGTAGTAAGTTTCAGTTTTAATTGGTCAAAACTATTTTGACATTTTTCAGTCCATTCAAACTTGACACCTTTCCTTTGTAATGATGTGATGGGATGTGCTATGGCAGAAAACCTCTCTACAAATCTGCGATAATAGCCTGCAATCCCCATGAATGATCTCACTGCTGAAACATCAGTTGGTACAGGCCATTCTTTTATAGCCTTTATCTTTTCAGGGTCAATAGCAAGGCCTTGTTCAGAAATAATATGACCCAAATATTGGATCTTATCTTTATAAAACTCACATTTGCTAAACTTGGCATATAGCTAATTTTCCTTTAGAGTTTGCAATACTATCCTCAAGTGTTCTTTATGTTCCTGCTCACTTTTTGAATAAACTAAGATATCATCTATGAATACAAGGACAATTTTATCCAAGTACTTGTTTAACACACTGTTCATTAGGCACATAAATATGGCAGGGGCATTTGTCAAACCAAAAGGTAGGACTACAAATTCGTAGTTACCATACCTGGTTCGAAAGGCTGTTTTGCTGATGTCTTCTTCTTTAATTCTAAGCTGGTGATAACCAGTCCTTAAGTCAATTTTCGAAAATACTGAAGCTCCTCTCACCTGATCAAAAAGATCATCAATTCTAGGCAAAGGGTATCTATTTTTAATGGTCAACTTATTCAGTTGACGATAATCAATGCACATCCTAAAAGTTCCATCTTTCTTTTTCACAAATAAGACTGGTGCTCCCCAAGGAGACACACTTGGTCTAATATATCCTTTATCTAACAGTTCTTGTAATTGCATTTTAAGTTCCATCAGTTCAGGGGGACTCATTCGATAAGGCGCTCGGGAGACAGGTGTTGCTCCCGGCACCAGATCGATTGAGAAATCAATCTCTCTTTTGGGGGGAAGATGAGGGATTTCCTTTGGAAAAACTTCCTTGAATTCTCTTATTACTGGTACAGCATCCAATAATTATTCTTCAGTTTTCTGTTCTGTTTCTTCCACATGTACTGCATAAACTTGGTGTCCTTTTCTAGCTGTTCTTTTTAATTGCAATGCTGAAATTTGTCTTACAGAAATAGGTTTTTGTTTCCCTTTGAGAATAAAAGGTTTCCCTTCCTCATCTACACAATGCAAAGTCTTATCCCAGCAGTTCATCAAGGCTTTCTTCTTTTCCAGCCAGTCCATTCCTATACGTAGATCATATGACCCTAAGGGCAGAATGTTCAAATTTACTTCTGTTTGAAACTCATTTAATTTGATTACTGTTCTCGGCAGTTTATGTGTTACCTTTCTCTTAGTTCCAGTGGCCAGCTGTACCAACCACGACTGTTGAAATTTTTCAGTTTTTAAGTTACATTTTTCTACAATATTTGGACTAATGTAACTCAAAGAAGCACCTGGATCAATCAGAACAGTAACAGATAGGTCAGAAATATTACCCTCCATTTCCACCATGGTTGCTTGATGTTCTGCTTGCCGATTTTCCAGGGCTGCAATGATAGTTGGTATATTTCTGGCTATATCATTTACTGTTGTCACTTCTCGATCTCTCATGAGCATATGAATGTTTCGATGAGGGAAGTCCCTCAAAAGATGGGGTTCTCCACAGCTCCAACATTTCAAGAGCTCCTTCATTTTGACTGTCCCCTCCTTTTTACTGTCTCCATATATTTGTTTTGAAGCCACTTGGGACTGAGCAGTTTGACTTTCTTTGGGTTTATTAAACTTTTTCTGCTGATGATCTCTGCCAAAATTCTTCAAATAGGCTGGTTTTTGTTTCCTCCCTTTGAACTCATTCTTATTTACCCAACTTTTCCCTTGGTCAGTTTTTCCTTTGAACTGTTGGTAACATAATCTGGCTTTTCTAACAGCTTCGTCCATTGTTTTTAGGTTGTCAAACTCAATTTTCTCTTTGTATACAGCAGGCAAACAATTCAAAAACCTCTGTACTTTTGCCTTTTCTTTCCTTATGTTGGGTACATATCTCAGTAGATTGGTAAATTTAGTAACAAACTCATCGATAGTGAGCTGTCCCAATCTAAGCTCATGAAATTCCTTTGCTTTGTCATCATAGTAACGCTCATTCAAGTAGCGATTCTTGAATTTAGCCTGGAAATCTTCCCAAGTAACTGTCTTTTCATCAATGGCATGCACCATCTTTGTCTCCTCCCACCACAAGTTAGCCTTACCTTGTAGCTGGTAGACAGCTAATCTGGCCTTCAGATTGTTTTCATATTCATAAACCTGGAAATACTTAATCATATTTAGCAACCAGGCTTCAGCATCTTCCTCCTTCTCCCCATCATAGGAGGGAGGTTTGATTTTCCGGAATTCCTCTTGTAATTCCTTTTTCTGTTTATTCTGATGCCTAATAGAATCTTCCTCATCAGATTCATCAATTTTCCTCTTTCCGAAACCTTCGCCTTCCTGGCTTTTCCATGAAGTTAATTCCCTGATGAGTTTTTCCTGCTCCTCACTAGCTAATGACAATCTATCATTCTAGCTTTTTATCTCAGCCAATTCTTGTTGCAATTCCCGCAACATAGCCATCATGGCCGCATTGGGATCTGGTGCATTTTCCTCATCACGCAGATCGACATAAATTTCGCCACCTTCTTCCATTCTAGCACCCCACTGTACACTACATAGCACAGGTCAGTGAAAAGAAAACAAATTTTTTTGTCACAGCAATAAATTTATACAGTGAGTACATAGAAACCGTGAGCACAATGTCAGCAGCCCAGTTTTATAACTTGGGCTCTGATACCATTTGTCACACATCCCAAATTCAAAAAAAAAAAAAAAAAAAAAAAAATTCCCCAAGCAATTCAGGCTATAGGTTTATCATGAAATCCTAATTCTCTAACCATGATTCCTTTCATCATAACATCATAACTCAAATAAACTCTCTATTAACTTCCTCTTGTCTTATGTTATTCTAACTCCAAGTATGGAGGAAATTTATATGATTTTATTTTCTATAAAGGTCTCATATATCATCTAGAATTAACCTTTGCTTGGATGTCACATATATCACTTATAATTAACCTTAAGGTCCCTTCGCATGCATTATATACGATGGTTTTGAATGGGTTATGCCTACGAGCATTCTCTACCCTTTTCAACTATACATAGCCACGACTTTTCCATCATGTATCAGTACAGACCTTGGGTATTGATTTTTGATAGAATTCAATGTACATATTATTATGAGACTGACTCTTCTATGCGTTTGGCGGTCAGATGAGGTGGCATTCATAATTAATATTCACATCTGCGTTCATATGATAACATATCATTGTACATGAGATTTCTAATCAAATTTTAGATATGCACTTGATTTCGTGATTGATCTACACGTAAAGCGTGTAATCCCATTCAATTCGAGTTTCTGTGTTCGTGGCTGCGGGGTAAACCTTCTCCACGTCAGATGTTATGATAAGTATGGTGGCGTTGTATGGTTTATATTGGTCTCTGTCCCCTTCGTTCATTCACGTGGTGGATCCACGTCGATGTGGCTTACTCGACTTACTCGGCTTACATAACTCTCTTCTGTATGCGAACAGGACGCCTTGAATTTATTTCGGATCTGAACACCATTAATGTTATACGACAGTTTTAATTTCACTCGCCAACCCCTCGATCCGTGGCTTGGATCTTATGATTTCGCCAAGTGGACGATGGCGATCCTTTCATATTAGGGTTTCTGGGTCTGTTGAAGAATTATATAAGCCTTTGATTTTGGGTAGAGACAGTTTTCCGTGTTCATCATTTGTTTGTGTATCTCTTCGTCTGCAAGGTTCTTACTCTTCAAAGGGTTTAATGTCCTTAGTTCACGAAGAAGAGTTTTGGCGTGCCTACTCCACTGCGACAATACCAGGTAATTGTTTATGCATTCGTTTTTCTCCATCGAATGATTTAAAGATCAAGGTCGTGGCTCATAACTGGTCATACGTCGGTTCTGAGGAAGTCTGCAGATGTTCATAAGATGAATACGTTTCGTTTTGGGATTTTGGGTTATACCCTCTGTGCAAAATTTCGTTGTATTCCCTTTCCGGTTTATTTTCAACAATACTCCTCTGTCGATTCCATGGAATGATAACTAATTTATGTTGTTAATGCTGTGTAGCGTCCCAATTTACGTGCTTCGCTTCACTTCAGGAGAACGACTGCCATTCATTCGGTGGTTATGAGGTTGGTTTTTCGTCCTGTCTATACATACACGTTTACTTCCTTCTTTTATTATTCTATAGAGTTTCAAGTTAATCCCTACTCTGTTTATAATTTTCGATTTCAGAGGCTCGTAGGACCCGAGATTTTTGTTTCACAGGTAACGCCTCGTTTTTTTTTTTGGAGCAGTTTCTCCGTTCGATCGTTTTCCAACGATGGCGCTATTTACTAATTCCCATCTTGGCTTGATTTTTCCACAGGTAATCGAAGATCTCTTCATATGCTTATGAAAGCAGTCCTGAGACCTTCCAAAGTTATGGATGTTAACCTCGTCTTCCTTGACGTTTCAGGTCGGTATGCCTATGGGAATACTATCCCCCTCTCGTTGAGTTGTTTCGTCGGACGTAGAATCATTGCTCTCTTATGATTTTACACAGTGTTCGTTGAGGAACGAGACTCTGTCAGAGTCACATTGTTAATATGTTTCGTTCCTATGTGGCGCTCTTTTAAATTTGTTTTCATTGGGATAAGGGTTTCGATTCTCAGACCCTAGCCTGATAGGCTCAGCATGTATTATGACTTTTTGGATATACATATATATATATTCCCTATTTTCTTATGTTGAATTTTCTATAACGACTCTACAGTGTAACTTTCTATGAACTGTCTCCTGCTTCCTCGCATGGAGTGAGTCGTGTATACGATTTAATACAATGGAATTTCTCTTTGTTTAGTTTGCTTGTAATAATAGTGAGTGTATATTATGTAGTTCTCTGTAGCACTAATGTTGTTCAATGTGTACCAGATTCCTCAGTTACTTCTCTCAGAATTTCTGGGAAGTCATATTTAATTTTAACTTTTCTTTTGATGTATTTTGTTCATTATTTTCTGTAGCTAGATATCTCTACACTTGTATCAGTATCATAGCTAACAGTCTCCCTCTGTTCATGTTTACACTGAAATTATTTTACAAATGTCTGTCTATGCATATAAATGGCATGCATGGATTTGTGAGTCCATTCTCATTTATACACATATAATTAATATGTATGAAGTACGAGGACTAATATTCTTCTTATTTCCCAGGTTATATATTTCTAGTCGAATCTTCTTTTCATTTTCTGGTAGCTAATTACAGCTCTTGCCTACATAGATATCTGGTTGTAGGTATTTCTGTAAAGCTGGTCATGTTTTTGGGATTCATTCCCTTGCTATTAAGTTCTTGTTACAGCACTAAGGTTTTTCTATTCTTCCATTTTCTCTCGGTCAAGGGAAATAGTAGTTACATTAACTGTTAATGTGTATACTGTTGAAAATAATTCAACTCTCTACTCTTTACTTCACAACTATTAAATAATTAATTCTGCACTCTATGTATTTACTTTCTATGCTATAATATTAGAGTGGTTTCATAAGATAATTGTCTATGTTCAATCTTTTGTAACTTATTAGTTTCTTTCCTCTGCTATAGTATGTGTTGCTTACATGCAACTTTCTTGACCATTAAATTTCTGATTACATGTAAATGGTATGCTGACCCTGAGGTCAGTTTATAGAGTCTCTCCTTCTATTCTTTCTTGCACAGTGTAAGTTTCAATTCATTTCCTACTATTTTCCAATATAATACAGGAAGTTCAAATTCTCTCTCATGTATGTATATATTAGAATCATGCTAGGAAATAGAAGCAGATTAAAGCTAATTCACAAATTTTTCCTGTGAAGAAATAAGTATCCTCAGATTTAAACCAACCTTGGTTTAGACTTTCTATTGGATTCTACTTTACAGGATTTTTCTCTACAACCATACAGAATTATCAGGTGACTGCCTGATGATTAATTATGCTAAATGTAGAATAATAAATTTAATACCTTATAAATCAATTTTGTTTTTATATGTAGTCAATTCATACCACAGTAAGTAGAAATACAATTTAACTCAGAGACATACCACTCATGCAGTCGACCAACCTCCCAACCTTAGAGTCCTTCTGTCTCCCAGAACTCACCCCCGAGCTAAGATCACCTCCTAGAACAGATCAACCTCTAATCTGTACAAGAGCAACTTATTTAAGCTATTGTTCCCCAAAGGATGTTTCTAATTCTGCGTCCAGAATCTCAGGATGCTTTTCTTCCTGTTTGCCTAGGCTTCCCAATTTAGGGATTCTTTAAAGCTGTTTTATGATTTTCCTCAGCTTTTCCATATTTTTACCTCTTCCCAACTACTTTCCTCATCATTGAGGAAATTCAGATTTTTCCTCAAAAATCTAAATTTAAAAATTAATTTCTTTCAAGGATTTTTGAAAGATTGTGGGGAAATATTTGCCTCATCCATCCTCATGGATTTAGCAAGTGATCTCATAAATCTCATTTTGGTCAATCTGCACCACATTATTTTATTCATTTCCACAATTAAATATTTAATTACATTCACAAAATATTTATCCTTTGGGGTCCACTCCCCTTAGGATTAAAGTTCAAATATCTAACTTTGAAATTCAATCACATGAATTGGGGGTGTTACAATAACATAGCATGCTACAATAGAGGAGAAACAAGAAAAAAAATACAAATAGAATAACAAGCTCAATCGAATCAAACACACTAATAATCCAAACGGAGAACTCTTCCCCTTTAATTAGTTGTTGATGGTATAAGAGAATAGGATGCTAAAACACTTGCAATGAATCCTTAGATCTATGGAGCTCTAATATTCAAGGCAAGGAGGGCTCTTCCCTTTAAGCTTGTTGCAAGACTCTCTCTCTCCTTGACGGATGGTAGAATAAAGGACACTTGGTGAACTTCTTCTCTTAGATTGAGGTGTTAGATGGCCAACAGATGGATCCTTCCACTCCTTGTTGCTTGGACAACACAATGTTGGTTTTATCTCAAGCAATTTGGCCAGCATAACAACGTGTTCTCTATTCTTATTCCCATGTTGTTCTTTTATAGGCAAAATTCAAATTTCCCTCCCTCTCTTGGTACAATTGTGGATGTTGACAAAAGAGTGGGAGGTTGATTCTATTGTGTGCTACACTTGAGGACTCAAGGTGGCTCCAAGGCGGATGTACTTGGCTGGCTTGAGTGTTGAATCTCCTTCTTCAAGTGTGTGAAGTGGTCCCGAATGGTGACCTTCTGCCATACCCAGGATCGCGCATCTATTCGAGGGATAACCACGAATATCTTCCCTACTATCGAAGAAAAGTCTACGCGGATCGCTTAGGGTCAATGTTTTCTATGCGTTATTTGATAAATTTGCCTGCTTGACCTTAGAAAAAGTTAAAATTTTCAGATTTTGTAATTTCTTTCTTCCCTGTAAATCCTTATCTATACCTTATGCTTTACATTTCCTTATGTCTTTTGCTTGTACGATTTTCCAGTGATAACAATTTCCCCCTAATGTATGAGGTCTAGGAAGAACTGTATAGCTGAAATACATTATAGTTTCTTTTCTGTATAATCCATTTGAGAGAGAGAGAGTAACTTGCGTGAAACCTGAGGTTGGAGACCCCTTGCCATGAGTAGAAGAGGGACCATGTTCTGTTGGAAACCTACAAGAGATAAATACATTATTTCTACAAGGCGGGCATGTCCCATGCTCGTGATGCTTTGGCTAGTTAAATCTTATCTGACAGATAAAGGTTTTTTCTGTCAATTGTGTGGTAGTGACCTGCTGTTTGGTTGATGACAACGATTGATGACGCCCACAGGGGCGTTTTTTCTTTGACAATAGGTTGAATGTAGTACCCACATGCATAATATTGGTATGGCATGTTTCTAGAATAAATTCTCGTTGTATGCATGGGTTTATGATTGGGACCTTCCCATGTAGGAATTGCTAAAAGAGATTCTTATGATGGCACGGGACTTCAACAAATTCTAACAAAGTGCAATGGTTGTGAAGTACGATACCATCTTGACATGAAAGCTTATGTTGTAGTCGAATGTAAGGAGGATCAATGACATCAATGGGAAATGATGACTCCCATAGTGCCATCCAAGAATTCCCCTATTAAGGTGAGGAGTCATCCAAGGTACTGCCTTCTTCTTGGAAGAAGGTTGTTGAAGTCGACAAGAAGGAAGCCTCAATCGACTGAGAGAAGTATTGATGCAAGGGACTAGGGTCTCTGATGTAGTAGGTGGGGTGTGATAGGTTAACATAGGCATGATGATGAGAAATGGTAATAACTGATGATGGGAGTTCAGCAGCCCAAGGTCGGAGCTTGTAAATGCAAGTGGCAGCAGTCATAAAAAATTTTGGTGAGGAAAAACCTGGGGTTGGTAGGACGTCTAGGGTGGGTATGTGGTTGTTATGAATGTTATGGTGGGGTTGGGTAAAGAATGTGAACCTATGGCCAAGGGTGATTAGGGACTGCTGCCATGGGAGAAAAGTGGATGGATGGGTGGGGTGGTTCTCCTAAAAAATCTTTGTACACTTGCCAAAAGAATATAAAATGGATTTGGATGTACAAGAATGGAGACGGGTGCCCCAAAAACATGAAAATGATCACTCATTGATGATGCGAGGAAGGTTTTTTTGTTGTGGGTGGGGGCCCCATTGGTTAATCTCGATGTGAGGGTGGCGAAGTGGATGAAACAGTGTCGTGGATGGGTTATTTTGATGGGAATGCGGTAGGCCAAGTATGACATGCGGTTGTGCGTATTCGATCTGCTTATGAGAATGGTAGTCCTAGAAAGGCGTTTTATTGTGACATGGTAAAACCTGACTTGATTCATGATGGATGGATGAACATGAAGTGCTTCCCATACTTGGATTTTATGGCCATGGCGTCATATTCTTGATGCATGGTCTACTTGAGTGATGGACGCCATGGAGGATGAGGCTCTAACAACCGACGAGAATGTTTGTCATGTGCAAGGTGGGATGATGATAAACATGGTCATGTGACTAGACCCTATGGTTTATTCTTGTGGAGAAATGATGTCATGATATGCAAAGTTTATTTAGGAAGCCTATCATTCTGGGTGCAGAATGATACCTGCTCTTGAACCTTCAGTGGCTGGGGCAACAGGTGGTTTGTCGTTCTTTGTAACACCTGCAACCAATACCCCAAGCGAAAGCATCTTTTCCATTCCAATATATTGAAAAACATGTTGAACTAAAAAATGATAAGAGAGGGTGTACTCGTCGCACCTGAAAAATGAATTTTCATGAGGCGTGAATGTGTGAAGCCTCATTTGGATGTGATGAGGTGTTGATCACTGAGTTGCTTTCGGTTCTGTAATTGGGCGTTTTGAGCTCCCGTTATGGTCTGTCAAATAATTCAAAAAGTGTGATATATGGGCCAATATGGCTTATTTTAATTTATTTGTGATGTTTGAGAGCTGTAAGGTTAGAGCTAAGCCCTTGTTGCTTAGCCTTTCTTGTCGTTGTGGTCAGCTTTTGTACCCAGGATTCACGCCGTCAGTGCCAAGTAGGGCCCTAAACGTACAAAATTTTAATTTGTTTGGTTTTTCCTGGGGGGCATCTATACAAATTAGGTTTGTACGGATACCTACCTCTTCCCAACCTTGATCACGTGGGCGATCAAGGTACAAGCACGCAAATCCCACAAGAAAATACAATTTCCCGTGAAATTTTTCGTGCATGGAAAAGCCTTTACGCGAAGACTCGCATGTATGTTACTAATACAGACACGCGAAAATCGTGCTTTGTAGAAAACAAGCGCGATGATGAGCCAAGAATGATTTTTTTTGTTAAAATCTTTTTTTTTTTTGGTTTTTAGGTCAATGATGTGCTTGTGCTTGGTGACAGGATGTTGTGGCGTGAGCGCGATTGGCCTGACTTGTGCATAGTTGTGGCACGGAATAGCAGTGCACGAGGGCTTCTAGGACAGTGGGGCCTTCTGAAGTTCCTGGAGAATGACATCATGAGATCTCAGAATAGCCTGCTTCGCTTCCTGGTCCGTTACTACAATAGTAGGCGAAAGGTGATGGTGCTACGGGGTCGATATTTCGCCATCCGTCCTGAGACGGATGTTTATTTTTTGACCGACCTACTGCCTCAGGGTGAGGAGCTTCCACACCCACTCCCGCCTGGGAGGGTGAGTATCCTTCGGTCAGCGGAGCAGCATTTCGGTGGTGGACCTCTTTCTCAGGGGTGTGTACTTATTGCATCGGTTACCGAATTAGCTAAGCAGTGTGCCTTAGCTATGATAGTTCGGTTGACAGGGTCATCGTTGCCCAACAAGGTGTTGGGACCGTAGATTGGTGTCGTGCGCGGGCTCAGGGCCAGGCATTTTTATGATTGGGCGCGTCATGTATACGATGGCATGGTGATGCAGCTGGGGAAGGCCCAGGGCAGATCCAAATTTTTTACTTATGTAAGCATCCTCTGCAGTATCATGTTTGAGAGGGTGGTGATGTTGTGGCCTATTGTGCCAGTTCTCATTGGTCCTCGCTAGGATCCTCGAATGCGACGTTGGGCGCTCGTTATGCCTCATGGTGGAGGAGGTGAGGTGGGTCGTTATTGGGATGCGACCATCGAGGCGTGGTTCTAGGAAAACTCACAGATGTTCATGGAGTATCCATATGATGGGATGGATTTTCGGGGGGATATCGACATGGGTCTTCCCGCTGGTTATGTGTGGGGACCTGCAGGTATGATGTTTTTATGTTTTCCTACATCTTTGAGTTTTTATGATGTGTGTATTTATATTTCTATTGTGGTGACACTGACACTATCTTTGTTTCTCTTGCAAACATGGGAGTTGTTGGGCGTCCGACCTCCCGCTTGGTGGTGCATCAACCACCAAGGCGGGTTCCAGGTGGAGCTGCTCAGCCCCAGGTTGGGGGGCGAGGTGATGGTGCTTGACCCTCAGGGGAGGGTAGCATTGCGGCTGCTGCTAAGTACATATTTATTCTTGCTCGTGTTGAGGCGGCAAAGGTGCAAGTAGCGGAGGTTGAGGGGCAGCTAGTTGTTTCTAAGGCTCGGTCTACAGACTTAGCCGATGCTTGGGGTCGGGTGGAGAGGTTGACCCGGGGTATGCCGACTTGGGGTTTTGTAGATGACCTAGATGACACATGGCTCGAGGTGTTTATGGATCGAGAGATGATGTATCATTCAACACTGTGCCAAGTGGCACTTTCAGTTTTGGCTGCTGCAATTGTACTAGCGCCGAGTGCAGCGGTGGGTCCAAAGGATCCACATGGCGGTGCTCAGCCCTAGAGATGTTATGTATTCAAGGAAATCACCCATTATGAGGATGATTCCCTTATTTTTGATGACATGTATATATATTTTTTGGTTGACCTGCGGGTGAGAGACATGACGTGTGTATTTTGACTCACAGAAGTTGTGTATCTTTGATGGAGATCTATTTGTTATGTTTTTTTGTTTTTCTATGGAAGATGGTTTATACGAGATGCATTCCAGTCTAGAATGTGATTAGTTATGTGACCAGCTGTCTAGTATTGATTTCTTGGTATATGTGTGAATGTAATGTGATCAAATTGATGACTTAATCTTCATGCATGCAAATATTTTCTAAATAGTTGAGAATATCGTACTTCAAATTCTTGGTTTAATTGTGAAACCACTAGCTAGGAATCAAGGAAGATATGTAGATGGAGAATACCTTGGTTGAAGGCGTCACTCATCATCCCAATGACTGTATCATATTATACTTGATTATTGGTGGTTGATCTGATTCATACTCCATTGGTGAATAATGGCGATCGGTCAGGATAGTAAATGGCCCAAGTAGTTGCAGCTAGGTTTTGAGACCATCACGTTGCTCCATCAGAGAATCCAAAATAATGGAGGGGGGAACGATCCATCTGTTGACACCATATCAATTTTCAGCACAAGTCTTGTGATGATTTTGATCAAAAAACAGAGTTTTCTACATGCATCTTATCTCTAGGGCTGAGGCATCCTGCCCCTTATGGGTAAAATATTTTGAGGTAGAGCCCATTGACGGGGTTAGAAAGGCATGTACCGTCGAGCTCTGACACGATATATGACCCCTTGAGGAGGCAATGTTTTATGACATAGGGACCTTTCCACAGCGTTTCGAACTTCCTGGGCCCTAGGCCTCTTTCGCGACATCATAGCAGAGGACTAAGTCTCCCTCGATAAATGGGCGAGGGGTGATGTTGCAATCGAACGATAGTTTTACCCATTTTTTATGAGCCTTGTTATGTTGGAGTGATTGTCGTTGATTTTCGTCGACGAGTTCTAGTTGCACCAATCGTTGTTCTAAAGGCTGGGTATCACCGAGGAGTTTGATGACGGCGTGTAAGTTGGGGATTTTACATTCGATGGGAATCACGGCTTCGACCCCGTACACGAGTTGGAAGGGTGTGAATCATGTTGAGTTTTTAACTGTCGTGCGGTATACCCACAGGGCGGAAAAAAACCTTGTGCTTCCAGTTTGTCTTATGGTTATTCACCATACATTGTAAACTTGTTTTTAGTACTTTTTTGACACCTTCTACCTGTCCATTGGATTGAGGATAGTATGGTGAATAAAATTCATGTTTGAATCCTAGGTGGTGAGACAGCTCTTGGAAAATTTTGTCTTCAAAAATTTTTCTGTGATTGGAGACTAACTATTTTGGCACACTGAACCGAGCGCTGACATGGTAGAACAGGAATCGTGTAACAGTTTCTGTCGTGTTGTTGTATGGGGGCATGGCTTTTGTCCATTTGGTGAAATAGTCGACAACGAAAATAATGTATTTATGTTTTCCATACAACGCAGGGTTGCAATTCATGAATTCGATCCCCCATTTATAGAAGGGACCAGCTACAATGACTGGGTGGAGAGGAGCAGGAGGTTCTCTTGCCTTTTGGGTGAAGCGTTGACATCGCTCGCAAATTTGGACTATTGTGATGTAGTCGCGAAATAAGGTGGGCCAAAAATATCCTACCCGCATAACTTTTTGGGCGGTATCCATTCCGAAGAGGTGGCCGTCGCAAGCTCCACTATGAAGGTCATTAAGGGCTTACTCAGCTTGGTCGTGAGTGAGACATTAGCGTAGGATTGTATCGATTCCTCTCTGATAAATAACATCTCCCATGAGGAGGTATTGAGGTGCCTAGTGGTGGATGCGCCTTCGGTCATCACGTGTGAGCTTCAGATTGAACTTTTAGGTTTGTAGGAATAAGAGGATATCATCATACCAAGGATCATCATTCGTCACTAGAAAGAGATGTTCATCAAGTAGTGATTCGTTGACTGCTGATCCTTTGGTCTGCCTTGGGAGGTTAGTGATGAACTCAACTAAGATCAAAACTTTATTTCTCTTGGGGGAGTTGAACTGTAAGTCAAACTCTTGCAGTATGACTACCCAATGAGCATATTTGTGGTTCATCAAATGGCGGTTCAGCAGGTATCTCATGGGGTTGATAGCTGCGACAACTATTTTGGTCCGCAAGATAATGTAGTACCAAATCTTTTAGACTGCATGTACTAGGGCTAGGGCAGTTTTTTCTTCCGTCTCATAGCTTAATGTGGGGCCTGATAAGTTTTTACTGATGTAATAAATTACGTGTTCTTTACCATCGAGCCCATCCTGGATTAACACGCCGGCTAAAGCAGTTTCAAACACAAGTAAATATAGGGTGTAATCTTTGTCGTAATTTGGTGGGTTGATCAATGGGGTTGAAGGTAATGCCTCTTTCAGCACCTCAAACAATTGTTGGGCTTGATAGTCACACTTGAACAAGATATCCTAATGAAGAAAGCATAGGAATCCATGTGCACAAGTGTCGTAATCTAGGACAAAGCGTCTCAGGAAATTGGGTTTCCCCTACAAGATTTTGAGTTGCTTGAGGATTCGAGGTGGTGGTACCTCTTTGATAACTTGGACTTTGAGGGGGTCCAACCTGATCTCTTGTTGGGACACTATAAAACCTAAAATTCAACCTGCGTTGACACAGAAGATGCACTTGAGAGTGTTCAAGCATAGGTTGTATTATCGGCATCTTTGGAATACCAACCGTAAATCTTCCAGATAATCACTTCGCTTCTTGGATAGAATATTGAGGTTGTCCAAGTAAGCGAGGCTAAGTCATGGAAAATATAGTTCATGGGCCTTTGGAAAGTGGCTCCCACATTTTTAAGACCGAATGGCATAACCTGGTATGTGAAAGTGCTCCACGGGGTGGTGAATGTCGTCTTGTATTGATCGGTACGTCGAATTTTAATTTGGTTATACCCTGAGAAGCTGTCCATGAAAGATAGGGCCTTGTGTCTAGTGCAAGCGTCGATGACTTAGTCAATGAATGGGGTAGGCTAGTTGTCTTTTGGACAAGCTTTGTTCAAATCTCGAAAATCAGTATAGACACGAATGGTGCTCTGTTTTTTCAAGATGGAATAGGGTGGGAAACCCATGATGTGTCAGTTATGGGGTAGATAAACCCAAATTTGTGAAGCTTGTCGATTTCTCTTTTAATTTCTTATGCCTTAGATGGGTGCATTTGAAATTTTTTCTGGCCCTACCGGTGGTATGTTAGGCTAGGTGTCAATATGGTACTCTATGGTAGTGGGACTGAGCCCTGGAATTTCTGAATAATCCCATGCAAATATGTCTCTATATTCTTGCAACATTTTTTTGTAAGAGATTACCTCGTCTGGGGAACATGCTGCACCCAGTGATATTTCTTCGATTTTCTCAAGATTTCTAGAGATATTTACCTTGATGGTTGGTGAAATTTTGGACATGTTCCCTTCTTCGAATGCGTCGGGCACCAGAATGGGATTTTTGAACCAATCGACTTTCCTAGATGGAAAGAAATATTTTGATTCGATCACATATATCTCTTGGTTTCCTGGGTTGTTTGGGTCGAACGACTTTTCGAGAAGGAAAAACGAGTGGTGATGCATTGCATCCCATGGGTAATCTGGTTCCCTCATGGCCTCCAGAATATCCTCGTCTGAGTGGAACAAGGTATCTAAGGGGGAGTGAGTTTGAGTGAGGCCGTGAGGAGGTGGTTTGGTCCTAACAGAGTTGGTCGATAGACATGAATAAGGTTCCATAGTCCATGTTGTGGAACTAAATGAAGTCGACAGGGTGCAAACAGATTTAGTTTGCATTGTCAATGGTACATCTACTTTCGTAGTTTTAGCGGTCTCGACACCAATGACAGATGAGCAGACAACATGAGCCAATGTTCCTATGCATGACGAGATGAATCGTATGTGTTGTTGCGTGTCGTCAACGTTGGGTGGGGGAGGAATTTCCATCGTGGTGGCTTGCATGAGAGGAACTTTAGGTTCCTCCCGAGGCGTACCAAGGGTACTTGCACTTTCCTGGATTTTGAAGTTGTGCTGAGTGTAGAGGCGCCTAAATGTTTCCATTAAGGGGCACGAATATGTTTCGTTATTATTGTCAGTGAAAATGGTGAACGGTATCACAGTGCTTATTGAGTAGATGGTATGAGAACCAACGCTACTCTTGGTCCTTGAAGCGGACACTCGAAAAGGATCAGGCATAGGGGTATGATTCTTCTTTTTCCATCTCCAAGCTTTTTTTTTTGGGAAGGGATAGCTCCTTAGGGGGGTCTAGCCTTAACGCTACTCTTGCCGCTTGTAGCCTTGGGAGGTACTCACAATTCATCGTATGGTGGAATTGTGAGAAAATCCTGCAATAACAACGTGTGATCTTTTCTTGATTAGAGAGATTGATCTGCGAGATGGGGGTGTCCATGCGAGGGTTGTTCATAAGGTTCTTCAGTTCCTTACATTAATTGACTTGGTGGTCGATTTTATCTCATAGCTGACAAGTCGTCCTTGGTTAGTCCTGGGTCTTTCCAGGATGGTGTGTTGATTTATCTCGCCTAATTCTTTGGTATTGATAGGGGGCAGGATTCCTGGCGGAAATTTGCCTTGCATTAGGTTCTCTTGGCTCTAGACCAATTATATTCGGGCGGTGCATCTCTATTGAACGTATGATGTCGATTAGCGAGTGCACTTGGAAGATGTAAGTGTAGTGTCGAGTATGATGGTTGCCTTGACAAACCAAACACGATTGTCTTTCTTGGATATTCCCTTCCCTCTGGATTGATGAAGTGATTGGATACCATCTGCGGAGTGATTCTAGGTATGGGTATTTGGCAACCAAATGCTTACGTGCATTGCATAACGCACAGTTTGGTCTTATCCGTGGAGGGCGGTTGGGGTGACAATGTGCCCCCTGGCTGGCCGCTTTTCCACTAACATGAAGAGAATGGACCTACTTGTCACATCCTCTTGCGTTGTCGAGCTTTCCATGGATTCTGTATATGAGTCATCTACTAGGGAGAGGCGTACTATGGCCATGCGTAAACTAGTTAACGCCGAACAAAATCGGTGGATATAATGGCAATGACGAACTGGGTGGTCACCAGAACATACGCGACACGAATACCGGACTACCCCTAGGTTATCATAGTATACGTGTTTAACATGATACCATCTCTAAAACAGCTCTAGGGCTACATAGTTGGCAATGAAATGATCTCGTTCATCACAAAGTGCACAGAGTTGGATGGGAGGTGGGGGGCGAAACCGAGTGGGAGGTGGTCGCTCCGATGACTGCCTCGCCTCTTGCAAGTATAGAATGACTCGAGGTTCTCCCTCATCCGTCTACATGGGGGGATGTGAGGGATCCTCTATGTATGACCGTAATAGGGCATGCAAGGAATCCCTGTATCGTGACATTTTGGGGAAATGATGAGTGTAATGCCCATAATGGTTGCAGATACCGCACGCGTGGTTGGTGCGTAATGCTTTCCCTTGATTTTTCATGGCTGGTTCCTTTTTATGGGAACTTGGGGCCACGTCATTTTTATGGGAATGAGAGATGGGGATAATCTAGGGAAGAATCCTAATAGAAAGACCCCTTCAAACCTATCAATATGAAGGCAACAATAAAGACATTGCACATATACATTAAGTGCGTGGAGAGCTATGGTAACATTTATATAGGTGTGAATTTCCATTATCCAATCATTTGGATACCTATCAAGGAGTATAAAATATAATACAAGTTGTCCAATAGGGTGGAACTAGCATGCTGGAAGGAGACTCAAATAAGAGGAGGCTAATTTCATGAAAATGAGGAAAGGAAACTTGAATATAGCCTCAGTAACATCTAGGGGAGCCTCGCCTACTCATACTCAATCTAATTCTCCGATTGCATGGAGTCATGCAATGAATTCAGTTGGTGGGAGATGATAGGTGTTCGGATTGACATCTTTTCGGCACCCATGTCATACCTTTTTACATACCTATTTCCTACTTTCATCTTCTTTTGAAAACCTTCCATCCACAATGGTGCATTATTTAGTCAATGTTGGGAAAATTATATGCTTATATTTCCAACATTACATTATCGAATGAGAGTTCATAATATTATACATGAAAGCAAAGTATATGTGGGATTAAAACCCTAATTTATCTTAATCGAATGTCGAAAACTATTGATAAATGATGCAAACTTTGAAATTCAATTATCGGAATTAAATAATTGAATAACATGTGCATAAAAAAAGACCAGATGTTGAGAAACACACTAGAAATTGTTGAGAAATCCAAGGTCTTGTAGATTAGGGTTGATTTCACTTACTTAATAATTACTTGTGAGTGTTTGTTCGCTTTATTACTTTATTATGTCTTCTTCATCAAGCAATTACCAAAACCAAAAATTGTATGAAGATCATGAGAGACAAAGAACACAAGATCTATGATCCAAGCCAATGAAAAACCCCACAATGGGGAAACCCAAACAACTTCTTTTCTTATAGAAGTAGATCAAAGTGAGACATCCAAGACCTAAGACCAAAATCTCCACAAGGAAACAAACCAACCCTCCTTTAGATCTCCTCCATCCAAACCAAGTCAACAAGAATAAAAGTTGGTCAAGCCTTTTATAATCATAATTTCAAACCCGTAACTTCACAGAGATTCCCCAACACCTTCGCAGAAATAGATTTGCCCCAACACGTTCGCAAAAATAGAATTTCAGCCTTGTAATAAAGTAACCCTAGCAACTTCACACATGTGAACAAAGACAAGCAAATATTTTATTTTCCTTCTTTATTTGGATTATTCTCTCTCACCTTGGCCTTCACTCTACTTCTTCTTCTCTCTTGCATAGAAATCAAAGTGTGTGTGAGAGAGATAAAATGAGATCAAAGTCTCTTCCTTTTATAGCCATCCAGGAAGTCTAATAGGGCCTCTTCAAGACCGACTTGACAAGGGAGGGCTGACTTCGCCTTCTGGGAAAAAATGACACTTTTTAACTCAAAATATATATATATATATTTGGTTACAAATTAACCAAATGGGACTTTAAGACATAATTAATTTTCTTCTTGACTCAATAAACCTTGGAAGCATGAACAACTTTATTTTACTAGAAAATGATAATAATAAAATATATTTTTTTCTTCTTTTTTCTTTCTACATGAAATACATATTGATACAAGTACAAATATAATTGTGAAGATTGGACCTAGTTACATTTTTCAACACTTCCTCTTAATTAGGGAGGTATTCATAATTACACAACGGGATACAAGGATACTCAACTTGAAATATTCCCATACGAAGAGTTCATATTGATAAGCATCATTAAGCATCATCATCATAACCAACATTGTCAATTAAAAGATAGCAAGGTTTTGACTAACAAGCTCTAACTCTCTGCTAGATTAGAGCATAATGTTAGGAGGCATACATTTGGACACCACCACGATTACCTATCAAGGCACACAATCCATTTGGATGTTCACCAGGTATGTCCTTACATAAATATTCTTATCTTGGATTGCCAATCCTCAAAGAATATGATGACCCTCCTTGATGTACATTGTATATGCTTTTGATGAAATGTTATATCCAACAAAGATCCTCTTATACCTGTTGGGTCCAAATTCTTCCTTTTGTCCTTGGGAATGTGAATTTATATGGGACATCCAAAAATTTGGAGATGATCAACACTTGGCTTCTTTCCTGTGAATGCTTCCTTTGAGGTCATGTCATTAAGAATTTTATGAGGACTTTGATTTTGTATATACATTGTAGTTATAGAAGCTTATCCTCATAAGAACTTGGGAAGTTCTTGGTCATGAAGCATGGCTCTAACACATTCTTCAATGGATCGATTATTCCTTTCAGCCACACTATTATGTTGAGGATTCTAGGGAACTATTAGCTCCCTCTTAATTCCTGCTTCTTTGCAAAAAGCCACAAGTTCTCTTGGCCTATGCGTTTCGGTGCAAGAAAATTAGCTAGGGAACTAGGTTCTAACTATGTTGAGGATTCAATTTCTCTAGTGGCACATGCGTTGCGAGTCAAGAAAATTCGATAATCCTCATAAGCATAGTTTGCAAGAAGTGGATTTTCCGTATAGAAGGTTCCGATGAGCATATCTGAGCACAGTTGGTTTGCAGTAAGTTTTGCAACAACAAATCAATGTTGGGTGGAAGAGAAAAGCACACAGAGAAAGAGGAATTTCCAAAATATCTCAGAGGTTTTCTAGATCTAGTTTCAGGAGAGGATTCGAAATTTCCAGTTGTAGTAGGTCGTAGTAGTTTTTCCATTCAACTAGTGCAAGCTTCTGGAGTAGCAAATCATGTGCTAGATTCTGGATAAGGACTTCCTGAATATTGGGTGAGTTTCCCAGTTGAGGAGTAATGGGTAGTGTGAGGACCAGAGAAGGATTTTCGAAGGTAAACAAGTGCATATATGTGCATTCCATAATGGAGTGCGAGTAGCAGAAGGAAGGAGAAGGAGAATTCCAGTTTATTTCCTAGTTTTTGAGATTTCATAGAGATGGCCACAACAGGTATCAAACTTGAACATGATCTGAAGGATTTCATGATGAATATCATGGAAGAGCTAACAGATTCGCAACAACTAGCTACCTTCAAGAAATAGATGGCCAAGAGAAAGAGGATGGTCTTGGATGGAGTATGAGATCATATCACTCCACATAATGTAAAGAAGGAAATAATAAAGGACATGTGGGATGTCCTTGTGAAGTTATACCAAGATCCATCAGAGAATCCTAAAATGATTCTCAAGGATCATCTTACGACTAAAAATATGTTAAATCATGGAGGCATGACTCTTTATCTCACCAGAATTCAAGATTTTTGTGATGAGCCAGCCACTATAGGTGAGAAACCAGATGACAATGAACTTGTGCGAATAACACTAAATGATTTTACCAGAGAATGGGAAACGCTCGTTCAAGGAATCGATGGACATGAAAAAATGCCTGATTGGGAATACCTATGGAGTGATTTCACACAAGAGGAATTAAGGCTCAGTCTTTTCCAAGGTACTACCAACATCAATAGAAAGGGTCTGAAGGTTGATAAATATGAATAAAATGTATCCCTTGTTAATAAGGGAAAGGCGAACAAGGGTCCTAGTCAGGGATAAAGCTCAAAGGGAGGTGAAAAGAACAAGAAGTATTTTTCTACGATAAAATGATTCGGGTGTGGTGATTTTGGTCACTACAACACCCAGTGTTCCAAGAAAAAGAAGAAAAAGAAGGAGGAGGAGAAAATTGCAACTTCGACAGAGATAGGTGAGTTGACCTCCAGGTTAGAGGATTTTGCATTAATCGTTGTTATACCTCAATATGGAGGAGGAGTGTGAGGCTTCAGAGTTTCAAGTTGGGAAAGGTCCATGGAAGAGCATCAGTAGTTGCAACATACTCTTCATATGGATCATTACCTTTGTTATAGGGGCCCATAGTTTTCAATAGTAGGAGGATCACTGTCAGTAAGTGCAGTCAAACCTTTAGAGACGATGCAGAACCAGTTGTGGTCAATTACTAGAGGGGCATAGAGACTGATGAGCGGAAAAAATTACTCAATAGATAGTGCATAGACTAGTTGTAGTTAGAGACTTAGGAGATAGTTGTAGAGCCAGTACAGGGACATAGTGGATGCGTAGATTAGTTTACAGTTTTAGTAATTGTTAAAACAACAAAAACAACATGAGATCAAATGTAATGTAGGAAGTGTTGGCAACAATGTAGGGAACCACATAGCAGTGTCAGTAGCAGTGCAAATGCAGGGCAGTTCAACTATAAGGTTAACAGATGAATCAAAGTATGTGCAGTATTGATGGATAAGGAAATGTATTTGTATCACAATTATTATACATCAACAATGTGAGGTGGTTCATCTACATACTCCAGAACATTCATTAGGTTTATGGGTACAGTAGTGGAGTGGATAAGACAAAACATCTTCCTTGCTAAGAGGGAGTGTTAGTTTTGGGTAGCATCAAACATGTGTTTTAGAGTCAGTTTGTGTCAAGGAGGTTGAGGAAGATAAGATCACCAAAACTATTAAAATGTTTCAGGAGAAAACACCTAGAGACAACTCAGTTAAGTTAATTGATCAATAATTAAAAAATGCATAAGTCTAACTAAGGAAAATTTATTAATTAACAACAATTAATTGAGAAAGACCGAGAAATCTCTAGAGACTCACACGGATCGAGTCTAATATGATATTAACCATTGTTAATGATTTAATAATGGTCGATGTTTCTCCAATGAGAGATTATAACAGCATATTGACGGGGGTGGGTATAGACACATTGAGAAAGAGGGAGAGCGAGTATCTTTGGTAGATCAAGCTATCTAGTGTAGTGATTCAGCAAGGAAGTGAGCATGAGCCAGAGCAACGGTGATTGAGGGAGAAACATAGGATTTTTTGGTAGATATTCCCAGCAGAAGAACATGAATAGTAGCAAGGCCAAAATATTTTTGCAGAGAGGTTGAATAGCTAGTGAAAGCAACCAAAAACACAACGTGAGTTGTCGGAAGAGGAATTGTAGAGTTGTAGGAGGTCATATTGAGTTCCATAAGGCCGAGGAAATTTCTTCTAGAGATAGAGGGAGGCAAGAAAACTCATTTGGAGCCAACTAGCAGGCTATACGATTTTCCCAAGCCAGGTAGTGCGAATTCCTAGAGGCTAAGTTTTCTCAGTGGCGTTCGAGTTGGTCAGAAGGAGGCCAAAGTTATTTAGAGAAGGGAGAAAAATTCTCCAATCTATTTTTCCAATAGATTCTCTGGAGGATTTCTGGTTTGGGAATATGGATTATTGTATTCAGATTTTTACTGCAGCATAATAATAAAATAAATCCTCATTTGTTGCACCGATTTTCCCTTCAGGGTTTTTCCAAGGACTATTGTCCAAAAATTATGGTGTCTTTTGTATTGTGTGTGTGCATTATTTTCTCATTACCAACAGTTTATTTAGCTTCCCCATAATTTATTTGTATTCATTATTAATCATAAAATTAATAGACTGCTAACAAATTAGAAGAGCAAATTCCAGTGGTTGCAGTTCAAGGAAATTTCACAATAACCATATGATTCAATGATGGAAATATCTTATAATGAAGGTGACCATACCTTCTATTCCATAATTCACAAGGTATTATATCTAAATGTACTAGAGCTTGAGGAGGAAATGTTAGAAGTTTATACAACCTCCCCTCACGAATCCCAATAGTCTTTACATTTTCAATACTAGATCCCTTTGCCCATACAATAACTTTTCCATAAACAAATGCAACCTTATCACCTTTGTCTTAAATAAATAGAAAGTAGGTTCTTTTTCAAACCTAGAACATAGAGAACATTTTTTAAATGAATATTTCCACTGGATTCCATCTGTAAGGAGGTAGATTCAATCCCTTTGACCGAGTAGCTATTTTTGTCTCCAAGTTCCACTGAGTGAGAAGAATTTCCTTTAGTTAGAGTATTGATTTGACCATGTTCCCATCTCATGTACCTTAAATCTCCATTGTAAATTACCCATGTACTATCATCTTCATATGAACCTGTAAGAGTGGAATAAATATTTCCATCTATGACTTCTATAGATAGCCCGAAGGTGAACTTGATGATGCAAACTTTGATAGATTCAATGAGACTCCTAAGAGTCTTGAGGTCTTTCTTCATATAACTTGCCATTAGAGAGGGAGAGAGAAGATAGATATTTGCTTCAAGAATGTCTTCCAACAAGAGCGCCAACAAGGATGTGATCTTCAAACTTCCTTCCTTCACCTTAGCTTTGATACCATATTGAGAAATAAAAATTCTTGTAGATTAGGGTTGATTTTTTCTTACTTGATAATTACTTGTGAGTGTTTGTTGGATTTTATTAATTTATTATGCTTTATTCATCAAGAAATTACCAAAAACATGAAGTGCATGGAGATCACAAGAGACAAAGAACACAAGATGTAGGCTCCAAGCTAGGGCAAAACTATACGAGGGGGAAAACCCAAAGAGCTTCTCTTATTATAGAATCTTATTAAAGTGATACATCCAAGAACCAAGACCAATACCTCAACAAGGAACCAATTCAAACCTCCTTCATATCTCCTCCAACCAAACCAAGTCAACAAGAATCAAATATGGTCAAACCTCTTCTTATCAGAATTCGGACCTACAACTTTGGAGAGTTGCCCAAGTACCTTCGCAGAAAAAGAGTTACCCCAACACCATCGCAAAAAAATAGTTGCACCAACACCTTCACAAAAATATAATTTTAGCCTTGTAATTCGTAGAGTAACCCTAACAACTTCGTACTTGTGAACAAAGACAGGCAAAAATTTGATTTCCCTTCTTTCTTTGGATTCTTCTCTCTCTCCTTGGCCTTCACTCTACTTCTTCTTCTCTCTTGCACATAAATCGAAGTGTGTGTGAGAGATATAAAATGAGGTTGAAGTCTCTTCCTTTTATAGTCGTCTAGGAGGTCGAATAGGGCCTCTTCAAGGCCGAATTGACAAGGCAAGGTTGACTTGGTCTTATGGAACAAAATGACTATTTTTTACTAAAAATAATTTTTTTCTTTTTGTTACAAATTGTCCAAATGGGACTTTGACACATAATAAATTTTCTTCTTGACTCAATAAACGCTAGAATCATGAAGAACATGCTTTGACTAGAAAATAAATTTATATATATATATATATATATATATATATATATATATATATATATTATTTTTTTATTTTTACATGAAATACATATTGATACAAGTGCAAATATAATTATGAAGACCAAAAGTAGTTACATTTTTCAACATAAATAAAGATTGTTTGCTAGTCCTTGTCTTAAATCCCTTGGCAAAGCCCAAGAATGCATTCTTTCACTCTATGAGACAACGTTCATGCACTCAATAGCAGGTTGGATTTGAAGAATTGAAGGATTCTAGTGTTGAAATATGTAACTAGGTTCAGTCTTCATAATGACGTGTAATCATGATTTTATGTAATTGGTGTAAAGAAGAAAAATAAAATTATTTTTTTATGCTTGAGGCATGAGTTTTATGCTCAAGGAATTTTATTTTTAGTTCAAACTCCCATTGTGAGCTATTAGGTTTGGTCATTAAGTCACAAAGTCTAGTGAGTCAATATCATGTATTGAAGACCCATTTGGACATGTTACATATTGTAAAAGGAGAATTTGTTTGATTAATTACCCTCCAAGACCTCATCACAAGCATATCTTCAATTCGGCCTTCCAAATGAGCTAAAGATTATTATAGAAGGAGATGTCGGCCTAGTCATAAGTGCAAGTCGGCCCATTGTACATGGACAAACCACTATATATAGAAAAACTCAACATCAGTTAAAGACCATTCGATCAAGCTTCTAAGACAATGAAGGAAGTGTGATAAACACCAAAAAATAAACTCATTACCAAGCAAATCAAGGAGTATCATAATCAAATTAGTTTTGATTTGTTTTGGGCCAATATACTTCACACATGCGAGGAAAATTAATGCCATTTGTTCCACAAGAAGTTGAGGCTAGCACTGTCATTTTAGAGGTCGAATTAAGGAAGAAGACAAGGTATCCATCAAGCTGAATTGCAGAAGGAAGTATTACTTTCCAAGCAAAGAATCAAGGTACAAAATTGGTGGATATACCCTCACATGTGTTGCAACTAGGGTTTCTGAAGATTCCAAAATTTGAAGGGTAGACGAGATCCAAAGGGAAGCAAGCAATTTTACTAGTGTTGAATCGAGGAATAAGAATTTCTCAAAGAAGTCTCGTGACTTGGTCTTGGAGAGGTTGTTAGTCTTGGTCTTATAATTCATCACTTGAATATTCTATAAGAAGACGAATTTGTTTGGGTTGTCCTCTCAAGTTCGAGAGGTTTTGGCTATGGATGATCGCCTACATCTTGTGTCTCTTATCTCATTATTTTTTATGGTCTGGTAACTGTTTGATGAAGAATAACACTAGAATAATATAGATCAAGAAGAACCTAATCTAAAGAAGTAAAAAAAATATTCACCGGCAGTTATCATTGTAAGAGAAACCATCTAATTCCTATGCCCTAGATTTTTCAACATCTAGTGCTTGTGTTTAGTCTCTCAAAACCAAATGTTGGAAATTAAAGGCAAAGCATCAAAACATGAAATAAGCCTTGAAATTACAAAGCAAAGCATCTATACTAAGAATATAAACTAATGCTCGAGCAAAATATCAAACCCAGGTGTAATATTTGTAACAATTCGCTACCAATCAAATATTATTTAGACAAAGTATGAGAGGTATGAAATAGAGTATATAAGACATCACAACTATACTTCAAATGAAAAAAATTCAAACTTATTTATAAAAACAATAAATAAACCAATACTATCCAAGTATTATGGAAACATGGTATTGCAAATACTGCACAGAGTTGTTGTGCTAAAAATTGTCAAACTCTAATATAGGAATGAAATTTTTATGCTACCCAAACATGAATTCAAACTCCGATATAGGAATGATATTGTTATGCTATCCAAACAGTGATTCAAACTTGAATTTGAATTGTACTACTGACAATTCCCTGGAAATAACACAAAAAATGATAGGCCTTTTTAAATATCCTTCTAATTACTTAGAAAGATAACAAAAAATTTTCTCTTTTAGTTGTGAATCTGGCATTCGTTTGGAACTTGTAAATTGTTGTGCACCATCTGTACTAGTGTAATTTGTGATGTGTCATGAGGTTACAGTAATCTAAATGTTGCTATAGTACAAGATATAGATGCTTTCACCTGTCACTGATATAATCAAACATGCCACACCTTGCAAAAAATAAAGCACTCTCTGCAGGAAAGTAAATTGCAGTGAAGGTAAATCACAATTGCATGAAAAAAAAAAACACCTGCAGAGAGTAAACACACCAACTTCTAAAAGTGACATGTAAGTATAATGACCAACTGCTAAAAGTGACATGTAAGTATAATGATTTTTTTTTTCGTTGGTCTAAATAGAAAACGAAGGGGCTTCCCTTAACAGGGAAACCAACCCATTAATTGTCCAGAGAAGTTTGAAACAACTAGTCTTTCTAAAACATTAATGAAAACTGGAAAAACTAAAATATGTCAAATATATCAAAAAGAGAGCTATGGTGCATAAACCATGACCTTAAATAATTGTTGGCCTCTTCATTCTGGTCTGCATCAGGTCCTATCAGTTCTTCTTCAGTCACTGGGCATCCATAGATTTGTGCTATTTTTTCCTCCTCCTCAGTGAAGACATACGGGGCCTTGGGCGGAGCTTCATTTTCGTTGACCCTGCTCCAAATTCCTTCAGCTGAGTAATGCCAAAGGTTGGGAATGTACATTGAAGAGGCCTTAGTAGGATGGTGCTCAAGTTTCTTTGGAGGAGACGTGAGGGTGCGGGGGATGGTCGATTTGCGGTTTTTTCACTTGACTCTGGCCGGGCTTTGCAGGGAGGTGTAAGAGCTGGAGATGAGGGAAGTTGTAGGTGGAGCGATGGAAGTGGAGGAGGGCTCAGAGGGTGAAGCTACAGGCGGAGCGATGGAGGCAGAGGAGGGCTTATCATCATAATTGAAGTGTCTAAGCATTGTGTCACGGGTCAGTCGAGCCAGAAGAGTGCCCCTGACATTGCCACGACGTGGCTTATTTCTCTGGTGCAGGGCCATGGAGTTGCGGGTGGGGCTAAGATGCAGAGGGAGAGCAGATATGGAGCCATGTAGGATGAAAATATGGGAGAGATGGAGCGGGGGAGAAATTAAGGCCGAGCTCCTCCAATCGAGAGCCCAGGTAGTGGCATTGAAATGCATTAACCGCACCCAAACTACGGTCTGTTGATGTGAGGTGCTGGCAGCCATTCATGGCATTTCCGTTCCAATCTAGGGTGCATCATCATTTTCCATGGGAGGGTGTGCCTCTTGCATGGCCTGTGCGCTAGATGGCTCGCTAGACTTGTCACCCAGATCCGAGAGTATAATGATATTCTTGATTGTTGTAATAGTAATGAAATAAAATGTGCTTATGATGTAATAAATGACAATCAAATAACTCGAAAATAAAGTGCAAACATCAAGATATCAGATTCATATAACTCTTAATCACTAAAATTTTGTTGTTTTGGAAACACAACAAAAATAAGCTACACACGAGTTGTGACAATAGGAGGTACAACAATAGCCAAAATTCCCAGAAACACATAAATATACATGAAATTAATTAGACAGTTGATAAACCATGAAGCTAATACCTAAATTATATAACTTGGAGTTGTAGCAATAATTAGTTAGCATAAATGTAGCATAAGAAATATCAGAAGTGCAACAAAGGGAAAATAACAGAGTTGCACTAAGAGTGATTAGCTATGATTTAATAGAATTATAAATACCAACTATATGTTGACACTACAATCAGTACTAGGATAAGGACGGGAACCTACCTCCTTAGACGACGTATTGTTAAATCTTGAATTCACCCAATCATGAGAATACCATCGAACAATTAGAGAAAAAGAGACTTTTTATTGTAGAAAACATAGAAATCACACAATACTTTTCTTCATCCCTAGGCTTCAAAGAAGATGGATGTTTATACAAAATGATACTATTTAAATTGAGTGAAATTTCAGATAAACAACCAGAGAGAACCAGTTGGCTCATCCTTTTACAACAATGTTTTAAAAAATTGGTATATGTTGAATAAATGTTGACTTGGATCAGCTGGGTGTTGTTTGCAGGTAAGTCACCCTCCTTAATTGGTCACCCACTTGCACCTATCATCTTCCATTGTGAGAAAATCAGGTTGATTGTACAATTGGAGCATTGACCAAATAGTTGGGGAGATATTCTAGAATTACAACATTGGGAGTTGCAAGAAGGAAAAATTCAAGAAATTGAATAGTGGAGTGGAAATCCAAGAGTTGCAGTAGCTTCATTAGTTCACAGGCAATTGAAGCGTCATTATCTCTATAAGTGGCAATTCCAAATTTGTAACAAAAACATGCTACAACCAAAGTTGCGGCAACAAGAGGAATTGCATCACTTTCCCTATCTTGGTCATGGGAGTTGTAGTGCCTAAGCGTTGAATGGTAGTACTTGTTGCATCACCTATAGGGATTTGCAACAATTGGAATGGAACTTCAACACCTGTTGTGGGATTTCAGCCACTAAATTTCACTCTCATATGATAGTGTTAGTATGAAACATGGAAGTTTCACACCACAATGCATAATAATAAGCATAAAAGTGGTGTAAAAGAGATTTTTCGTACCTTCACCGAAAAAGTGGGTAATCATCGATGAAAAAGGCACTAGGAAGGGATGAAAAATAACAAAATGATGGGAAAAAAGGTATTGGGCGAGTGTTGAAAATGTGTCAATTTAGGCACCCGTCACTTGTTTCATATCCTCATATGGGATTTAGGGACCAAAGTAGTTGATATTCTTGGTTGAAAGGGAAACAAAACTGATATAGAGAGTTATGATATAATTTTTCCACGAGGTAGCACGATTGCCCTCGAGCCTTACTTCTTGCCAAGACATCTATTGAACTCATTGAGTAATATAAAATTTTCTCATGACTTGGCTTAGAAAGTAGAATCCTCCCATGTTTAGGTCTTGAACTAGATAAAACCAAACCAGGGCTTCTAGAGACCAAACCACCTCAACCATCAACCATAGTGATTCCACCTCCACGGTCGGACATCGCTAAAACCAAAATCAGTTTCTACTTAAGTTTTCCAGCACTCCAGGTACCAATAACTCAATCCATAGCCTTTCAGGGCTCCAGAGCATTTATCTAACTTGAATCCAGGGACTAGTAACTCAAGTCACCAAGGGCTCAAAAGCCTTTATCCCAACCTAGGCTCAAGGACTAGTAACTCAAACCAAATTGTTCCAAGGCTTCCAGAGTATTAGTTCCAACCCATAGCCATAAGGAACCTAAGCACCAATTAGAAAAACAATAAGTGGAAAAACCCACAACACCATGGTTATCCAGGAAATGGAAAGGCAAGGCTAAAACCACTGTCAATCCAAGCAACTCTCCATGCCAATGACAACACATAACCATAAAAACACATGCATATACCATGCATCCAAAAATCAACAAGGAAGTCACACATTCAACATGTTACATGCCAAGAAATATAGTTGTAGATGTTGATCCACTTGTTCCCTTGTGCTTTCTTGCTTTCCTTTTCCTTCTTTCTCCAAATCCAATGTATGCCAAAGTGCTCCAAGAATGCTCCAATAATACTCTAAGTGTGCAAGAGTGTGAGAGAATGAAATGAGGGCTCTAAGACTGAACTAATAAAATCTAACATGACAAAAGTTGTGAATTGATCTTCAAAAGCCTTTTTATCATTAAGGCGTCTATTTTCTTCAATTTCTCTCTCATGCAAATATGTGTCTCTTCGCCTTCATTTTCTCCTATTTTCCTTTATAACATAAATAAAATGTCAATTAATGCCTCTTTTCCATTGCCAATTTCCATAGCCATTAATTAATCACCAGTGATACCCATCACTATGTTTTTCCCAACATCTAGCTTGGAATACGTGTCCCATGACATTGGCCTTATTTTATTTACATCGAAAATCAACTAGGGGTTGTTACAAACCCCTTCCCCTTGGGGGAACACTGTCCTCGATTTTAAATGACACCTATAACTAGAAACCTCTGAAAACAAAACATATTACCCATGGATCTTTATAACATAGCTCAATGCAGTATTTACAATGAAAAACCATTGCAAACCATGACCAACATAAAAAACATGACAATCACACCTCTTATTGGATATTTATAGCACAACTCATTGCAGTATTTACAACAACATCCATATACATGTATACATATACCAAAAACTCATTTGCTTGAACCAACAAATAATGAAGGATACATAGCTCGCATCTGTGATCCAGGGTAAATTCTTGATACCCTTAACCAAGACCTTTAACTTCGGTTGATTGTTATAATTGCATTAATTAAAGCATCAATGAACATAAATGAACAACTGCTTGTTGTAAATAAGAGGAACATAACACATCAAGATCAACAATCATAAGAACACGTCGTTTGATAATGGAGTTCATCCAGGAGGGACTACAACTCCGGGCCTCGGTGTCAAGATGGTGTAGGCCGCTGCATTAAGTGTTGTAAGAAGAAGATGTACATGGATGTGTTTTCTCTGACATATAAGGAAAATTCGCTCATGTAGGAGTGGCTAGACTTCTCTACGAGATGTTCCACTGTGGAACTCTCATGCATAAAAATGACTCCTATCAGTATGACAATAGCTCACACATAAAGACTATGAGTATCCCGCCAATATGGCAAACAAAGGGATCTAAAACAAATACATGTGACAATGAGTATCCCACCAACATAGCATCAAAGGATCTCAAACATAATACAAATCCATCACAGAAATTACATCAATAACAAAACAAGACAAGATCCCACGACTCATACATCAACAGGGATATGTACAGCACTAAGCATCTCAGGAACAAAAAAGTACATGAAATCAACTCATCATATACCTCATGCTGAAGATGAATGAAGAATGGGCTGCTGCGCTGCTGGATCTAAACTCACCATCATAATCGTGGCGTTGAAAGGTGTGAAATTGACTACTCACTCGCTAAAAACGGACACCTACAATTTCACTTCAAAAAGTGACCGAAAAATATAAAGCTCAGATGAAAAATCTGAATATGTCATAAAATTCGTGACATCGAATAGTGAAAAATCAACTGTCCATTTGCTAAATTCTGAGAAAGTGAAAATCTGGGGCAAAAAAGAATCTTTTAGATTTCCCCTAGATTCCTCCACAATGTTGCTCCATGGATGTACTGGAAATCTGCAACTCAAAAGGCGAATTTGACCTCACCATTTCATTCTTTGCGAAAAAACCGTGAAAAATGACTGTAAACTTGACTATATTCCGACATGGAGAAAAATTACCTCCCCGGGAAAATTTCAAGGCTCATGGTTCTGCTACCTGTTTCTGGGTCTACTCATGGTTCCACCTGCATCGAAAAACGTGCCCTCCTCGAACTGTGTGCTACCTCGAATTGCTTGCTTCTCTTGAACTGCATGCTGCCTTGGCTTCAAAAATCATGCCTGCATCTACATTGGTCTACCCTTTGCCTCAAAATTTGTGCTTGTCCTTGCTACCTCTGCCTTGGCGCATTGAGAAATGACAAATGTTAGGCAGAATTAACCACATGAAGTGGTTTTGTGTAATGGCAAGTAAAGAGGTTTATTAACTGGAGGTTGGGGCATCAAATCCTGCCTCCCCAAAATCCACACGTACTTCTTTGCTGGGCCCATTTGAAGTCAGGCCCGCCTTAGGCAGCCCGCCCAACAACCCTGGCCATGTTATTGATATATATAGTGGGTTGTATATGGTAAACGGTTGTAAGGTTTACATATATGTTATTTGTTTAATACTAACTTACGTATAGTTGGTATGTTAGTTTTGTATTAAAACAAAATATTATATATATGCCCTTATATTTGTTGCACCATAAACCATATTTTATATTTTACATAAATTTTGTTAAATTTTGTTATAGGGTTATTATAACCATTAAAAAAAAATTTAAATGATTTTTAATAACCATTTTAAATGTGATTTTAATGATGATTTTTTTTGTTTTTTGTCTTTTGTCTTTTGTGTAGGGGCAAGAAGCCAATGTTAGCAAGCTATGTGTCATGGTCTAATAGGTTGTTATGTACATGTGGGTCTCACCTGCTGACTGGGATGCCATGTATTGACACCTAGCTGTTACAATTCAATAATTTTGAACCCTCCTAGCCACAACACCCTGTGGCCCCCACTTTTCCCTCGTCTTATCAAACTTTAAAGAGCCATAAGTTGATCATACGGACTCGGTTTCCAGTGTCGTTTGCACCACCAGAAATCTCTCACCAAGCTCTATGACTTGAAATCGATTCGAGAGTGTTTTGAACACTTCGAATTTTGAGCCCTCTTTGTCCTGTGTGTATCTCAGGAGCCACCTAGATCAATCTGATCAATCATCTCCCATGTAGCTTCATTAGGCCCAAAGTGTTTCCATTGCACTTTAACCAGCTCAATTTCTTTGTTTCGAAGCATGAGTTGTTTATGTTGTAATATGCATTGTGGTTCTGGCTGAAACTATCCCTCTGGTTCCACCTGCAATATAGACCAATCAATCACATGATCAACATCTTGGACATACTTCTTAAGCAATGAAACATGGAAAACATCATGGATTTTCACTATCGGAGGCAGTGAAAATCCATAGGCCACGGGTTCAATCCCCTCAAGGATCTCGAAAGGCCCGTAATATCGAGGGGCCAACTTGGCACATGATCTAATCCTCAAGGAGCTCCTCTTGGGCTTGATGCACAAGTACGCATGTTCCCTAACTTGAAACTCCTTAAATACCCTATGTTGATCTGCATAACTCTTCTGCATGTCTCGTGCTACCTTTAAATTCCTTTTAGCAACCTACATTTCCTATTCCATCTCAGCCAACATATCTGGTCCAATCAGTACCATGTTGATCCGGATTTATGCAGGAACGCAATAGAATACAGAAATAACCATAAACATAGAGATGCAGCGGAAATAATGCGTCATTACATTAATATCAAATAACAGAAATATGCTTACAGACATAATGGAAATAAAATAGCTAGGGTGCTGGTAGCGAATCTATGAGAAGAGATGTGGTGGCTACAGACCTCTGAACTGTGTTACAATGAGGCCGAGGGCCTATTTATTATCGGTAATGTAGAATCTAAAACGTCCAAAAACCTAACCATAGGAGATGAGGCGCCAAAACTGTGGGCGCCCGTTTGGGTAAATTGGTGGTTCAACTTCCCGGGGGCATAACTTTGGCACCCGATCTCCGTTTGACGCGCTCAATAGCTTGTTATAAAGATCTATCCGAGGAATTCGTTAGAAAGATCTGTCCACAAACCAATACTGCTCTCCGTTTTCCCAAAAAATGTCGTTTAGGGCCTCAAAATGGCTCCGGAAGTTCAGGACCCGAAAAACTGCTAAAAATAGTAAGTTTTGTTGCAACTTGGAAATTGAAAGAACTGAAGATGGGGGTTCAAATGGAATAGGTGGGTGGCCACCAATATCCACCTGGATCATTAAGCCCCAAAAACGCTCCGAGAGTGGAGGACCCCGAAACCTCGCTAAAAAATAGTAAGCAGCCGAATATGAAAAAGTCGCAAGAATTGATGGTGCTGTCCAAATGGGAATAGGTGGGTGGCCACCGATATCCACCCGGATCATTCCTCCTCCTTAGAAGCAATGGTCCCCATTGCGTTGAGATCTCCCATGAAGATGAGGAAAAATTCTGTTGAACCTAGGCATTAGATGTGTTGGAAGATGTCATGGTCCTCATGTGGACATGTGCCGGAAGCATTTAGTAAATTTGGTTTCTTTATCGCCCTCAGACAGTACATGTTTGGATTCTGTATGTGTAGTTGGAGGATGTATGGCAACATCAGGCAGTGGTGCGTTGGGAGTCAGATCAATGGAGTGCTTTTCCTGATAGTGTGGAGGAACCTCTATGAGTGAGGAGAAATTGTCATCGTATTCCTCCCTGACTTTGTCCTTCTGCTGCAGCCGTGCAAGGGAGCCTTGTTTCAAGGTTGTGGCCACAATATTCTTCTTTCCGTGTGAGTGAGTCGTAAGGAAAATGAATTTCCTGGTTTGGGAAACAATCTTACTGCGTTGTTTTGCAGTAGTCAAAGAGATGGCAGGAGGCGTATTACCTCCGGTATCCTGTACAAGTTATTTCCCAAAGTAATAATAATAGCACGAGGCCTAGACTCATACACAGCATGTCGCCTCCATAAGTATGGTTGGCCCAATATTACATCAGCTACATCAAGAGGAGCAACATCACACAATACCTCATCCGTGAATGGCTTGATACTGTACGGAAGGCGGCATTGTTGGCGGATGCGGAGATCTCTCCCTGGGTGGAGCCATCCGATGGTATACGACTGCGGGTGTGCTGTGGTTGTTAGGCCGAGCCACTTCACGACCTCTGCTGAAATGAGGTTCTTTTGGCTTCCGCTATCGACGAGAAATTGCAGCGGAGAACCCTTTACCCACATCTGCGACTGGAAGAGGCGCTCCCCCTCCTCTGGATCCTCTGGAACCTCCTTCTGGATCTTGGTGGTGGCAACAATGGCACTGGGATCCGCATCGATGATCTGCTTCCCTTTGTCATTGCCTTTGTCTGGTTCTAACTTAGGATCATAAAATGCATCTGATTCGGGTGCCTTTAGTTCGGCCACCAAAGAGTGTTTGGCCCGACACTCGCTTGTGCTGTGAGTAGGGCTATTATGAAATTCACACCACTTCCCTGTGTCCTTCTTTGGATTCGTGGTGTTTTTTCTTTGGCCTTGCTCCTTGTTCTTCGGTTCGGGGGCACCTTTTGGATTTGCAGATCCAAAGTCTCGCTTCTTCTGCTTAAATTTCTGCTCGATCTTGGTGACATAGCGATATGCCGTGCCAAGTGATGTAATGTCGAGGAACTCCATTTCCTCCTGAATGTGTTTGTGCAGACAGCCGCGGTACTTGAGCACCAAATGTTTCTCTGAATCTTTAATACCCAACTTTGTGCGCAGGGTATGGAACAGATTCGTCAGTTCGTGCACATCTTGATCCTTTTGTTGCCGCAGCGTGGTCCATTGGATGTATTTGTCTTCATAGCTCCCCACGGGGTAATATTGTTCCTTGATGTCGTCTCGGAACGAATTCCAAGTGGGTGTGGCCAAGAATAGAGAGGGTTCCCCTTCGCCCTCTTGCTCACGGTAGGTTTCCCACCAGTCTTTGACATGGGGGGCAGCTTTGAGGAGTGCAAAAATAATATTTTCTCGGTCAGAGAAGTCATGGACCGAGAACACTCCTTCCAACAAATTTAACCATCTCGTCTACTTGCCTCGCATCCATTTTTCCTTCAAACATAGAATGTCAAAGTTTACCTGTACGTTGAAGGGAGTGGCGCCTCCACAGTGGTCGTTGGATGCAGATTCGCCGTAGGTGGGCAGGCGTTGAAGGATTTGAGCAAAGTTATCCATCATCGCCTTCCTTTGTTTTTAGAGGGCCTCCTTGAGCAATATTTTGATAGGATCTCTTGCTCCCTCATCTTTCTTTTCTTCTGCCATGGGAGGTCGTCGGGGTTTGCGAGGCTGATCTTGCAAGGGTTCAACCAGATCGAGCCCTAACTCCTTATACCCTGACCGCATTGGGGACATGCAAAGAAAAAAAAAGAAAGAGCAGACCTGCTCTGATACCACTGATCCAGATTTATGCAGGAACGCAATAGAATACAGAAATAACCATAAACATAGAGATGCAGCGGAAATAATGCGTCATTACATTAATATCAAATAACAGAAATATGTTTACAGACATAATGGAAATAAAATAGCTAGGGTGCTGGTAGCGAATCTCTGAGAAGAGATGTGGTGGCTACAGACCTCTGAACTCCGTTACAATGAGGCTCAAGGGCCTATTTATTATTGAGAAACAATGGAGAATCTAAAACGTCCAAAAACCTAACCGTAGGAGATGAGGCGCCAAAACTGTGGGCGCCCGTTTGGGTAAATTGGTAGTTCAACTTTCCGGGGGCATAACTTTGGCATCCGATCTCCGTTTGACGCGCTCAATAGCTTGTTAGAAAGATCTATCCGAGGACTACAACTTTCAAGGCGAATTTGATTCCATCAAATTTGCTGGTAAAACGATGCCCAAAAAACGTCGTTTAGGGCCTCAAAACAGCTCCGGAAGTTCAGGACCCGAAAAATTGCTAAAAATAGTAAGTTTTGTTGCAACTTGAAAATTGAAAGAACTGAAGATGGGGGTTCAAATGGAATAGGTGGGTGGCCACCAATATCCACCTGGATCATTAAGCCCCCAAACCGGCTCCGAGAGTGGAGGACCCGAAAACCTGCTAAAAATAGTAAGTTGTGCTGAATGTGAAAAGCTGCAAGAATTGATGGTGCTGGTCCAAATGGAATAGGTGGGTGGCCACCGATATCCACCTGGATCACATGTTCACTAGATAACTCCAGTTTATAGGAGTATTGCAAATTCGCTCATAAAGAACCTCAAACAAACTCGTTTTCAAGGAATCAAGATACCCGTTATTATATGCAAACTCTACTAGTGGAAGATACTCTTCCCACTTCCTCTGTTGATGCATAACATACATCCTCAACATGTCTTAAAAAATCATATTAACCCTCTTTGTTTGTCCATTTGTCCGCGGATGATAAGTTGTACTGAAAGTCAACTTTGTCCTCAATCCTACAAACAACTCTTTCAAAAACCTGGAAGTCAACTTGACATCTCCGTCAGATACAATCTTCTTAGGAACACCATGCAATCTCACTATCTCCCTGATGAAAATGCTAGTTGAATTCGTAGAATAAACCTCAATGAAGTGAGTTACCTTACTCAACTTGTCGACTACAACCATAATAGAATCATGCTGCTTTGATGTCCCTGAAAAAACTGTAATGAAGTCCACATAAATGACCTCCCACCTCCACTCTAGAATCAGAATCTGCTGTAATAAACCTCCTGGATGCTTACACTTTGCTTTTACTTACTGACAACCCAAACATCTCGCAAAAAACTCAATCACCTCTTTCTTCAAGTTCAGCCAATGATAGAAATTATTAATTGTTGTTAATGTCTTCTAATATGCTGGGTGACATGAATACGACTTGACATGAATTTACCTCAAGATAAGCTTCCTGAGCTTACTGTCACCGACACATAAATTCAGCTCCTATATCTAACCAAGCCATCTGTTGTGAGATGATAATCCACATCTTGATCACTTGTACCCTAATATTATAACTTGTGTCTCAACTGATGATACATGTCATCAAGTTTTCCTTCACACAAGATCTGTTCTTGCAAGTGTATCCCATAAGATCTCACGGTTGTAATGTGATTCACCTTTACTCTTCTACTAAGAGCATGTACAACCCTATTCTCCTTTCCCTTAATGTACCTGATCTCGAAGTCAAACTCACTAAGAATAGCTAACCATCTAGCTTTCCAAGCATTCCGATTAGGTTAATCAAATAAGTAACTCAACCCATTGTGATCGATTATCAAGATGAACCTCCTGCCAATAAGATAATGTATCTGCATGATCAAGGCATGAATGATAGCTGCTAAATCAATATCATGCGTCAAATAGTTTTTCTCGTGCTCATTCAACTTCCTTGACTCATAACATACTACCTGTCCTTCCTGCATAATGACTCCTCCAAGTCCTCTCTTGCAAGCATCTGTACATACCACAAACTCTTTTTCTGGAACTCCAATCTTCAAGACCAGAGCATTTGTAAGATAATGCTTCAACTATTCAAAACTAGTTTCACACTCAGTCCATTCAAACTTCTTTCCATTTTTCTGCAATGATGTAATATGATAGGCAATCTGTGAGAAGTTCCTGATGAACCACCTATAGTATCCACATTCCTAGGAGCTACCCACTCCATGGTAGCTCTGATATTTTTTGGGTCCATTAATATACCTTCCTTGGAAACAATATGTCCGAAGTAATGAACTTATGTCTAGAAGAAACTGCACTTACTAAGCTTGGCATATGACTAATTCTCTCTCAACAATCTTAACACTGATGCTATATGTTTTGCATACTCTTCCTCACTCTTAGAGTATATCGATATGTCATCAATGAATACTACCACAAACTTGTCCAAATAACTACACAACACACTATTCATCAAACACATGAAAATAGTTGGAGCATCAGTAAGACCAAAAGGAACTAATACAAACTCATAATGCACCAACCTCGCACGAAATGTAGTTTTTTAGATGTCCTCTTCTTTGATGTGTACCTGATGATATCCTGATCTCAAGTCAATCTTCGAGAACAATGTTGCTCCCTTCAATTGATCAAACAAGTCATCGATCTGTAAAAAAGGTTACATGTTCTTCATTGTCACCTTATTCAATTGCCTGTAATCAATGCACAACCTGAGAGCACCATCATTCTTCTTCACAAACAACACTAGTGCACCCCAAGGCGATATATCCCTTATCAATCAATTCCTTAAGCTGCAACTTCAGTTCCACTAACTCTGGAGTGCTCATCTTGTAAGGTGCCTTAATATTGGTGTTGTTCCCGACATCAACTCAATAGAAAAGTCCACTTCCCTATGAGACGGTAACTCTGAAATCTCTGTTGGGAATACATCCTGAAACTGTTGCAAAACTGGATACCTATTCAAGAATTCAGCAACCTCAACATTCTTCCCTTTGTCACTGGAAATATGGACTGCAAACAATACAAATCCTTTCTTGCTACTACGCTTTGCCTGCATAGTTGTAACCATTCTCACTAATGTAGGTCTTTTCTTACCCTGTAAGATTATCCTCTCTCCATCGTCATCCAAGCACTTAATAGCATTTTCATAGAAATCTACCTTAGTCCTGTGAATGTACAACCAATCCATACCTAACAACATACTGTATGATCCCAACGGAAGCATATTTAGATGCGTTGATGTATACATGTCATTCAACTCAAATGCACAATATCTCACCCAATGATGAACTCTTTTCTTGGTACTTGTAGGCAACTGCACCAACCAATACTGTGCATGCAATTCTTTGTTCAAGCAACACTTATCCACCAAGTCAGGATTTATATAACTATAGTTAGATCCAGGGTCAATCAAAATAGAAACAACTTGGAACACAAAGCTTACCTTCCATCTCGATAATAGTTGCTTGAGGATCAACCTGCCTACTATCCAATGATGCATAAATCCAAGGAATAATCTATCCAACATACCCAACTGTCTGTGCCTCTTGAGTATTGTAAACTTGCAGTCTGCCACCCCAATGTCGTGGAAATCTCTCTTGCGATGATCCTTGCCACAAGTCCAACATTGCAAAGGCTTTCTTCCATCACGCTTGTTCTGCTCCTCAAGCTAAAATCCCTATCCTTTATTAACTGCATTGAATTTCTTGTATGGTGCTATATTCTCCTTGTTACCTGTGTCATGAGCTATTCCTCGCTTCTTACGCCATTTTCCTTTAGTCTTGTTGTTACCTTTCAAACCATGCTTACGTTCCAACTTGCACTTAGATTACTCATAACAATGTTTCAACTTCCAAATTACTTCCTCCAATTTTTGAGGCTCATCATACTCAATATGATCCTTAAATACTAATGGAAATCCACTATCGAATCTTTGAACCTTCGTTTTCTCATCCTTAAGATATGGCACATACCTCAACAACTTCAAAAACTTAGTCATATACTCATCTGTCATAGATCCCGTCTTCAACTCGTAGAACTCAACCTTATCGTCATATATCTCTCTGAGAAGTACTTATTTCTAAAAAGTCTCTTAAACTCGTGCCAACTCAACTCCTCTATCCTGATGCCTTTGACACGCTTCACATCTTCCCACCAAATGTCTGATTTTCCCTTGAGACTGAAAATAACTATTCCGACTTTCATATTCTCTATATAATCATGTAGCTCAAAGAACTTCTTCATCCAAAGCAACCATGCTTATGCATCTTCCAGTTTCTTCAACTCTCCATCGAAGGTGTGAGCTTTGACATTCTTAAACTCATCCAACAAGTATTTCTTCTCACTCTTCCTGTAAGGATGATAACAATGATGACCATGTTGTCTCTCTAATCTAGAACTAGAATAAAACCCATAACCACTACCTCTCATGTTAGGTGTATCCATCCATCTATAACCTTTGATTGTATCATCCATGTCGAACCTATGTCCTCCATGAGACCTGCTACAATATGCCCCATTAGTCCTTTTCTCCTATCCATAACTAAGTCATGGTTGTCCTTGTCTCTGCAAATCTGATAAACTATGAAGGATCACTACATTGACCTCTCCTTGCTTTTCTTGTACTCTGGCAAGCCTTTCCTATGACCGAATGATGATGTCATTATTTGATTTAAAACTTCTAATTTATGCCTTTAAACTTCTCAAGGTGTGTGCTATGTCAGGGGAGTACTCATCTCTATGTTGCTCATATGATCTATAAGGAGAGTCGTGTGAACTGTAATCCACCATTTTTCTTGTCATCTATGATCTTCTACTTCCTACAAACATACCATGTTAGATAAACCGAATATAAATATAATCCAACATACCTCAGTGAAGTTCAGGGGAGGCTATCTCGTCTGCACAGTCAATTCGGGTTAGCACAACATATGTATATATAATGAAATCATCACATCAATCATCTCAATATCAACATCATCAACCTCAACTTGACGACACAACTGCAACAATGACCATCACAATGCATGCATAAAAAACACATTAACAACTAACATGCATGCATAACAATCACATCTACCCCGAGGTTCAGTGTTGCAACCTTGCTTTGATACCACTTTGTAACCACCCCTCCAACATTTACCCAATTTCACCGGATTACCAGGGTAAACATGAGACAGAGAGTTACTATGACATGACCCAATATCCAAGCTCTAGTTAAGGGAGTGGGGCCTACAAACTGACAACTCACAACATCCCTTAGGGCTACAGGACACTCAAGGGCCAAAATACCATCCCAAGTGACCAAACCCTAAGTTGAGACTCTTTTTTATTGACCTATACCCCCAACCACATGCATGATAAGGCTTGGATGCGGTTATAGGCCTCCAACCACATGCACAACATTGCCTCCATGCGGTTGTGACCCAACTTGCCCAGTTCAGAGGGTGCGGTCCCAATATTTGAGACACAATTCCAGGCCAACCTCCATACCACTGCCTAGACATGCCTATGGATTTCCAAAATCATTCTTGACATGATGACAAAGTTGAACATTCCACCTCAAATAAAAAAAATTGACCTAGACTGCCTAGAATACACTAGACATTTCGTAAAACACATGGCAAACATATAAGTTGCAGGTAATGAATGCATATCTAATCACAATAGTCTGATATTCATCTAAGAATCACCAAGAATGCCCTTTTACCTCTCCACATAACTGCAACAACACTTATTAGTCCATACATTCATCAACCAATCGATAACTAAACAATTCATGACAAGAGCCATAAATAATACACATCATATAACTAAAAATAACTAGCATAGAAACCATGGAAACTCAACCATAATATCACCAACATAATCGCTACAAATGCTCATATACCACAATAAGGAAATGTCTCATATTAACATATCAAAATACCAACCAAGTTAGGAACTTCCACGTACCACTCGACCATAGATTGGGCTGAACCAAATCTCTATTCCAGCCAATCACCCTTGCACCATATTTTAAGCATGAAATTGGGATCTCATGGAATAAACCAAGACAAAACCAAACCAGGGCTTCCAGAGTTCAAACCACCTCAACCGTCAACAATAATGATTCCACCTCCACGGTCGAACATCACTAACATCAACTAAATTGGTCTCTACCTAAGTTGTCCAGGGTTCCAGGAACTAATAACTCAAACCACAACCTTTCGAGGCTTTAGAGTGTTTGTCCAACCCGTCTCTAGGGTCTAGTAACTCAACCCACCAAAGGGTCCAAATAATTTCTCCCAACCTAGGCTCCAGGACTAGTAACTCAACCCAAAGCTATTCCAGGGCTTCCAAAGTGTTTGCTCCAACCCACAACCATAAGGAACCTAAACACCAATAAGAAAAACAATAAGTGGAAAAACCAAAAACACCATGGCTATCCAGGAAATAGCAAGGCAATGCTAAAACCACCATCAATCCCGACAAATCTCCATGCCAATGATAACACATAACCAAAAAAACATTATGCATATACCATGCATCCAAAAATCAACAAGGAAGTCACACATGCAACCTGTTACTTGCCATGTAATCTAGTCGTAGTTGCTGATCCACCTGCTCCCTTGCGCTTTCCTGCTTTCCTTTTCCTTCTTTCTCCAATTCCAATGTATGCCAAAGTGCTTCGAGAATGCTCCAATAATACTCTAAGTGTGTAAGAGTGTGAGAGAATGAGAGAATGGAATGAGAGCTCCAAGATTGAACTGAAAAAAGCTAAACTGACAAAAGTTGTGAACTGATCCTCAAAAGCCTTTTTTATCATTGAGGCCTCTATTTTCTTCATTTTTCTTCATTTTTCGTTCAATTTCTCTCTCAGTAAAATACGTGTCTCTTCACCTTCCTTTTTTCCTATTTTCCTTTATTTCATAAATAAAATGTCAATTAATGCCTTTTTGTATTTGCCAATGCATTTGCCAATTTCCATAGCCATTAATTAATCACCACTCACCAGTGATACCCATCACTATGTTTTGCCCAACATTAAGCTTGGAATACATGTCCCATGACCTTGGTATTATTTTATTAACATGGAAAATCAACTAGGGACTGCTAAATTTATATTTAATCTATTAATGATAGATTATTGATATTCCCTTTTGAAAAAATGGATAATTATAATGATACAATTTTCGTGATATAAAAAAATTATTAAATTCGATAACTTCCATGAAATAAATAAATATATAAATTATCAATGAAATATTTACAAGATATAATAACTTCATTGATACAAGGAAAAATAGGAATAATTCCAATGGTGTATAGTATCCTAACTTCATGAATAAATATAAGTTGAATTGGATGCTTTGACTTCCTTATAACCTCAATAGTGATGAAGAATAAGGGATATTTGGTACTTTGAAATATTAGAGGGAAATGAATTTGCCTTTTTGATTTTGGGTAACATTTATAATTGTTTTTTATTGGTTAAGAATTTCATTTTATTTTTTTAAATTAGAATGAGAATTTATAGAGAATTGATAACTTCGATTACATTGGTTACTACTATTACACAATATACAATTATTTCATAAATGCCACAAAGGGCTAGTTACAACATGTCTTTGAAAATTCAAATCCATGTAGCTAGGGAAACAAATTGTTCACCAAACCAGTCAAGCTAAGATACTTTGATGAGAACTTATTTTCCTTAGTTGAGAACTTCTGAGACCTGTGTATTTTGATTGAAGAAGGCTCTTCAATGAAAATACGCAGGTCTCTAGAAGTTCTCAACAACAATATGTTTCAGACTGTGGAAACGTTCATGCCTCAATAAGGAAATAGGTTAATGGTTTAAGATCTAGAGGTGAAAGTTTATCTCATCTCTTTTTTTCTTTCTAATATATCCTAAAGAAAACTCCCAAACACCAAAATTTAAAAATAGTATTTAAAATAGACCTTTGTCCATAATGAATCATATTAGATAAACATGGATCATCAACTTATGATATGATTAATCCAAAAAACATTATCAAAACCTTAAAATCTTCAAATTACAAGAAATCTCAAACTCGTTACAACAATATATTTATTATAAGCTCATTATATTCACACACGAAAATAAAATTTGAATAGAGAAAATAAGAATGGATCACTCACTCACTTCATCCAAACTAATTTACACCCACCCACTTATAAACTACCAATAAATAAATAATCTTAAGTATAGCAAAATGACAACCCAACATTTAAAGTAACAACCAATGATGATTTCATGGTTTCAAATTATTACCACTTAATTACAACAAATTTTGCCACATCCCCATGGATTAAAAATATATAATATACTCTCTCTATTAGATATCATTTTTTGGGATTCAACTGCGTTAAGTAAGTCATTCAACTATGACCATTTTTCATGAGAGGTAGTCGTAACTGACTAATTACTCATGATTTTTGAATAGTCCACTTAACACTCATTGCATTGGGTGATGCTCACAGGGGCAAAGAAGTGAGATTGTATTAGGTTTGGGAATAGGTCAACAAAGAAAGAAATGCATATAACTAAATGAAACTAAAATAAACAATACACACAGGTAAATACATAATGATTTACGTGGTAAAACCTTAACAGGGTGTCAAGGAAACCTCCATGGGGCAAGGGATTGGAAACTATATTATTCAATGATAACTCTCCATTGTTACAAGCCTCTTGGACTATCCCAATTAATATGGGCTACTTTTTTACATAACTGCTTCTTTGTTATACAAATCGAATGACCAGTAAATTACAATAATTACAAGATTAGTTGTCACATTTCAACAAACTCCACCTTGACAAAAAATTTCCTAATCCCTTACCCATGTCCATTCATCATCTCCTTTGTAAGCCAAGAGAAGCCAGACACTGTCGCAGCTTCTCTACTGTAACTGGCTTCGTGAATATATCTACATAATTCTCCTGTGTATGGACCTTCTTGAGAGCTACCTTGCCACCATTGATCACATGTCTCACAAAGTGATACCTTACATCAATGTGCTTGGTCTTGCTGTGATAAGTTGGATTTGTGGCCAAATGAATAACACTCCGACTGTCACATAACACATTCACTTTCCCCGCGTCCTTCCAATCTCATCAAGTATAACTTTTAACTAGATTGCCTCTTTACAGGCATCTGAAGCAGCTATATACTCTGCTTCAGTAGTGGACAAAACAATTGTCTCTTGAAGCTTTGACATCCAGTTGATTTCTCCACTTGCAAGAGTAAAAACATAACCTGTAGTAGACCTCCTTTTGTCCAAATCACCTGCATAATCAACATCCACATATTCGCAGATTGAACCTTCACGACCATCAAAGATGATGCAATGGTCACTTGTGCCTCTCAAATACCGAAGCACCCATTTCACTGCTCACTAATGTTCTTCCCTTGGATTTGCCATGAACCTGCTGTCCACTCCAACTGCATGTGAAATGTCAGCTCTTGTATATACCATCGCATACATTAAGTTTCCTACTGCATTTTCATATGGTACACAAGACATATACTTCTTTTCTTCAACAGTTCTAGGACTGAAAACTGAAGAAAGCTTAAAATGGGAAGCTAATGGAACATTAACAGGTTTCACATTGTTCATACCAAACTTTTAAAGTACTTTCTCCACATACTTCTGTTGTGATAACCAAATCTTACCATTATTCCTGTCTCTGTGGATCTCCATGCCCAAGATATGTGTTGCTGCTCCAAGATCCTTCATATCAAATGTCCTAGAGAGTTGAGCCTCTAACTTGTTGATTTGTTCCATGCTTTAGCTTGCAATAAGCATATCATCAACATACAACACCAAGATAATGAATATGCCATTAAAAATTTTGAAGTATACATAATGATCATACTCACTTCTGATAAAATTCCGGCTCACCATGAAGGAGTCAAACTTCTTGTACCATTGTCTGGGCGACTGCCTCAGGCCAGACAATGATTTCCTGAGCTTGCAAAATAATATTGTGTTGCGACCTTGTACAAAACCTTATGGCTAATCCATATATATCTCTTCATCCAAATCACCATGAAGAAAATTTGTTTTAACATATAATTGTTCAACTCAAGGTCAAGTAATGCAGTTAGTGCTAACACAGTATGAATAGAAACAAGTTTTACAATTGGTGAAAAAATATCATGAAAATCAATACCTTCAACTTGAGAATATCCTTTTGCAACCAGCCTCGCCTTATACCTATAAATACTTCCATCAACTTTTCTCTTCAACTTGAAGACCCATTTGCACCCAACAACACTTCTCCCTTTAGGAAGTTCTACAAGATCCCAAGTATTGTTCTTGGCTAAGGAATCCATTTCTTCTTCCATAGCCTTATTCCATTTCTCACTATCTACATCATCCACTGCTTCCTGATAACGAGAAGGTTCCCCATCTTCAGTAATCAACGCAAAAGATGAAGCATAAACTTCATACCTTTTGGGTGTTCTTCTTTCCCCTTTAGACCTTCTTAGAGTTACCAGTTGCTGAATTGGTTCTAGAATTTCCATAGTTTCCTCTGTTTCTTCACCTTTTTCATCGAAAGTCTCTCCTTCCTTTTGACTTTCTGGAAAAATTTTAGTCTTCAATTAAATTTGTTGATTTGGCGATACCTGTTCCTGTTCATCTTTTCCAACATCCGATTTTAGAAGAGAAGATTAATCAAATGTTACATCTCTACTAATGACTATCTTCCGTGAAGAAGGATCCCACAACCTATATCCTTTCACTGCATAATCATACCCAACAAAGACATAACATTTCGATTTTGGATCTGACTTTGAATGTTGATTCCTAGGAATAAGAGCATAGGAATCACACCAAAAAATCTTCAAATGTGAATAATCACAAGACTGACCCAACCAAACTTCTTCAGGAATTTTGCAATTTATGGCAATGGAAGGTGATATGTTAACTAAATAACAAGCAATAAATACTGCTTCTGCCCACAACTCCTTTTGTAGGGTAGCATTGTCGATCATGCTTCTGGCTCTTTCCATAAGATTTTGATTCATACGTTCAACAACACCATTTTGCTGAGGAGTATAAACAGTGGTTTTATGTCTCACAATCCCTTCATCCTTACAGTATTGTTCAAATGCTAAAGAAGTAATGGTTCTTAAACATTTAATTTATTTGCTTGTTTTCTTTTCCACCATAACTTTAAATTGTTTAAAAACATTAAATACATCAGCTTTCTTTTTCAACATATAGACCCAAACTTTCTGGGAGAAATCATCAATAAATGTTAAGAAATATAATGAACCTCCATAAGGCACAGTAGGAGATGGTCCCCAAAGATCATAATGGATATAGTTCAAAATTTCTTTACTATTATGACTTCCATTTTTAAATATCTATTTACATTGTTTTCCATACACGCAATGATTACAAAAATCCAACTTCAAGGATTTCAAATTAGGAAGTAACTTGCGGTTCATCAGTACATGAAGACTTTTTCGCTCATGTGACCTAGCCACTGATGACATAGGTGAGAACCTTCTTCTTCTTTTTCTGATACAATCGTTGCCTCACTGACTTCAGTGTTTCCTTTGAGTCTGTAAAGATTTCCGACCTTTTCTGCCTTCATAACAACCAAGGCGCCTTTTGAGACTTTCAATGCTCCATTTTGACCTGTAAACTTATAACCATCCGAGTCCAAAACTCCCAAAGAAATCAAGTTTTTCCTTAATCCAGGTACATGCCTAACATCACTTAATGTTCTAACTATATCACCATATGTTTTAATTTTTACATTTCCCATCCCAACAGTCTGACAAGATGCATTATTTCCCATAAACACATAACTACCATTTACAACTTCATATGAAGTAAACCAATTTCTATACGGACTCATGTAATGAGAAGCACCTGAGTCTAACTACCAATCTTCAACATTCTGAGAGACATTACAAACAGGTAAAGCTTCAACAAATAAAACTTCATCAATCATACCCAATTCAACTTGATTTTCTTCCTTATTTTGGTTTTCGGACTCCTTCCATTTCCAACAATATTTCTTGAGGTGCCCAATTTTGTTGCAGTACCAGCACTTGGATTTACACTTCTTGCCCTTTGATTTTGATCTGGAAGAACCCCTTGCTTTCTACCCTCTTTCCTTTGACTGACCTTTGACTGCCATGGCTTCTGGTGCAGATGTTTCAATACTGGATTTCCTTCGTACTTCTTCAGATAACAGAGCTCCCACAACTGATTCAAATTTCAAAGAATCAACAATGCTCAAATTGATTGAAGTTACGAAGTGGTACCATGACTCGGGCATATAACACAACAAGGTTATATTTTTGTCTTCTTCCTGAATTTTAACTACCATATCTGACAACTGTAAAATAAGTGTATTAAGAACATTTAAATGATCTGCAACTTCTGTACCCTCCTTCATCCGAAGACTGTACAATTGTCTTTTCAAATAAATTCTATTGGTTAATGATTTCGTCATATACACAGTTTCTAGTTTTTCCCACAAACCTTCAGCTGCTTTCTCTTCAACAATATTAAAGAGAACTTCATCTGCCAGGCATAACCTAATGGTACTGAGAGCTCGAGCATCCAAGTCCTCCTAGTCCAAATCTGTCATGCTTGCAGGTTTTTTCTTTACCTCATCTAATGCTTTGTGCAACCCTTGTTGCACCAACAGGTCCCTAACTTTAAGTTTCCACAATGCGAAATTGTTCTTCCCGGTGAATTTCTCCACCTCGAACTTTGCATTCAACATTTTTGCCATTTCTTCCTACAAATTTTGTTTCTATAGTTTCTTTCTTTCAACTAGGGATTAAAAAAAATATTCAGGTTTCCCTAGGATTTCCCTTTTTGCTTTCAATCCATTTCTTCAAAAAAACCATTTCTTACTAAAAATTTCCGAGATTGTTCAATTTTTTTTCCAAATTTTTCCTAAATTTCTAGAATTTCCACTGAAAAATTTCTCTAGAAATTCCAAATTGTGCAACTCTCTTCGAGAAAAATAAATAAATTCTGTTTTCTTTTTAAAAAGTTGATTGAATGATAGTCAAAAATTTTCTCAAAAAATATTTATGTACCCGTTTTGTTCCACAGTTGCAACACACCCTTTCTATCCAACGAACAGTCGGGCGACAAAGTTTAATCTTCCAAAACAATGGTCCCTCCTCTCCGACGGTAGCAACGAACTTCCTTTTTCGATGGCAGACGAGTTCCTTTCACCTGCGCAATGCTTCTTACACTTCGAATGAGCATGCGTTCAACAACTATGGCAGATTGGTTTGACTGCACATGCGTTCAACAACTGTGCAGTTCTTAGTGAATGGGCAGTAACATATCGACAATTACATGCCTCTTTTCCGGCGGCAAAGTTCGTCTCAGACTTGTGGTGGCTATCTCCTATGCTCTGGCACGCCTTTGCAAATTCAGACGTTGATGACAGGTGCGTGCTTCAGGTCAGGGGCTTCTTTAGGTAGATTAAAAAAAAAAAAAAATTCCCACAATAGCGATCCCCGACAGCAGTGCAAATTTCCACGATCTGCCGACAAATTTCCTCCCTCTCAGACTGGAATCCGACTTGAAAAGACTTGACCAACTATGATCGTCTTAATGCGACTCTTTCTCCAACAACGACTTTCAACAACAGTCACGATGGGGGACTCCTTCCTCTCTCCACTCGACGGTCCTTAAAAGCATAGTAACTTGCCGTTCACAACATCATGACTTCGACTCCAAGAAAAAGCGACGGCTTGAACTCACTTTCTCTCTTAGTGCTACCTTTCAAATAATTATACCCTTCACCGATCTTCTCTAGCGACAGGGTTTGATACCACTTATTAGGTTTGGAAGAAAAAAATGCATATAATTAAATGAAACTGAAATAAACAATACACACAGGTAAATACACAATGATTTACGTGGTAAAACCTTGACAGAGTGTCAAGGAAACCTCCACGGGACAAAGGATTGGAAACTATATTATTCAATGATAACTCTCCATTGTTACAAACCTCTCGAGCCATCCCAATTAGTATGGGCTACTTTGTTACATACCTTCAATACTCTCTCTATATTAAAAATGGAAATTACCACTATATAAAAATATATAATATTACTCAATATACTCTCTACATATATATGTGGTGCACGGGGATTGAATATATATTTATTTATTTAATTCGTTATTCACGTACAGGGGTTTGGATTTAGGGGTTTATGTTTTATTGGCAAAATTGAAAATCTGATTCGAAGGTTTGAAAACGAAGTAGAGAACCATGGCGGGCGTTCCTCCTTCACAGCAGGCGATTGCTGCTGCCACTCCTTGGATCAGAGGTCTCTTTGCCTGCCATCATTCTTCTTATACGACTCTTTTAAAGTCTACAGCTCTGGTTTTATCACTTAGGGATTTTCTTTCCTTTTGTCTGTAACGAGTGTGATTACAGTGATTCGAGGGCTGGGAATCGCCATAGGGTTTCGAATTTCATGGTTTCAGTTTTGTTTTATCTATTGTCTTTCTCGGGTTCTGGGGTTGCAATTGCCGATGATCGGTCGCGGGTTCCGAACTTGCGCCGTCGCAGTTGTTATCTATATCGGTTCCCGCTTCGAATATCCTGGAAAAAGACGTAGAATGCGTGGGATCATTGGAAATAGATGAGGTCACAGATTTCTTGATGGCTTCTTGATCGTGTGACAGTGGGAATATTCGCTAGAATATTCCACATCGTCGGTTTTGCGGCTACCTGAGGAGGTGGTCCACTAACTTTAATTAAGCTAGCAGTGAGAGAAAGCAGCGACTGATCGAACAGTGAAATTTTAAATAGTGAGGACATTTTTAACAATCAGTCGGTCATGTGGCATATAAAAGCAAATTCTATATAAATTCCTTCCCACAGTATCAAGGCCACTGTATCTATGTGTTCATCCCGACTGACATGGCATAGAGGTGCCTCTGTGTTTTATGGGTGCCTTGTGATTGTCATGTGTTTTGTGGCTTTCCTTCGTGAGTGTTGCCTGTAGCAAAGTAGTACACTTCTGATTGAAGATTTCCATAAGAAACTAATAAAAAGCAGCATATCCCTGGTCGAAGGTTTTCATACCATATGAATTATCACTATCTTGTTGTGTTAGGCATTCAATCCTGAGGTTTTGTAACACTACAGATCTCATTAGAAGTTCCATACTGTGTTGGCCGATTTTTATTGAGAAACTTCGAAATTTGGTGATTTTTTTAATACAAGCAACTAAATTTGCTAAATTTGGCAAATACAATCAGAGACTTGCCATTTCATTACTGGAACTCGTTTTGCCAGGACTAGACCTTTACGAATTTCATCGGGGCCTATGTACCAGTTTCAAACAGAAAACCATATCTGCCAAGGTCCAGATTCTGCTAGTGTTTCATAAAATTTGCGGAATCTCACATCGGTAAACCTTTTGTAGGATTGAAGCCGGGTGAACTTGATGGTGAATTACATCGTACTTTTTTTGTTACAGAATTTCTTGTTGCTGAATTAAAAATTGAACGAGGAAGTAACAAGATTTGTATTTACAACTACCATTATTATGTATAATGGGGTTTTCACATGGTTTGATTTTAAGCTGGTAAAACTCAGAGTTCACACAGACAATTTTATTTGTCTCCAACAATTGACCACCTAAGTAGGTCAATGTGACTATAAGGAGTAACGCTAATGTGATACAAAGTGGGAGTGCCCTAGCATTTCCTACATCTAACCTAGCAACAATAAGCAAAGGTATACAAACTGACGCAGAAGGAAAAATCAAATGAGTACAATAGTGAAAACACTGACGAGAAGAGCATGGCAGGCGGAACTCGAAACGGGAGGCTGAGGTGGAAAGAGAATGGAGGGAAGTTTTCTCCTCGAAGTCCTCAATGACTCTGCCTATTAGTCATCCACATTTTTCCATTTGGCTTGGGACCATGTGGCTTGGGAGGCCTGCATTTGGCTACTCACAAATGTTAAATTGTTGCGGTCTGCCCTTCAGTATAAACACACATATGAACATCTCTATAAACTTGCAGGAGTACGAGGCCCCAGCTAGTTCCCTTTTACTATCAGGAACACATCCAATTAGCCCTGTCAACTCAAGGATATCTAACTATCCAGCTCACTATGCATTGACAAGTAAATGGAATAGGTGGGAACCGTGTTTCAATGTCTCTGTGATTTTTGTTTTGCCCATACAGTGGTCACATCCAACTTTTATCAGTAAATATATTTATACAATAATGAACTGAAAACATGTTCTGATTTTGTGGCTTTCTTTGATGCCATCCAATAACAAATTTCAATGCAAGTGGTAGGAATTGTTACCCGGAAATTGGAAAGCTAATACTTTCCAGAAAGTGCTGGAAATTGGTGACATGCCTTTTTGATTAGACTGAAGATAAACATTTCTTTCCACGGGTTATCATTTATGGCTTCCATTTTCTCTGTATAATAATTTCATAGTGCTAGCACTTGTGGACCCATATGGCCTTTTGGGGTTTATGTCCAGTTATCTGTTAAACTACTACAGAATTCTATTGGTAAAGTCTTCCATTAGTGGCCATTTGTTTTCTATCAGTCTGAGTATGATTTGTCCTTGCATCCTGACCAGTATTGTCATACAGAGTAGATAAACATCTACTTGCTAGTTCTAATGGAGTCCCTGACTATTCCTAATAGCAACTTATACTCTTACATGCTATCTATCTATATGTCTATATGTGCGTCTCTGTGCGTGCACACATGCATGCCAGCAAGAGAGAGCAGCACCAAAAACTAAAGTAAACACAGAAAGGAAATTTTGATATGAATACCCTGGGCCACTTTGCTTGTCTTTACTTAATTTGGCACTGCTCCCTCAGTGTTTCCATTCTTGTCCTTTTTCTGCCCTCACTATTTTCAAATTCCCTCGTCGGAGACACTCAACGTACTTCATCACTTGATTTAGAGTTAGGCCTCCACTGGTTCTTCCATCCTTTTTATTCTTTCTCTTGTATCTTTTTTGGCTACAACACTTTCCTCATTACCTATGAGCTCCTTTTCATGGTCCAGAATATCTTATGCTATTTTGTACCAAGCATCCATAGAGTGGTTTAAAAAATCCTCTGCCATATCAGCCATGCCAGTTCATCTCAATATCTGCTTTATATACCAACCTCTTATTGTGTGTCTTGGATCTATCAGGAAGAGCCTGGATCTTCTTCTCTGTCAGCTTCCTATGGATTTTCTTGTTTTCTAATATCTGCCCCTCCTTTTAACCACTGTTCTATAAGCTTCCTAGCTGCTAGAAGGTGCCAATTTCCAAGCTTTGATCTAGGCTGTCATTTTTCAGTTCACTTCCTCTCTATTCAGTCATGGTTGTTCTCTTGTTGTGGGTGCCAGCACTGCCACACCCCTTCTCTTTTCATGTTAGCTCTTCCTTCTTCCATCACTGCACTGATGCTGTGTGGACTGTCCTCAATTCTACAACTGCCCTTGTCCAAAGTGCTCTACAAAATCTCCAAAGACCTTTCAAGACTGATCAAAGTTTCCCTCATGTTTCTGTCTTACATGTGTTTGTTTCCATCCTTCAGCATGATTGATTAAGTTTCCTTGCAAGTTGGTGAAAGATTCTCCACTTTTGTTGCAATAATTAATGTGTTGTATGATGATAGGGATGATTCAGGGGTGTGCAGGGGCATATTGTTTAGTTTTTTCTTGGAATTTCTTGTCTTAAGTGGGCAACCTTATGCTGATTGTTTTACAAGCCTCGGTCCTCAAGAACTTGTGTTTTAGAACAATTTTTTGGAGGGAAACATTTGATTTGAAATTCTAAGTTTAGCAATGGCTCGTTTGTTGCAATCTATCAAAGCAATCCCTTGTAAGGCAACTGTCTAGAAAAGATATCATGAAAAGCTAGTAGGCGGCTGTAAAAAATGGCAGTGAACAAAAGCTTAGATCATATAATCACTATTCAAGAAAAGGATAGGGAATATGCAATAAATCATACTACAAGGAACATCTGTCTTTTCAAGTAGATATTAGTACACAAATGCAAGATTTTTCCAAGAGTCTAACAGTAAAGAATTGAGGGCAAGTGTAAGAGTGTTCTTACAATTCATAGGGAGCTGATGGTCATACTAGTCATTTTTCGTCTATTGTTTTATTCATTTCATCTCTTCACTTATAAATTTAATTGTGTGATTTTCCAAATTTCACATCAGTATTGTACATCGTAGCTTATGATTCTAACCAATCCGCCTAATACACAGATTTTAGGCACTACAGGACAAAATGACCACTTATGCAAAAGTGAGGAAAAAAAATTGTCCACATGGTCTATGATGTTGCATGGTCTTTCAATTTTGATATCTAATTGTTGCATACTCAGTTGGTTGTGCTCCTCTGAAGTTCCAATTTGATGGCTCTATTCTCTTCTACTCTTACATTTGTATAATCTCAAAATATTAGATTGGTAAAGAACTATGTAAGGAATGGCATTAAGAAAACAACGAAAGGATTTGCTAAATTAGTGTTTTAGTTGGGGTCTAATAACACAACATAGACCTTTAAAAGTTTGTTATCAAACATAAAGATACATTGGGGGTTAGTGACCTTAGGAAAGCAAATGCGCCAAATTGGGGCTGGATTGCATTTAATTAATGACATAGATAAAGAAACCAAATTATTTTTGAAAGTCCTTAGGTATAAGCAAAACTTACAACAATTATGCTGCAATGTTTGAGATAGTACAATCGTCTTCTAGGGTTGATTTTTGGAAACATTTGTTAGCAATATAGTTCCTTTCTTTAGATAGGCCTGCCGTGCCTTTTTTGGAAGCATCTATTATATATATATATATTACTATTATTAGAACCAGACATCAAAATCAGACTGAGCTAGTCTGAACCGGCTGGTTCAACTGGACCTATTTTTTTTTTAGTTTTTTTCTATTAGCTAGCTATTGGTCCACAGTAGCTGCCTATTTATGGTAATGTTAAATTCTTAAAGTAAAAGTGACATTTTCCTTTATCTTTCGTTTTCATCCTTAAATTTTTAACATTACCATGAAATGATTCAGGATGTTTGAGAGTGATTTTGAACTCATTGGATTTCATATGGAGAAAGTAGAATTTTAGATCCCACTCAAAATCCAACTGACTTAATAGCTTTTCAGGATTTCATGATTGGGGGATTGCAACATTTCCAATGGATTTTGTCATGTACGAGGGTATGAAACTAGTATTCAATCAAGAGCACTAAGTCCTCTATGTACATTGATGTTAGTGGCATTGGTTGTCAAACTTCTCTATCATGACCCTACTAAAAATGTACCCATCACTCAAACAAAATCTTGAATTAACATGCTAAGCATTTTCTATCTTATTTTAATGCTTAGAGGGTGATATTGATGATGAAGATCCCAATATAGGCAAAGATTTTGATGATATGTAGGTATTTGTTGTAGCATGATTTGTTTTGGATGTTGAGGCCATCTAGGGCTTGTTTTTTGATGTATTTTTGGTTCAGAGATGGATTGCACTCTATGTTATTTTGATTGTTTGCATCTTTACATGTTATATAAATGAGAACTTTTGCTTATTTGTTTATAAATGGTTTGGATTCATATGGATGCATATAAATATATATGTTTTTCTTTAAAAATTGTTAACTTTGGGCAACTAGGTCCAAACTCCATGTTGCACTGCTCATACGACAATGGTCATATTTTTGTTGGATCCCTCTTTCGAAGAGGTGCAAGATTGATCTAAACATCATCTTGATCAGATGAGCAGAACATTGTTTTTGAATTTATTTTCCACATGTGTAAGGTCGGCGAGATTTATCCCACATGCCTAAGAGATGTGTCACACACCCTCATTGATGAATATAAATTGGAGAGACTTGGAGGTCATTTTCTCATTATCTTATCACACATTCTCTCATTGTGATTTGATTGGTTCGATAGCCTTTGGAGGCCTTTTTCCCTCACACGTGTGGAGCGAAGCTGCTGTTTTATGCGCTGATTTGTTTAGGGCTTTTTTGCTGCAGCGTTGACCAGCGTCAACCCTTGGTCGTTTGACCTCAATCTTCTGCAGAAATTTTGATTTTAGGAGGCCGTACAGCTGGGCACTAAAATCAAGGAATTCTGGGCTATTTGACCGAAGCCCTAGTTTGCTGTGTTGACTTTTTTGAAGCTGCATGCGTTGACTTTTTTGCACTATCCCTTGTTTGACTTACTACATTGACTTGTGATGAGATGTCTTTGAGGGCTGTGGGTGTGAAACATGAAAGTGCTGGCTGACCGAGAAAGACTTTGCTGGTTGAAGCATCTTGCTAACCGTTGTAACGCTACAATATCTCATATCTTTGCTGAACAAAAGGAATTGTAAATCTGATCAATATTTTGCTTGTCTTCTATTGATTTATTATTGTGCTCTATCAGCGTTTTACTTTCAAGTTTATGTGATTGCTATTTTGTATTAGGCCTAAGAAAGATTGAAGTAAAAGTGCATCAAGCATAGAACACCACGGTTATCTAAATTTAACAAAAATTGAATATTTTGTGTTTTTGGTTGACTATTTTTTTGGTTTGGCTTTTTTACTAGTTTAGGTCTGGTTCTAATTGGTTCCTAGTTCGGGGGGTCTACCGGTTCTTGTTGAGAAAATTAACTAGTATTGGTCTTCATAATTGTATTTGAGTCATTATGTAATGTATTTGTCAAAAAGAAAGAAAAAGAAAAATTATATTGTAAAAGAGAAATTATTTATTAGCTTAGGTTTCATGCTTATTTATTTGATCTCTAGGTCAAAGCACCCATTGATTGCTTCTAGGGTTTATGTCATGGTCATTGTCTTTATGTAATTGACCCTTCTTGGGCTCATTGTATCAAAGAAGACAATTATTTCTATGTAAAAAAAGTCATTTGTCACTCCATCAAGTCGGCCTCATGAAGGGATTCGACCACCTTGAAGAGACTATAAATAAGAAGGAATTAGACCTATCTGTGGATCCATCTATCCATGAATTCTATCTATAGTTTTTCATGAAGAAAAGGAGTGCGAAGTTGAAGGAAGAAGGAGAGAAAGTCTAGCAAGAAAGAAAGGTTCCATTGTCAAGCAAGAGAGACCTAAATTTCGCTATTTTTGCCACACGTGTGAGCAAACTAGGGTTATTACAAGTCTGAAGAATTGCAGGTTTGAAGTGTTGCAGGTCCAAAGTATTGATGAATGAATTTTAGAAGTTGCAAAAAGGGCAAAAATACTTGGAAGGATTGACTTATGAAGAACTTGACTAAACTCTCATGGAGGCTGAATTGGTGGATTGGAGGAAGTCTATGTCTTGGTCAAAGGGTCTAGGTTGTCTCATTTGATTTGATTCTAAGGAAGAGAAGAATATTTTTTTTGAGTTTTCCCCTAGAAGAGGGGTTTTGCCCTGGTTTATTGTCTACATCTTGTGATCTTTGTTGCATTTGTGATCTTCATTGTTTGACATTTATCTTGATGATAAGAATATAATGATTGCAAAGAAGAATTAATAAGAAATATCACAAGAAAGTGCCAAAGAAAGAGAAATAAAATTAATTTAACCCTAACTATGCTGTCCTAAGGATTTCTCAGCAGTTCGATGATCTGTTTGGTTATGATAACATTGATATATATCATTGCATTTATATTCAAAAAACATCTTTAATGCCAAATTAGTTGCAGAATATATCGAAGTTGTACACGAATCAAGATAGAAGTGACATCCATAGTACATTAATGATTAATTATTCGAGCATCTACCATCTAGAATCTAGATTCTTCTCCTCTTGTCTGGCCTTTGCTTCTAAGTTCTAGCATGATTCTCTAGGGATATTAGTCAACATTGCCCAATTTTGATCAAACTGCCTAATCCAAGCCTTAAAATATGGTAGAAAAAGTTTAACATGCCCGATCAATGATTTTGACTTGAGTGAAGGGTACATTTTTGTTAAGGCCATGACAAAGGAGTTCAACAATCAACACCACCAACATTGGGGTACATATAGGGCTTGGTGCTCTTGATTAATGCCAATCACATACCCTCATACATGATATAATATAATGAAATGCCACAATCCCATTGATCCTGAAATCCTGAAAATTGTTAGGTTTGTTGAATTTTGAATGAGATATGAAATTCTATTTTCTTCATATGAAGTTCGGCGAGGTTGTAACCACTCTCAAACATCCTGATTCATTTCATGGTAATGTTAAATTTAAGTAAAATGATCCTTTTACTTCAAGAATTTAACATTACCATTAGGGAGTATCTAGGAAGCTTCATGGAGAGAATCAAGGGAGCACCTTGGGAGTGTCTGGGAAGCATAGTTCCTTCCATAGCAGTTCGAAAATTCCCAAAAAAAGTTAAAAAAAGTGATCTGCAAAATTGTGTGGGTGGGTTCTGGAACTGTGGCAGAACTACGGTTTTGGGCTTTTGGCTTGCGGAGTTGCGAACGAAATTGTCACGGTTTCGAAAGTCCAAGAAGCGTGGTTTTTCCTCAAAATTGCGGTTTTGCACGAGACGCGGTTCCACATGGGACACAATTTTGTATGGGATGCAGTTCTGGGTTTCGATTCATTGGGGGGGGGAGGGTTCATGCAACACTGATATGACTATTGTTGATCTACAATGAGTTGAATTTGGGTTCTAGTCACCATTGTAGGTGATAAAGGCTAAAGCACCAACAATTGTGGACTATCTTGTAAGTTTAATAAGGCTACATAATATTTCAGTGGCATTGTACCAATAAAGTGTATAAAGAAGCTATGAGAGAAGGTTCAATAAGGCAACTTACAAATCAATGATCTCTAAAGCAAAGAACTTGAAAGTAAAACGAAGTGGAGACCAATTTCTCAGTTTAATGTGCTTTATAGGATTCTAGCTAAACTACTTGGTGAAGAATTCCAATTTTTATCATGTTAGGGCAGATGAGAGTCATAATATGTAGTTATATTGAACAAACTGATATTTGTTTAGGAGGGAATGGAGTGGATTAGAGAATTAGATTCAGATGTATTATTTCTCAATGTAGAATTTTAGAAGGCGTATGATAAAGTTGAATCACCCTTTATTCTTTTCAAGGTATTTCTCTTTGATCCTTTATTGTTAATTTAAATCTTATATCTATCTTGTTTGTTGATGTGTTTTTCTAGCAAATTTTGCGTTGTTCAAGTTAGTTAGGCAGGGATGTCCTCTAGGCCTTGTTGCCACTAAATCTAATAGGCCTTGCGATTGGGTTCGCTAGGTGAGAGCTAGACCTTGTAACAATAATGAGGAGATATTGCCATTGTCACGTCAACAATTCTTGTCTTGATCTTTAGTGGAATTTCACCACAAGGAAGGCTTCCCAGTATTCACCTATAAGGATATTCTAATTATATGGCTCAAGGTGATGAAAATAGGCTGGGTGAAGATACTCTATACTGGACAAGGCTAGATGAAGACTTCTGTAGACTAGTGTTTCTTGATATGCAACAATAAGGGAAACCTAGACATATAAAAGTCAAAGAAAAGGTTTTCTAGAATACTAGATCAACAAAGGAATAGAGCAAACCCTCAAAATAGGCCTCTAGTCAAAATTAGGCTAGGGTTAGGGTTTATCCAAGGCACAAAATTGTCTAGAAAAGGAAGAGGTCAGCCCTCCTAGGGAAAGATTTGCCATCAACTAAGCTAGATTTTGTGTTAGAAAGGATTATGGAGATGTATCTTAGGTTTTTAACCTACCTACAACCTCGATGGCTAGAATCAATTCAACCCTAGGAGAAATCCCTAGTGGCTTGCCTTAAAGGATTGGGAAACATAAAGAGAAGAGAAGTATTTAAATTTTTGGGGTTTTTGATCAACACAAAACTCACCAATGCCTAATCCTACCTAGATGATGGAGTCTTAGGGTAAAATTTAAGGGATAAATGACAAACGATTGGAGTAAGGGGGGGCATCGATTTTCAACTTTATATAAAACCCTACCTATCCTTTTTGTGAGAGGAGAAATTAAATAGGAGATGCACACTAGGATTTGGCCTATGGATTTCAAGGAAGAAATTTTTAACATGCAAAATTTAAGTAAGTTTTTCCACAAATATTATGCCTTTAGTTATGGATCATAGAAAAACCCTAGCATTAATTCAATTACATGTAAAACAATGAAAAATCAGTAATAAACTTACAATTCTTGCATGAAAATACTTTCTTTCATTCCCCAAAAGACATCTCCAATACACAAGCCAATCTCCAATAGCAAATGCTCCATAAAAATCACATCTCCCCAAGTTGTGTATAAGACTAGCTAAATCGTGTCCTACGAGAGAGGGCCAAAATCTCAAGTGTGATGATGAAAAAAAAGAATGAAGGTATCCTCTATTTATATGAGGATCATCCCTTCATTTTACATAATAATATTAGCCTTCAAGCCCCTAAACAAGTTTAATTTTGAGTGTTTGCCAAGACAAGGGGTTACAATCCAACTCCGTAGCTCAAAACAACAAAATATTGCCATAAAATCCCACAACTATGGGTCGATATCATCCAAAAGCATGACATCATGCCCTTTTTGGGCTATAAATTCCATGAAAGTGTGTGGATGGGCTAGTGATATGTCCCATCATCATAATCAACGCCAATCCTTGAGGGGAAGCCTTCAAGAAGTGCCTCAAAATGCCTCCAAATGTCAAAACCATGCTCTTGGTGGCCTACGTCACCCTCTCAAGGGCTAGATGGGTGACATGGCATCACCTCTCTCCAACATAGGGGTTCCAAGTGCTAGTACAAGCACTCCCTTGTCATCTTGTGGATGACCATCACCATCTGGACTTTGGATCAAGTAATGCCTATAAAGTAGTGTCAAGGCTAGCTTGGGGGTATGCTAGGTCCGCTGGGTACAACATCAAGAGTATCCAACACCAAGCAAGAGGAACTCAACTTTTCAACATTTGGGGGTGCTCTGAGGTGTCAATTATTTGTTGGAACCATCGAAGTGCCCAATGCTCTATTTTGGAGGGGCAATGCTACATCTGCAAGGTCATCGCTGCTCTCTGGAAGTGTAAAACGACCTAGGCATGATGTGTAGTGGAGATGTAATATTGTGCCATCAAAGGCCTCTGCTGATGTGTGAAGGATCACTTGGCAAAACCATCTCTAAATAAAGTGAAAGTCACCAATCATTAGGGACAATGACCATAGATGCATCATAGTGGACATACTTAATTGTTAAGGGCATAATAATACCTCAAACTAAGATCACCTTTAAATATCTAACTAGACCAAGCCCTGTAAAAGTGTTCTCTACCTGTGCTATCTTGATTTCTGGTAGCATCAGATGTGCTCTAAGTCTCAAATTTTGTAGGGAGGCTTAGACACATTTATTCCAAAATACCCAAAAAACTTTTTGGGAAATTCCACCCGGATGGGGTTTTACTAAAATAATTAATTATTTTAATGGGAGCCTAAGTCTAAACTTAAGGAATTAAAATAATTAAAGTATATAAATAGAGCTGGGTGTGAAACTTCTAGAAAAAGATGGAGATTGAGTCAATATGATCTAAGTTGTAGATTATGTTTTGATCTAGGTTGTTTGTTATCCAACGAGAAGATTATAAGAAGGACTTCGATGGGCCTTTGGAAAACACACCGAGTGAGTCTAGAGATCGATTTCTCAAGTGAGCAGTGCAGAGCAGCCGAAGAGATCATCGAGTTGATTCGATTGTAGTGAGGGGCAGTGATAGTTCCGGTTGGAAGATCTTTTCCCGAGCCGAGAATACATTGCAGAGAAGAGGACACATAAGAGGCAGCGTAGGTACTATGCTGGGTAGCGTAGTGCCACGCAGAGGCAGCGTTGAAGCCTTGAGGAGATCGGGAGTTTTGCTGAGGATCAGTCAGATCCAGTGCCGAAGTGCCGAGGTGTGAAACCGGAGGGGCAGAAGATCAACACCTAGCCAGCAGAATGACCAACAGAAGGAGGTGATGCAGTCCCCAGCCAAAGTGACGCAAATCTGCGCAGAGGTAGCATAGAGGCAGCGTGGGGTTGTCTAGTTCAGTGTTGGGTCAATATGGGATCTCCAGTGTTAGTGTGAGGTAATCCTCACTAATTCTCTATTAGTCAAATTCTTTGTGGATAGCCAGATTTGGGCATCCAGTTGTATTCAGAAACTTCTGCTTAAGTTGCTGCACCGGTTTTCCCGCGTTGGGTTTTTTCGGGGACATTAGACCAAAAATAACAGTGTCATGTGTGTTTAATTTTCTTACTTAGATCTTGTTTTCGCATTTATTTTCCGCAGTTTATTCAGTGAAGGTTGAAGTGTATTTCTTCAGTATTTACTTGTAGAACACAGTAAATAACTTGCATAATTTATCAAGTAGAAGTAATATCAATTTGCTGCAACATGATTCCGGGAGTTAGGAATTTTCACATGCTAGTGATGGCTAGATGGTCAACCCTATTAGGTGTTTCCAACCCCTACGGGAAGGTGACATGTCCAAGGTTAACCCTTCAATCCATAGGTGTTTGTGATAATTGTGAAAATTCTTTGAATTACAACAACTGGAATTTATTCTTCTAATTGATTAATTATGCAATTTATTCGTTACGACAAATAACGAATAAATCACACTACAATTTCTTCACAATAAAATTACGCCGCGGAAAATAAATTGGAACTAAGAAAATAGAGCACACACACATTAAAAATGACACCAATCTTTTTGGACAAAATTCCCCGGAAAAACCTAATTGGGAAAGTTGGTGTAGCAGATGAGGGTTTATTTATTATATGCAACAGCAAAATCTGAGTACAATATTTGGACGCCCAAACTGGAAATCCTGCAGCAAAATAATCATGCCAAAATATTAGTGAGACAATTTGTCTCACCTAACAACTGATCTCAGCTACCTGAACTGGCTCTATTCGGGCTGCTCAAAACCCCTTCGTCAGCCTCTACGCTGGCTCTGCGCAGACTCTACTCGCATTGCCTGTGGAGCTTCTCTGATCCTATTGTTCTGCCCAACTCAACCACTGGAGATGACTAGCTTGGCTTCCTGAAATCTCTTCCAGTCGCTAGCCCCTGAATCAACCTCCTCTCCAGCTAAATCGAACTGCCCTCTGAAGTCTTATGCGTAGGCCTTGTGCAACCTCAGTAAGGAATAATGTGGCCCTCTTGTTACTAACTCTCTGTTACTGGAAATCCACTGGAAATCACTGCTGTTGCTCCCTATCACTTCTACCTTCCTTCTGGCTCGAACTCTTCTTCCCTGCTCAACCTCTGTAGCAAGATAGCTCGATCTGCCAAGGAACTCACTCTCCTTTGATGTGTCCAACTTCATCCCCATCGACTTGCTCTTATAATCTCTCGTTGGTGAACCAACAACCATCGTTAGATCTCCATCAACGACTAAGATCATCTCAAACTCAATTCGTGTGAGTTTCTTGGGAATTCTCACCTTTCCTTAATTAATTACTATTAATTAACCAATTTTCCTAAGTTAGACTTGGAAAAAGTTAAATGATGGTTAATTAATTTAATTAAGGCGTTTCACAAGCTTATATCACGAAACCTTTTATGGGTTTTGAAGATCTCGTGTTCCTAGCCTCACTGTCACAAATTGAGACTAGAACACCTGTCCGATGCTACAAAAATTAACACTCCCTCTTAGCGAGGAAGGTGTTTTATCTTATCCTGTAACATCTTCCCTCACACTGCTGATGTCTAAGATATTGTGCATACTCTGATTCATCTGCTAACTTTGTAGCTGAACCAGCCTGCATCTGCACTGCTACCAACTCTGTTCTGTGCTGCAACTCAGAACTGATCTACTCTGTACTAGCTTTGCAACTGTCTCCTGAGTCTTTCACTGCAACTAGCATCTGCACTTTCTACTGAGTAACTGTTTGTGCCCTGACTGGTTCTGCGCCCCTCAAGTAACTGAATGCAACTAGTCTTTGCAACTGTCCCTCAAGATCTGATTGTGCCTACTGACACTGATCCTCCTGCTACTGAAAACTATGGGCCCTCGTAGCATTGGTAATGATCCATATGAAGAGTATGTTGCAATTGTTGTTGCTCTTCCATGGACCCTGCTCGAACGTGCAACTCTGAAGCACTACGCTCCTCCTGCATCTGGAGGATAATTGCTATCACCCTGCGCTATTACTGTGCAATTCTGATCATACACTGTTGAAGCTATTGTGATCTAACTATGTATTGATCACCTCAGATCCTGAAGTACTAAGCTTCCATAGGGCTGCTCCCTCTGATGCTAGAATCCCTCTGAAACAGAATCGGGATATCCCTCCACCTTCTAGCAAAGCCTCTCTACTGCAACTTGCACTCCTGTCTGTATGCCTAATAGGACTGCAAGGTTCTGTTGTAGGAAATTCAATCTTGTCTTCGGAAACCCTTTTTGATAGACACTCTGCCTCTTGCTGCATATTGAAACTACTCATTCTGCCTTCGGTTCTCCTCCCGATGTTGGTATACGATTTGCAGTTTCTGTAAACATGAATTGGATGATCGTCTTTTACCTTGCTCTTTACAACTGCCCAATTCTCACTGCCTCCCTCGGTTTTACCTGCTGGAATTAACTCAGCCTCCTTTCCTACTCCAGAAAAACTGGAAACCTCTCTAGCTGGAACTGCTCGTGCTACATGCAACTAGGCAATTCACATTGCTTGTGTCACTGCAACTGTCTCTTGAGCACTGATTGCAACTGGCTATGCAGTTGTCATCTAAATAACTGACTACACTTGCTGACACTGAACCTGCTACTATGATACTGTGGGCCCCTTGTAGCAAAGGTGATGATCTTGTTACGACAAATGGAGCTGATCTAACTGATCTCCTTGCTGCTTCTGCACCCTACCCATTTGGCACACTGAAGTATCAAGCTCCTCCTTCTGGATCTGGTGCTTCACTATCCCCTTTCGAGCCTTGTCCCTTATTGGGAAACTGCTTCGCTTTGCAACTCGCACTTGACGGCTTGCACTTCCTCCGACACTTGTCCTCGGCAACAGGAAGTCGATCTGCTGCCTAGATCTGCGTTCTGGATAACTCGCACGACCTCCTCTGACAATCTTGTACGACCATCTCTGGAATGCTGCAAAAATCGCGAAATAAATTGAACTCTCCTCTCTTTCCCGTGACCCTGCTTCTGCTATTTGCACTTCCTTAGGAAATGCGCAGATCTGCTACTGCTTTCCTTTGAATGTCCTTCTCCGGTACTAACATTGCCTGCTACCTCAACTGGGCAACTCGCTCAACCTTCCGAAAGTCCTCCAGAATTTGGTACACGATCTACTGCTCTTGAAGCTTGCATTGGTTGACTGGCAAAACTGCTACGGCCTATTGCTTTTGGAAATTATGGATTTCCTCTTGGAAACTGGATTTGGAAACCCTCTGAGAAGACTGGAAATCTCCGTGTGCTTTTCTCTTCCTGTTCTTGCACAGATATGTAGCTGAAACCCTCATTGCAAAATCATTGGGCCCGGATTTGCTCAATCAAACTATTAATTTTCTCACTGAACCCTCTATCCGAAAAATCCACTGCCTGCAAATTCTGCTTGAGGTTGATCAAATTTTCCTCTAACTTGGATCTGGAAATTGAATCCCACTGCCTCTGCAATTCGCACTCTTGGCTGGCTTGCGCAGGTCTGGAGAAATTGTGCCCAGATCTCCCTCTGAAGCTGCACAACTTTTCTCCTTTCGCGTCTAAGCCTCTGATCTGATCTTCAATGCTCTGATACCATGTGAAAATTCCTTGAAATGCAAAAACTGGAATTTATCCTTCTAACTGATTAATTATGCAGTTTATTTGTTACGACAAATAATGAATAAATCACATTGCAATTTCTTCAAAATAAAATTATGTTGCGGAAAATAAATTGGAACTGAGAAAATAGAGCACACACACAATAAAAATGACACCAATCTTTGTGGACAAATGTCCCCAGAAAAACCCAACTGGGAAAACCGGTGCAACAGATCAGGGTTTATTTTATTATATGCAGCAACAAAATCTGATTACAATATCTAGATTCCCAAATTGACAATTTGCTAGGAAAATAATCTTCCAAAATATTAGTGAGACAATTTGTCTCACCCGACAACTGATCTTAGCTCTAGAACTGGATCTATCTAGGTCACTCAAAACCCTTGCGTTAGCCTTTGCGTTGCCTCTGCGCAGGCTCTACTCGCACTACCTGTGGAACTGCTCTAATCCAGTTGTTCTACCCAACTTAGCCATTGGAGATGACTTGCTTGGCCTCCTGGAACCTCTTTCGGCCACTAGCACTGGAATCAACCTCCTCTCCAACTAAATTGGATTGCCCTCTGAAGTCATCTGCGCAGACTCACTGAGGGATAATGCGACCCTCTTGTTGCTGACTCTCCGACTCTCGAAATCCACCAAAAATCACTATTACTACTTGATGCAGGAACATTAGCTTGGGAAAATACCTTGTATTTTATTTAAACCTAGGGGTCTCATGTTTTTGAGAATTATTAATTTCATGTAAATATTAATATTATTTTTGAGTGATTAATTATGTTTTTAATTAATTATATGTGAGAATTTGTAAATGTTTCCAAACAATTGGAAATCATGAGAGAAATTAGCCTTGAGATATTTTAGAATTGATTATGAGCCTAAGTTAGAATTAGTTTCAAGGTTTTAGGGATAAATATCTATCTTTTAGGGGTGTTGAGATATTTAGGGGTTTGTTGAGTGATTAAGCGGATTTGAACCTTAATTGGTTCAATTGAAATTTGTATAAATTGATATGCCTCAAAGGCAAAAAAGGAGGAAGTGAGATTAGAGTGTAGAATAGAGGAAGAGGTTGTAAACCTCCAGCTTTTGTAAAAGGGCCATCGATTTGAAAATCTGGCCATGAATTAAGAGGGTTTTGTAATTGTTTACATTTGGTTTTATTAATGAAGAATTTAGTTTGAAAATTCTGTGTGAAATATATATTCTTGGTCGAATTTGGCAGAAAGATATTTGAGTTCTTAAGTCATTCATATGATAAACTCTGTGATAGTTTAAGTTCTGTATATAAAAGGAAAAATCGATATTGTTTAAAGTAATGTCGACTTGCTGTTGTGAAGATATACAAATAGCGCACATTTGAATTAAATCTGCAGACAGTGAAGTAAAGGAAATTCGATGATTTTAGCTTCTGGTAAGAGTGAAGCGATGGATGAATCGATGGTTTAAACCTCTGTTTGCCGGAGTAATTGATTTATTGTTGAATGTCAATGCTCAACGCAAATTTGAGTCTATATTTTCTGAGTAGGGATGGTTTCTTGAATTCTATTTGATATTGTATAATCTTGAATGACTGACATCCATGAAAGGGCGCAGGGTTCGTTTTGAACGCTGTCTATTTTGAGCAGATCAAACCGTAAACCGATTGATGCAGCTGGTGGTCGATATCAACGTGGAGGAACATCAATAAACAATTCAGTGGAAATTGAGTCGAACAGTGAGAACGCTGTGGGTGGAGTGTACGCAGGAGTAACTGCTGTGTAAATCGATTTTTACAGTACGTGTCTCATATGCAAACTCTGCAATTGCACAAACGCTGGCGTAGGGTACAGGTATATAAACAAAGGGTAATGTTGTTTTAAAATCCAGTTTGATTATCAAATCAAAGGCGCCGTGGTAGCAATCAATTGCAAATTCTCCGTATATTTGTTCTGCAGAATCAATCAATTGCAAATTCTCCGTATATTTGTTCTGCAGAATTGTGATAAATTGCGAGTCCACATGCAGTGTAGAGGTGGAATGGTAAGTGCGTGGTTCAAATGTTGATAGCATTCGCTTTTTAATCATAGCCTGAGTTGGTAATTTCCATAGTGGAAAATCGATGTGTAAAAGCGTTCGTCAAACTGGAATAGATGAAAGGCGAAGCGTAAGCGTTGGCTCGAATGGAATTGATGTTGCATAGTTACTCCAATAGTCAACGTGTAATGTTGTGTGGGCAATGTTATTTTAAATGATATGCATTTGGCATAATTTGTTCAAATCGAACTCTTAAAGCAGATGGTGGATTGTATAAACTGGGAGCGTTGGCATTAAAACAAGCAAGTTCGAGTCTGATGCATGAAATCGATAATGCAGTGGTATTAATTTGCAGTGGTATGGGTGCATTTGTTGTAATGAAATTGATTTGTTGTAATCCGGTATTTAATAGCCATGTGTGAATGTTGGGAATAAATGGAAATTGAGAGATTGAGTGATGTTTGAGTCCTATGCATGAAGTTTTTTTTTGGATTGTATTGAAGCTTGGGTTTAATTCCATGAAAAGTTGAGTGTATGGTTTCGTACCATTGTAAGAAGTGGTTTCCATTCATGAAGAACCTTTGTGTGAAGATTGTCAGGTTTATGATTTTAACCATATGTTAAAATGCTTCTTTTAAATGATAGCCTGTGAAATTGCCCGACTTGGAGTTTTATTGGGCAGGATTTGGAGATGCATTTTTATGAGCATGAGGGCTTTTGGAAGATTCTGGGTTTTGCAGGGTTACCTGCATCAATACTCCCTCTCACTTTTACCTTTCTTCTGGCTCGAACTCTTCTTCCTTGCTCGACATTTTGCAGCTGGATGACTCGATCTGCCAAGGAACTCACTCTCCTTTGATGTGTCCATCTTCATCCCCATCGACCTGCTCTTATAATCTCTCGTTGGTGAACCAACGACCATGATTAGATCTCCATCAATGGCTAAGATCATCTCAAACTCAATCCATGTGAGTTTCTAGAGCATTCTCACATTTCCTTAATTAATTACTATTAATTAACTAGTTTTCCTAAGTTAGACTTAGGAAAATTTAAATGATGGTTAATTAATTTAATTAAGGTGTTTCAAAAACTTATCTCACGAAATCTTTTTCGGGTTTTGAAGATCTCGTGTTCTTAGCCTCTCTGTCACAAATTGAAACCAGAACACTTGTCCAATGCTACAAAAACTAACAATAATAATGGCAATGGATGGGAAAGACTTCCAAGGCAAGGTGCCATGGTCATGGGACTAGTTGATGAAGGACCATCATCTTAAGTGTATAGATGTAAGTAGGGAGCAATCGTGGAGGCATGAGTTACCCCATTCCTTGGTCTGCTTTTTCCACCTCTCTGGTGCAACTTTTACTTCTTTTTGATAATGCTTTGATACGGAGCATAACTTAGGTGTCCAAGCTTTCTTTTAATGATTTAGCATTTATTTACTCGTTAATAATGAGTTAGTTTCTCATTCATTTGGTTTGGGACATGCAAGGGTTCCTTTAATATGTAATGGAGCATCGAGTGCTCAGGAATTTGGTGATGGCCAATGAGGGGGGTAGAGCTCATGCTAGGCTTTTGCCCATGCACTGCTCATGCTAGGCTTTTTCCCATGCACTAATTAATGTCCTGACCATCTTTTGCATTTTAATTTCTTTTCCTTTCATTGTGGCCATATTATGCTTTTTCCTTTATTTTAGCTGCATCAATCACCAAGGAAAAGTTTTCGGGCCAGACTCAAGTATGAGGATATGAGGGTGCCAATCCCAATGAACCAATGGCAACAAACCCAAAGGATGGATATGGAATTTGGGGAATGGTGGAGAGTTTAAGTCTGGAAAAGTTATGGACACACTACATCAATCCAAGTTTTCCAAGTTGTGCCCCTCCTATAACCCTAAGGCCTCAAAGGAGGTCCCACTGGACTAGGGTCAAAAACTTACTTCCCTGGTAAAGTGAGAGAATAGGTTTACATTCAAGATTGGTCAGTCATCCAGATGACCCCTTAATCCATGCTAGAATGCTCAAAACATTAAGTAAAAACACATGATTGTAAAATGGTTACAATACTTGCTGAACGGTGACCCACCTTCCTTCAAGAGGAATGCCGGATGGTGAGAGGTGTTTGACCAGTGCAAATGGTGGAGGAATGTGGCATATCATCATGCAGTGAGCAAATGTAGGGCTGCTGGCTGGCTGGCTGTCCGAAGAAGGAATTTATTTTTTCTTCTATGGGATTACCCACTTTTTGTTGGGTAACAGGCCTATCCTTATATGTTCTATAAGCAGATGGCTTTGGATTTCTTCATGAACAATGGTTGTTAAAACTTAAGACCTAATTAGAGAAACTGCTGAACTGTTCCAACCTTTGCAGGCTGTGAGTTTGCAGATTGTTTCCTTTATTACAGTTGGACAAAGTGGTATTAGAGAAAAGAATGAAGGCCTTTGATATTTCCTGCCAAACTAAGATAAAGGAGCCCCATTTATAGCCAGGGAAAGTTTGTGATAATATGTGGTGTTCTTGTCCTATAGTCAAGTTTGCTTGTCCATTTTCTTAATATTTGTAACACTACCTTTTTTTGTTCAGTTAAGATTGTACTCAGATTTAGTTGACATTTTTAAGCCTTGGTCCGTTGCACTCCACTAAACATTGCAACTCTAAAGAATTGAAAATCTTTAACACAGAAATATAGAAGTTAGAACTAAATCTGTGTACTTCCACAAATGACTGATGTTTTTTCTGTTGTTGGTTGTTATATCCTTTACGTCTCTAAATATAATTAGTCTTTTGCTTAATTCATCTATCTACTCAAACTTCTGTTGGAAATCCCTTCTAATTGGAGAGTGTTTAACCTAAAACCTTCAATATATCCTTGAGGCAATACATTGAATCCTTTAAGGATGTACTGTGTACATGTCCTTCTTTACCATGTACTTGGGTACTTCTGTGAACATTTGCTGATATAGCAGTTTGCCTGGGGGAATACATCTTGAAGAATTAGAACGATGCTTCTCTGAGACATTGCTACCATTGGAAAATTGGCCTATCTTGATTGCAATTGTTTGATTGTCTCCTTCTGAAGTTAGAGGGTGGCTGCTCATTGGATCAGAGCTTGTTGTGCAGTCTGTATGTAGTTGTATCATATGAATGAAGACTTTATGTTTAAACTTTAAATCCATTCTAGGAAATATTCCTACCCTTGAAAGGTTGCATCCTCAATTTAGAGCCATCATGTGCCTGGTTTGAATTCCCCTGGGTGAGGTGCACTATGCTGATGAGTTTATTAGGGATGCAATTCAAATGTGGGTAAGCGCCCCTTGGGCTTTCCCAGGAGGTTTTCCTTGGAAACAATGTTGTTCGGTCTTCCTTTTTCCATCTATGTTTAGAACTAGCATAGATTTATCTTAATCCTGAACTTAAGCACTGCAAGGGATCAAAAGAGCCTAGGTGCAAACCCCTCGCTTCTCAAAAGACCTGGGGTTAAGATGGATCTATGCCATTTTCTAATTATTTATTCTTTTTAATGTTGACTGTTTTTTTAAAATCTTTTTCCCTTTATTTGATTTTAGATATCAGACATGCTTTTTTTACATTTTATTTTATGAACATTACCCAGGTCATATTTACATGGAAATCTCTCGCAACCTGTGGGCTGTAAGAGAACCTTGCTTCTATCAGTGCAACTATGTTTTACTTGCTTATTGCTGTTTTTAGTCTCATATTAGTGCTTTCAGGTGCAGATTTCATCATCATTTTTTTTTTTCCAGAAAAAACCTGTTGTATTCATGAGATGTGAAATGCAAATCTGCAGTCCCAAAGGACCGAGACAGACATTCACCCCAGAGAGGATTGGAAACAAAACTGAGTTCAATCCAGAATGTTACAACAGACTACGACTGCATTATTCACATTCCACGCCCTATAATGTTACCATTGACTATTAATGACAAAAAATAATTACATTGCTCTGAAAAAATCAAGGACTCCCCTTCAAAACAAAGGAACAGTAGACCAGAGATCCACACAAGCTATCGACATAGTAACCACTTCAGAAAAGAAACTCCATGGACTCGACCTCTGAGCCCTCTGCAAATTCATATAATCGCAAAAACCCTATGGCAAGAGATGTTTAAGAGAGAGCCTCTTTTTAAAGGGAATCAGCTTTCTGGTTTAGTTCATGGAATATGTGAGCGAAAGAGAGCCATTCGAAGGACTGCATGGTTCCCTGGATACAAGATAAGATAAGATAACAGAAAGTTTTCCACCTTGATTCTTTTATTTGTCCAGTCAATCACTAATTATTGGTCCCCGAGCACTTGTAGCTACTTAATCCCTTTTTTTGGAAGTGGCAGAGTAGGGTCCGAAGAGCTATAAACTCAGCACAGTTGTTTGTGTCCCGACCTGGAGCATTTCTTATATGAAGGTAATGTTCTTGTTTCAAATTTAAAACCACTCCTACCCCACAAATAGGGGGTGCCCTGGCTAGCACCATCAAAATAGCCCCCAAGGAATTTCATAGTCCAACTCTGGCATCACTGGAACATCAGGATTCCTGGACTTCACCTTTATCCTGAATTCATTTTTCATTTTAATGATAACCCCTGCTGTCACTTTCGGAGGAATGCAGACATCCTTGAATATAGCTGAATTTCGAGCCCACCAAATGCAAAAGGACCAGCACATTTGGGAAAGCTTCCAAACAAGAAACAGATTTGTCTACCAGCCAGAGTTTTAAACATTCCCGCCAACTTAGATTTTGGATTGTATTCATAGTTCACGATCTGCAGAACCTGAACTATGTAATCACAAAAAATAAAAATATGAGAAGCAGTTTCTACCTCAGATTGGCATAAGGAACACCTGCCCCACCCCAACCTGCTTCAAAACAGCCTCCATGTAATTACAAAAAATAAAAATATGAGAAGCAGTTTCTACCTCAGACTGGTATAAGGAACACCTGCCCCACCCCGACCTGCTTCAAAAAAGCCTCCCATCAACAGTTTATTGGTTATAGCAAACCAGAGAATAATTTTACATTTCAATAAAGCATGGAGCTCCCATAAGATGTTTCATCACCACAGTTTGTCCCCATAAATTGGAGCTCCATAATCGCCAAGTACCCCAGCTTGACGGTATATTCCCCCGTCTCTGAATTTTTTTGACCATACTAGACAATCTTCCTCATCTTCTTTGAGAATGATGAAGTGTGATACCAGCATCTCAATATAGGAATTCCATTCCTCAGCTTCAGGACGAGCTAAACTTAGATCCTCTGCAGATTTCCATCCTAATCTGCCACAGACTTGAGGGGCCTGAGATTTCACTTAGATACTCTGCAGATTTCACTGCCACACCGGGCTGCAAGTGCACCTTGCTTCTCTCATTGGAACTATGTTTTACTTGCAGTGTTATTTTTTTTAGTCATATCCCTTTGCTTTCAGATTGAGATTGTAACATCATCATCAACTTGTCAATTCTTGAAGATTGAATAAACGAATGGCTTATGCATCTTTAGTCATTCAGAATTAGATGCACTTCCGTTTTTGTATGGTCATCAAGTTTTCAGTTGGTTGATTTGTCGTAGTTTCATTATGTTGATAATCCTTATTAGATATTAGATGTGACATAATGAAATCTGAAAATAACACCACCTATGAATCCCATGTCCAGTAATTTTTGTTACAGTTCTTTACAACTGCCTATGCTTCCAATTTTGAAGTGTTTTAATTTTTATTATTCCTTCCAGTTCCCAATGCAACAGCTGCTTCATTAGCGTGTGGTTCACTTCCTTCTCCACGAGCTCGCTTGGGAGAGAGCCCTCTTGCATCAGGATCACTGGTAGGCAGGGTTGTGAAGATTTATGCATCTGATAAGCTTTTTCATGCTTTATATGAATCATTCATCACTTCATCTGTCCTGAATCCTACATATCTAATTATGTGCTGCATATGTTATGCATGTACAGCGACCTTGTCCTCCTAATTTGGGTTTTTCTGAATTACCTCAGAGCTTTGGGGTTCCACAACCATTGCAGGTATGATCTTAATATGTTTGTTTTCTCTATTTCCATTTCCTTTCCTTGTAGTCTTCAATTCATACATGAACATTCTCCATACCTTCTTGTGGTCTGTCTTTGATACTCTGCAGTTTCAGCCCGGAGTTTCACCACAGTCAGGGCAGAAATTTATGTCTCCAACAAGCAGACAGTTTCATGCAGAAACTGTTTTGAGGAGTCAAGCTACAACACAGACAACCACTGGTGTGTCTCCATCAGTTCAACCACAGCTTGCACAGTATCCTCCACAAGTTCAGCAATCTCCTCTTCTGCCAGTGCAACAGTCACAGCCTCCTCCTTCACAAATGATTTCTGCATCCTTTTCTCACCAGCCTCCACCAGCTGCCTTATCTCAAGTGTTTTCTGCACCTTATCCTCAGCAGCCTCTATCAGCACCTTCATCGCAATTGCTTTCCGTACCATATTCTCAGCAGCCTCAACCAACACCTTCATCGCAATTGCTTCCTTCAACACATTCTCAGCAGCCAAGGCCTGTGAATAGTGGGAATCTACCTTCACAACTTCTCAACGTGCCTACTCCTGCTGGATTATGGGGTTTGAGAATGCCACCATCATCATCCTTTACGGTACGGTTTATCTTTATGCAAAACAAAGTAATTAATTTATGGGCAAGTTCTGTTTGCCTTTTGTTGCAGCATGGTAGCTTTTATCTCTGATATTATGTCCTTGACCAACATGGAATCCCTTTATTTTTCCAGTTCGTGACCTCCTTGCCTCGTGGCCAATTTCAAAGCTCTCTCAGTGCAAATCCACGTTCAAGCCAAGCACCTACTCAAGCTCCACAGATTTCGATGCAGTCTGTATCACCGATCCCTTCAGCAAATAGTCAAAATGATGTCTCTGATCGTTCGCAAGGAATTTATAGCGGAGGAAAAGCTGTGGTTGGTGCTACCACTTTGCCTGTAAGTTTATCATAAGCTGTTTCTGTGCTTATACTTCAGGGTAAACTTCAGTAAAACTACCTTGCTAACAATAGCAGTTATATGTTACGACTCATGATGGATTACTATTCAATATTTAAAATTTAAATACAGTGGGTGTACCACACCATTCACCCACTCATCTGTAAACTGTGACAGAGCTCTTCTTTGCTCTTTCCCTGTCTTGTAACACAAATTTAGTTTTCTCAAACCTGGGGTTCTTGTATCCTTGGGGGCATTTCTCGATGGCTTGAACCATATGATGTCAATAGGGGCAGTGAAGAACATTGAATGGTATACCACATGCATAAAGAAACTGTACCACTTTTCATCCACCTCATCTTTACTACCAACATGGAAGAAATCTGATTGTATATACTATAGTCAACTCCGTTTTGGGAGAATCGTCTCACTATTGGTCTTGCACGTCTTTATGCTCCCATTAGTGGCATGCAAAAGATAGGTAAATTTGAATAAATATACCCTCCTTGCTTCAGAAAATCTTCATCGAAATTGCACTCATCTTTGCTTCTTGACTGCTGAGGGTAATCTCCAACAGTAGTGCTTAACATGCTGCCACACACACTCCTAAAATCAACATAGAAATTTCCCTTCTTTGAAATATAGGCTATGTTGAGATTTTGTGTATTTGGGGTAGCATCAATTGTGCTCTAGCTCCCAAATTTTGAGGAAGGACTAGAGTACACTTGATCTACAAGACCCAGTAATTGATTTGGGAAATTTCATCTGGTTTATGAGATATTAAATTAATTAATTATTTTAATGTATTTCCTAAGTTAAAACTTAGGGAATTTAAATAATTAAAGTGAATTTAATTAAATATGTGATAAAATTGTCTTAAGTCACATGGATCAAGCTATCTTTTAACCTTAGCCATTGATTCTAGATCTGAACATGGAAGTTGGTTTCCCAACGAGAAAAGTATAAAGGAAAGGCTTGGGGTCATTTGTAAAGACACACAGAGGCAAAGCACTGATGCTAAGCTGAGATTCTAAGGCGGGTATGCTAAGAATTCTCAGAAGTGTTTCAGCTGCACAGAGGGGAATTTAGGTCAAGGGGATGATTTGATCCCAAGGTCTAGAATCAGCGAGAGGCAGAGATCAGCTCAGAGAGGTAGCGCAAAGAAGCAGGAGAGCAGTAGTAGGAAGGGCAGCAACTGTGCTACGCAGGTGCTGCGCAATTCCTCAAGGACAGCGTGATTTTTTGCAGGAAGCCGTCAGGGGTTATGCAGAGATCCTAAGGGGCAGCGTAAGGATTGCGTCACCCAGTCTGGGGTAACGCAGCCCTTTCCAGAGTAGTGCTGAGGGACGCAGAGGCTTCAGAGGCTAACGTAGAGGCTTCAGGGGCAGCGCTGGGGTTTCTAGGCCCTAATTTTGGCTGAGTTCTGTAAATCCCATTTGAGGGTGTGGATCAGTCATTATTTTGGCCGTAGATCAGCCAGTGAGTTGTAGATCTATTATTTCTCTGTCGGGTTTTCCATATCTGGAACCCAGGCTTGTTGTATTCAGAAAATTATTAATAATAAAACCCTTCAGCAGCCAGAAGACCGGTTTTCCCGCATTGGGTTTTTCCGGGGACTATTTGTCCAGAAATAACTGTGTCACTTTGTCTATGTTTGTATGAACTTGTTCTAGATCTGGATTGGTGGAGATCTGTTATGTGTTTTGCTTCGATTTTAACTTGAATTCATTCAGTTAATAACTTATCTAAGTAGGAGGAGCATAACCAGATTAACAGTAAAAATTTCTGCATAAATTGTAAAGATTCAGAAATTTCCACATGGTATCAGAGCAGTTGCAGATCTAGGAGGGTCACCAACAAGAGACTGAAGGTTCTAGCTGGAAAAGCAGCAAAAATGCAGATATGAAGGGACAACGCAGTTTTCAGAGGCAGATTCATGCAGAGGGAAGGGTGACGTAGTCTAACACTGTCTCCTAGCAAGCCCGCACAATTATTGCGCAGAGGCAGCTCAGAAACAACGCTGGATTGGTCTGAAGCCAGCCAGTGTGATGCAGATCCGAATCTGTCAGAATCAGAAAAGACTGAAGATTCGCTGCATAAATTCAGAAGGTGCTGGTGGGGTTAAATTTCTTAAGTTTTCAGATTTTTAGCCTAAGCACAAGTGGCAAAGAGCGGGAGGAGATTAGTTGCTCAGAGTTTCTAGCCAAAGAAACTTGCAGTTTGATCAGAGGATCAAAGAGAGCTGAATCATTGTTGATTTGGCAGATTTCCAAGGAGGGAAATAAGTTGTCAGAGGGAGCAGAAGGTGCCTCTTTCGCCAAAGGCCTTAGATCTAGTTCTCTAGCAAAGAGAAAAGGAAGTTCCGACACATTATGAGCAGATGGCTCCTCACGGACTGCATAATCAGGACAGGTTGGATGGCCTCTTAAACTTTTCAGTTTGGAAGGCAAGGATCCTGATAGTCCTTGAGGCATACAATCTTAGAGACCATGTAGAGCAAACTCTGGCCACACCGACCGATCTGGATCTCCTTCGGAAGCATAAGGAAGCTGCTGGGCATGCCAAGCGGCTGATTATGGATGGAATTAAGGACCATATTGTACCACACTTAGCTGAGAAGAAGACAACTAATGAGATGTTGAAGGCCTTAATATCCCTATATGAGGGAAAATCTGTCCAAAGAAAGATGCCGTTGGAGACACAGATGAGGTCATTCATGATGACCAAGGGAGAAGATATGGAGCATTTCCTCTTTAGACTGCAGTCGATCAGAGATCAGTTGACTGCAACTGTTGCTAAGGTGGAAGACGATGTGATGGTCAGGACTGCCCTCAATGCAGTCATAGATGAGTGGGAAACCTTTGTCCAAAGTATCTTGGGCAGAGCAGAACTCCCAGATTGGGACAACTTGTGGTCAATTCTACGTCAAGAAGAACTCCGTAGATTCACCAAGAATCTGTATAGCTCGGGATCAAACAAAGTGAAGAAGGAAGATGAAGAAGATGTAGCCTTGGCATCAAAGAGGCAGCAGGGAAAGAAGAAGAAGGATTTATCAAAGATGAAGTGCTTCCAGTGTGGTGAAATGGGACATTTTGCCAGCAATTGTCCTCAAAAGAAAAAGGACAAGGAAGCTTCTTCTAAGGCTGCTGTGGCAGATGATAGGTCAGAAGATGATGTAGCCATGAGCGCTCATGAACCACGAAGGTGGGACGACATGGATATGTAGAGGAGCTACATAGTCTGAGGCGGGATCCTTGAGCAGCTCATCTCTTGGATCACATGCGAGCTACGATAGCCTTAAGACAGTAGCGGGACAAGTGGAGCAGTGGGTGCATAGATCACAGATGAAGCAGAGGCAGATCTGAAGACTGGGAGGAGCAGCGCAGAGCAGAGCAGTAGCAGCATAGAAGCAGCAAAAGCGCAGAGGCTAATGTGACTTCAGTAGTGCAGAGCAGAGCTGCTTATGTAGCGCAGAGAAGAGCTGCTTACGCAGTGCAGAGCTGCAGTAGCGCAGAAGGCTTCAGAGGGACAACGCAGTACAACACCAACGCGAGAGATTTCAACACAAGGGGCTGATGTGACTTCAGTAGTGCAGAGGGAGTCTGCTTATGCAGTGCAGAGCTGTAGTTTTGCATCATCCTTCAAATGCCAACACAGATCTGTAGCCTATGGAGCTTCAATGATGAGGATGCAGACCATCTGACTTGTCTGTCAAAGATTGGGCAGGAGATTCAGTTGTTTCTCTCAACAACTGAAGGTGTAGTGCAGCAGATCAGCAGTGGCAGTGCTATGAGCAACACAGATGCAGTATATTGAGAGGGACCTAAGGTCGTGGAGTTGCGGTGGCGGTGGCGAGTCATGAGCGATGGCGATTGCGAGGAGTTGAGTAGCGACGGACGAAGTATTAGCGACCTGGAGCAGCCACCACCCAAAATCATGTAATGCATGATGCGATGATTTGCTGAACCACACCCTTGATGCTAGAGGGGTGTATTTGGACGCTTATCGATTTGTGCTCTAGCTCCCAAATTTTGAGGAAGGACTAGAGTACACTTGATCTACAAGACCTAGAAATTGATTTGTGAAATTTCATCTGGTTTAGGAGATATTAAATTAATTAATTATTTTAATGTATTTCCTAAGTTAAAACTTAGTGAACTTAAATAATTAAAGTGAATTTAATTAAACATGTGATGAAATTGTCTTAAGTCACACGGATCAAGCTATATTTTTATTTAAACCTTAGCCATTGATTCAAGATCTGATCATGGCTGTTGGTTTCCCAACGAGAAAAGTATAAAGGAAAGGCTTGGGGTCATTTGTAAAGACACACAAAGGCAGAGCATTGAAGCTAAGCTGAGATTCTAGGGCGGGTTTGCTAAGAATTCTCAGAAGTGTTTCAGTTGCAGAAAGGGGAATTTAGGCCAAGGGGATGATTTGATTCCAGGGTCTAGAATCAGCAAGAGGCAGAGATCAGCTCAGAGAGGCAGCGCAGAGAAGCAGGAGAGCAGCAATAGGAAAGGCAGCAACTGTGCTAGGTAGGTGTTGTGCAGTTCCTCAAGGACAACGTGATTTTCTGCAAGAAACCCTCAGGGGTTATGCAGAGACCTTGGGGGGCAGCGTAAGGACTGCGTCACCCAGTCTGGTGTAACAGAACCCTTTCCGGAGCAGCGCTGAGGGAAGCAGAGGTTTCAGAGGCTGACGCAGAGGCTTTAGGAGCAGCGCTAGGGTTTCTAGGCCCTAATTTTGGTTGAGTTTTGTAAATCCCGTTTGAGGATGTGGATCAGTTATTATTTTGGCCATAGATCAGGGAGTGAGCTGTAGATCTATTATTTCTCTGTCGGGTTTTCCAGATCTAGAACCAAGGCTTGTTGTATTCAGAAAATTCTTAATAATGAAACCCTCCAGTAGCCAGAAGACCGGTTTTCCCACATTGGGTTTATCCGGGGACTATTTGTCTAGAAATAACTGTCACTTTGTCTATGTGTGCATGAACTTGTTCTAGATCTGGATTGGTGGAGATCTGTTATGTGTTTTGCTTTGATTTTAAATTGAATTCATTCAATTAATAACTTATCTAAGTAGGAGGAGCATAACCAGTTTAACAGTAAAAAAATTTGCTTAAATTGTAAAGAATCAGAAATTTCCACATGGTATCAGAGCAATTGCAGATCTAGGAGGGTCACCAGCGAGAGACTGAAGGTTCTAGTTGTAAGAAGCAATTGGAAAAGTAACAGAAACACAGATCTGAAGGGACAACGCAGTTTTCAAAGGAAGATTCACGCAGAGGGAAGGGTGATGCAGTCTAACGCTGTCTCCTAACCAGCCTGCACAATTACTGCACAAAGGCAGCTCAGAAACAACGCTGGATTGGTATGAAGCCAGCCAATGTGATGCAGATCTGAATCTATCAGAACCAGAAAAGACTGAAGATTAGCTACATAAATTCAGAAGGTGTTGGTGGGGTTAAATTTCTGAAGTTTTTAGATTTTTAGCCTAAGCACAAGTGATAAAGAGCGGGAGGAGATAAGCTTCTTAGAGAGTTTCTAGCCAAAGAAACTTGCAGTTTGATCAGAGGATCAAAGAGAGCTGAATCATTGTTGATTTGACAGATTTCCAAGGAGGAAAATCAGTTGTTAGAGGGAGCAGAAGGTGCCTGTTTCGCCAAGGGCCTTAGATCCAATTCTCTAGCAAAGAGAAAAGGAAGTTTCGACACATTCTGAGTAGATGGCTCCTCATGGACTGTGTGATCAGGACAGGCTGGATGGCCTCTCAAACTTTTCAGTTTGGAAGGCAAGGATCCTGATAGTCCTTGAGGCATACAATCTTAGAGACCATGCAGAGCAAACTCTGGCCACACCGACCGATTCGGATCTCCTTCGGAAGCATAAGGAAGCTGCTGAGCATGCCAAGCGGCTGATTATGGATGGAATTAAGGACGATATTGTACCACACTTAGCTAAGAAGAAGACAACTAATGAGATGTGGAAGGCCTTAATCTCCCTATATGAGGGAAAATCTGTCCAAAGAAAGATGTTGTTGGAGACACAGATGAGGTCATTCATGATGACCAAGGGAGAAGACATGGAGCATTTCCTCTTTAGACTGTAGTCGATCAGAGATCAGTTGACTGCAACTGGTGCTAAGGTGGAAGACGATGTGATGGTCAGGATTGCCCTCAATGCAGTCACAGATGAGTGGGAAACCTTTGTCCAAAGTATCTTGGGCAGAGCGGACCTCCCAGATTGGGACAACTTGTGGTCAATTCTGCATCAAGAAGAACTCCGCAGATTCAGCAAGAATCTGTATAGCTCGGGATCAAGCAAAGTGAAGAAGGAAGATGAAGAAGATGTAGCCTTGGCATCAAAGAGGCAGCAGGGAAAGAAGAAGAAGGATTTGTCAAAGATCAAGTGCTTCTAGTGTGGTGAAATGGGACTTTGCCAACAATTGTCCTTAAAAGAAAAAGGACAAGGAAGCTTCTTTTGCCAAGGTTGCTGAGGCAGATGATGGGTCAATGACGATGCAGCCATGAGCGCTCATGAACCACGAAGGTGGGGCGACATGGATATGTAGAGGAGCTACATAGTCTGAGGCGGGATCCTTGAGCAACTCATCTCTTGGATCACATGTGAGCTACGACAACCTTAAGACAGTAGCGGGACAAGTGGAGCAGTGGGTGCATAGATCACAGATGAAGCAGAGGCAGATCTGAAGACTGGGAGGAGCAGCGCAGTAGTAGCATAGAAGCAGCAACAACGCAGTGGTTGATGTGACTTCAGCAGCGCAGAGCAGAGCTGCAGTAGCATAGAAGGCTTCAGAGGGACAACGCAGTACAACAATAGCGTGAGAGATTTCAGCACAAGGGGCTAATGTGACTTCAGTAGTGCAGAGGGAGTCTGCTTATGTAGTGCAGAGCTGTAGTTGTGCATCATCCTTCAGATGCCAACACAGATCTGTAGCCTATGGAGCTTCAATGATGAGGATGCAACCCATTTGACTTATCTGTCAAAGATTGGGTAGGAGATTTAGTTGTTTCTCTCAACAACTGAAGTTGCAGTGCAGCAGATCAGCAGTGGTAGTGCTATGAGCAGCACAGATGCAACATATTGAGAGGGAGTTGCAGTACAAAGGTTGCAGTGGTAGTGGCAGAGTCATGGGCAGCAGTACAAAATGGCAGCAACAGTGCAGAGTTGAGTGGCAGCAGGCCAAGCATCAGCAACACAAAACCAGTACCCAAAATCATGTAATGCATAGTGTGATGTATTGCTAGAGCACACCCTTGATGCTAAGAGAGAGTGTATTTGGGGTAGCATCAGTTATGCTCTAGCTCCCAAATTTTGAGGAAGGACTAGAGTACACTTGATCTACAAGACCTAGAAATTGATTTGTGAAATTTCATCTGGTTTAGGAGATATTAAATTAATTAATTATTTTAATGTATTTCCTAAGTTAAAACTTAGGGAACTTAAATAATTAAAGTGAAATTAATTAAACATGTGATGAAATTGTCTTAATTCACACGGATCAAGCTTTCTTTTAACCTTAACCATTTATTCAAGATCTGATCATGGCCGTTGGTTTCCCAACGAGAAAAGTATAAAGGAAAGACTTGGGGTCATTTGTAAAGACACATAGACGCAGAGCACTGAAGCTAAGATGAGATTCTACGACGGGTTTGCTAAGAATTCTCAGAAGTGTTTCAGCTGTAGAGAGGGGAATTTAGGCCAAGGGGATGATCTGATCCCAGGGTCTAGAATCAACAAGAGGTAGAGATCAGCTCAGAGAGGCAGCGCAGAGAAGCAGGAGAGTAGCAACAGGAAGGGCAACAACTGTGCTACGCAAGTGCTGTGCAGTCCCTCAAGGACAGCGTGATTTTCTGCAGGAAACCCTCAGGGGTTATGCAGAGACCCTAAGGGGCAGCGTAAGGACTGCGTCACCTAGTCTGGGGTAACACATCCCTTTCCGGAGCAGCACTGAGGGACACAGAGGCTTCAGAGGTTGATGCAGAGTCTTCAGGGGCAGTGCTGGGGTTTCTAGGCCCTAATTTTGGTTGAGTTCTGTAAATCCCGTTTGAGGATGTGGATCAGTCATTATTTTGGCCCTAGATTAGCGAGTGAGCTGTAGATCTATTATTTCTCCGTTGGGTTTTCCAGATCTGGAACCTAGGCTTGTTGTATTCAGAAAATTCTTAATAATAAAACCCTCCAGCAGCCAGAAGACCGGTTTTCCCATATTGGGTTTTTTTGGGGATTATTTGTCCAGAAATAACTGTCACTTTGTTTATGTGTGCATGAACTTGTTCTAGATCTAGATTGGTGGAGATCTGTTATGTGTTTTGCTTCAATTTTAATTTGAATTCATTCAATTAATAACTTATCTAAGTAGGAGGAGCATAACCAGATTAATAGTAAAAATTTCTGCATAAATTGTAAAGATTCAGAAATTTCCACAGGCTACACATGTTGATTTATATGCCTAAATTTCGGAACCCACTAATCTCTACTACAGGCAACCAAAATGCATGATGACTTGATGAATAACCTGGAAGTTAATTCTGCCCTGCAGAGATGCAATTCTGGGTGTGAACAGGTTCATTCATGAATTCAAGTATTGTTAAGCCCATTGTCATTCACAATCCCATTAGCAACTTGCATAACATATGAACGAAGTTAGTTTGTTGACGAAAGCTAATTACGAGGCGAATTGCAGGAATATGGCTTGAACTGATTGAGTATGATTAAAACATGAGTTGAACCAAACCACATATTAACAATGATAAGAACAACTATCTCCACCCGTTGTCAAAAATCATCATAACAAAATATTATTGGCAAAAGAATACAAACATGAATAAACAATATGCAAGTGATTTAGTTTGAGTGTTGGCTCTAGTTCCAATTTGTGGAGTGATGACATGCATCAATTAAAGTGTTGAAAAGTGTTTGCCATGAGCTTCAGTCATTTCCAAAGGCATGCCGAATTGAAAGCATGGGGATTCACAAATAAGATTGGTTCTTTCATTCCTATTTGTATCGGCTTCAAAACACAATTTTGTTCTTGCAGTTGACAACACCTAAAAACATAACCAAATGAGACCCTTTTAGATTGCCTTACACTGCTAGTGCCGACTAGGTGATAGGCTCCTTGGTTTCCCTAGGGTGAGGAGGAAATAGTAAATTTGATGAGGATGTAGGTTGGGATAGGTTCAAATTGTAGGGATAAGCTTGCGTGGAATAATTTTGCAAAATTTAGGGCAAAAGTAGCAATGATTTACAATTCAGTATTGTTGACCAGAAAAGTGGCCAACAGCTCCTAGCTACTGTGTTCTTCTCATGTTAAACAAACTCTGAAGGGGCATAAGGAAAACCAATATATACATATGAGGCCTATGAAGATGCCTGGCATTTATGGTCAGTACTGTGTTTCTGCTTGGTCAGTAACTGCCTCAAGTGCAATCGTCATCCCTGATTGATTTAGTTGAGGGATCTAGTGAGCTGTGCATTAATTGTTACTAACCTGGGTACCAGTAACTGTAACTTGTATCTAGCAAACTGGGGTTCACAAAAAATAATTCCAGTAACTTAGTAGCAATCCCAGTGGAAATAAATGAGAACCTTGGATCTTTCCCTAATGCTTGATTCGTAGCAGTAGCTAGCGAAATAACAGGTTGATCCAAATCTGATTGGCCCAACTGCCTACAGTCATTTTGAGTGACTCAGCAGGATTCATCATAGTGATAAATGAGAGGAGGAAATCTTTCTATAATACTCGATTGCTATCATTAGCCAGCTATTCATAACCATACCAGATTGGGACTCACAATTGCTTAGCTCCCGATCATTACCATTCTGATTGACATCCAAGAATACTTGTCTTTGGAACAGGGTATTCACTTAAATGAAGAAACTTATTAACTTATTTTTTTATGGCATGTTAGGTGGCAGCTGCACAAGCTACAAGTTCTGACTTACAGTTCTCCATGGATTGGCAGGAGCATAAAAACTCTGATGGGAAAAGGTAAAACGAATGGAATGAGTGCATTTTAAACAAGTGTTTACTTTGAAAAATCCTACTATTGCATGTTGAAAAATATATTGAAAAAATTACTTACAATGCCACAACTAATTTTATTGAAAAAATTACTTACAATGGAAAATGGAAACTTTGACTCTGTTGTAGATATTTTTACAACAAAAAGACAAGGCAATCAAGTTGGGAAAAACCGTTTGAATTGCTGAGTCCGATTGAGGTAAGATCTCTTGTATAAAACATTCTTCATATTTCTATAAAGATCTTTGAAGTTTATCCCCTTTATGGTTTGGTGTAGAAATTATGCTGCCAGAAATGGATTTTTATTTTCATGTAGTTTTTGTTTTTCTTATGGTTCTGTTACTAGCTCATAAATGCCTTGTGCAATGGTGTAGAGAGACAGGCTTCAAGCTGGGATTATACATGAATTTAAGTACAATAAGATCTTGATTGTCATTCAACGGTTCAACCCCATGCATCATTTAAAAAGGGGCTTGTTTTGTTGTTCTTGCCTGAGTGTCATACAACTAGTTATTTGGGACCTTATTTCCAAAACAGAAAAACAAATAACATCTGCCTTTTAATTTGTTCCTTAATTTGCAGTACCTCCTAGGTTGTCAATTTTGTTGAGCATAGTTTTTCTCCATGTTGTGGATTGTCAAAGGCATTGTGATAGAGTGTGTGCATGAGATCATAACCAGTGAACAATTTGGTGATCACAAGATAAGATAGGATAATTTTATTAATGTCCAATGAATGACCATAAATAGGTGAATAGGACTGAAGTATACAATCGATATGAGTACACTGTGAGAGTGCAAGTGCAACTCCTAGAAAATTCCAAAGCTAAATCTAGGATAAAATGAAGTAAAAAAGGATACAATAATAGGCCAGCCTCATAAACATGTATATAACCGGATCATGTAAAAGGTTAAGTGAATAAGTCCAGGGATGGAGGTTGATGATGTCAAGAATGCTCGAGTCTGATAGCTGACGCTGAGGGTGGCGACAGTAGCAGTAGCTTGCTATCGGAGTCTTCTAGATCCAACAAGGAAACCTGAACAATCATAAGATCACATAGATTGACATTCCCATTGATAAAATTACAGAATATACGTGAGAGTCTAAGGATGATCGCCAAAATGAAAGCTATAATTCCCAACACGTTGATGTTTGCAATGTACTTTACTCTTCAATGGGGTGCCTCCTCATAACCTTTGGAGGTTTTACCTATACACAAGATTATTGCCAATCCACCATTTGTGTTCTCTTCAGTGTTGGGTTGAGTTGGATCATCGTATTCCACAGAAGAGAGGACATTTTAGCTATGCATCTAGAGAAGGTGAGTTTGAGGAGCATTTCATTTTTAGGTGCTCCTCTTATTTTGAGATTTTTTGGGGATATCATTATATTTTCCATGACTTTGGGGTTTTCCTCTCCACCTTCTTTCACTTTCTTGATCAAAGGATCCCAACTCTTGTCATTTGCAATGTGTTGACTCTTCTTCCAAAGTTTGCCCCGTTTCATTGATTATCTACTTTCAGCATACCTCAGCCCTTGGAGGAGCTTAGCACTATGCAAATCTTTCAGAGTTGTGCCCAACATGTAGTAGATGATCAGAGATTATATATGACCTCACGTTTGGGGCCCAAACGATCCATCTCCATGAGGACACAAAGGAGTACTTGTTCTTAGCATGGTTTGCTGGATAGTTCAGTGCAAACACATAGATGTAGATTACCATATTCTTCCTATCAGGATTAAATATTAAGAGAATCTTAGTTGGTAGTTTCGGAGTTCCTCCCATGGTTATCCCAATTGGGCCCTCTTAGTCTGGGCACTTCCTTGACGACATCAAGTAGTGTAGTGGTGGCTTCTCAGTGGTTGATGCAACAGCAAATACCTCTTCCTCCCCATTCTTTACTTTTTTGTCTCTGCCTAATAATAAGTAGTGTTTCCCTCTTTTCGTTTCTTTGTTGTATTAGCTAGTCGCTTGTATCTTTTATTTTTTAGATTTTGGGTTTCCAACATAGCCTTTTGCACTCCTAAAATTATTATCATTGATCATACTTCTTGGTTTTCTTGACCTACCAATGTTGCATGAACCAGGAACAAAATGGGTGTGTTTTCGAGAGGCAAAGCGTTGGAAGCATTATTTTCCAAAAATTCTTGGAAGCAAAAAGTCCAGAAAGTGTGTGTATATATATTATTGCATTTATATTCAGATAAAAATCCAGAATGCCAAATTAGTTGCAGTATATATGAAAACATGCATATTTGTACATAAATCAAGATAGATATGACATCCATAGTACATTAATGATTAATTATTTGAGAATCTACCATCTAGAATCTAGATTCTATTGATTACAAACATAAATTTTTTAAAGTCATATAATAGAAAGTAGACCATTATGGAATGGAATAGGTTATCTAGCAACTATCAACTATAACATGACCATGTTAGTATCCTATAATCTATAGTATCACAAGGTGACTGATTATTCTTTTCAGATCTTCTATATTGAAAATAATACTTCATGGCTGTCATTTATTTTCAAGAAGGAACTGTTGGTCAAAAAGGGGAAAGGATGGTTATTCCAAGGTTTTGGAAACCGCATTACAAGATAAAGGTGTTCAATGGAATTGCATTACCGAAGAGTTTCTACCGCAGCAATACCTCAACCACAATAAACCTTCCCTTACCGCAGCAAACCTTTATCCCATTTACACTTTACCTTTTCATCGCATTGCACAATCGTATTTTCACTTACCGTTTGCGATCCTATTCAAACCTGACTACCGATGCGAAACTAAGTGAGACCCCTTCCTTGCCTTTTCGCATCTCAAGCTCGCAAACATTCCATTGCCACATTCATTTGTCACTCCATGAATCTTGCATTTTATGGTATTGAATGGGCCCCATCTTCGTCCTGCCACATCACCTTCCGTCAGCGCACATCGCATTTCGCAGGTTTTAGCATTTACCGCATTTCCCCGACCCCAAACCTTGCGATGTGCGACAAACCCCAAACCTTGCGATGTGCGATAAGCCTAAATGTTGCGGTGTGCGGTATACTTAACCCCTGCGATTTGCAACATGGGTGGGAACCAATCGCATATTGCACTTCGCGAGTTCTAAAGGGTTGGCGCTGAGGAATATGATAAAAACGCTAATTTGCGACCTACAGGCGCTTCCTTGCCACGTCACTTCCACCTTTTAAAATCCCCGCACCTTTCCACCATCTTCGCACCTCCCCTCTCCATCCGACGATCTCCATGCATTTCACACCCCCCTCTGCATTCGAACTTTAACCATGGCGGGGGGTCTGAAATAGACGGATTCGGTCTCCGCCCATACACCTACGTGTCATCTCCAGAGAAATTTGGACCCCCCCCGTCTAAAACAACTTACCACATGTCGGACCCTCCAAAATCTGGTTTCGGGTTTTGCATGCCAAACTCAGCGGTAAGCGATTTTTAACTTCAGGGTCGAAACGACTTACCTCCACTTCAGTTGTTTTGTCCACAGGTTGAATGATGGAAGAGGGACTGCGACAGGAGTACCTTTAGATGGGTTAACTCTCTATGACCAAAAAAATAAAATCGCAGAGTTGAGAAATTGTTCAATCCCCGAGCTCGCCACTGTCGAAATGCTCCAAGCCAAGATCATTAGCTGTTAAAAGGAGGTTGCGCCCAGCTGGAGGTGTTCACTTGATGTTAACGGAGAATCAATCACTGAATGCAAATCATTGTTCCTGTATGCTGTCCATCTCTCGAAGGGCAAAGCGGTTCTTGTTAATAACAACCACCTGAGCAGCAGGAGGAAGTTTTATGCATGTCACCCCTGTTGCAATCACTTCCTAAAGCCTGTTGATTAGTTATACATGTCTCATTAGTTTTATAATAGTTTCTCTATTTTTAAAGAAGATGGGAGCTTCGATTGAATTGAGCGTTTAAAAGGAATCAAAACAATGCCAGATGTCCAGATGCCCTTAATAACTCCTATTGCTTTATCTACACATGTCAAATAATGTTAGTCCTTCTCTGTTACGTAGTTAACAAGAAAGTAACTGTTAGTTACTGCATTGATTGTAATCAGTCAGTAGGATTAGCATAAATACTTCACTGTTCGAAGTATTAAGGGGGGGAAATCTGCAATGAGGAATAGTCCCATTCTGTAATGTTGTTCATTGAATTTCAAGTGACTGTTTGAAGAGTAATACAAGACCAGCTGTTCGGGATTCATGTGTTGTCTGAAATGGTGAAGTCTTCTCCTGTTTTTATGTGTTTTTCCATTGTTTCTCTTTCTTTGTATTTCTGCAATTTAATTGTAAAACATAAAGTGTGAAGAATAGGATTTGTTATGTAGAGCACCCTATTCTGGTTGTGTTTACAATAGTCTATGTTTTCGACAGATTCCAAATCAAGGAATTCTTGATTGCTCCTTGGCTTCTGCTGAACTTTACATTCTAGTTAGATTGAAGAATTCTTAACTGCTCTTCAGTCTCTACCTAGCCTTACATTTCTTCTTTTCATAATCCATTTAAAAGTCTGAAAGATCCATGGTAGTGTACCTATCTTGCCCTGTTTCACTCATGCTTGATATTTTTGCAATTTAATCACCTGAGCCTCTTTGACTCCATTGCCCAATGCCTTTCCCTTGCTCTTCCCACCAAATCAAATTCAAAATCCAAACTCTGAACCCATTAACTAGCCTAAAATGCCAAATCAACAAAGCTATATCTAACAGAGAGATCCCTCTCTGGGTCTAGGAGAGCTAGATCCTAGGCCTGAAGCGGTTTCGATGTTGCCTCCGGGATTCTATCTTCCGCCTCGGAATTATAGAGTGATAACATAGTGGCGACCATACTGGAGACGAACTATCTCCAGTAATGCACTTCAAGTTTCAGTTTTGACTTTGATGGTGAATAGAAGTCAAACACTAGAAGGCTGTTCCATTCACCTGGGGACTATATCGGCAGCAAAATCCAGAAATAGAGATTTACTAGCGACTCCACAAGCTCAAAATCGGATCAGTTGCAAGGAGATATGCTCAAATGAACAAAGATCACATTCTCGGCTCCCCAAACAAAATGCCTCAGGTAAATTGGCAAATAAATCTTCCTACTTTTCAAGATGAGGATGTTGATGATGCTTTGTTACATTTCATTAAATTTCATATACATTCATGGAAGTGGAAAGTCGAATGGCATGAGGATTTCCTCTTGAAGATGTTCATGTAAACATTAGAAGGGAAGGCGAGGGAATGGTATGAAGGTTTAAACCCTGGTAGATTGTTTTCTTTAAAGGATTTCCACAAGGTGTTTTATGAGCATTATAAAGAATATTCTTCATTTTTATCATTAACTGAAAATTGTCGTGATTAGTCTGAGGATCTCATACAATACCTTGAAAATATTGATGAAAATCTAGGAAATATGCATGATGAGGATCTCTTAGAAGCAATTTATGGATTTCATTTTCAAGTTAACTGTCATGATAACCAAGAGAAGTTAGTTGAAGATGAAAGCAATCAAGAAATGAAAGCAGATCCACAAGATCTCTCTGTGGAGTCAAATGATAATTCATCTGTTCTTTTGTATGAGGCTAAAGAAGACTTTTAGTCTCATGATCAATCTTCACGAGAGAAAGAAAACAATTGTTGTTTAATCCAAAGAAAACAAAGACTGCCTCCTTTAACTGAAGAAGAAATTAATCATATTCTAAGCATGCAACCAGCCACTCAATCTTTATGTGATCAGGAGATTAATCTTATTTGTTCTACTGCTGATTTATGTACTGAAGTATTTCCTCATGAAGAAACAGATGTAGAACGGATTGATACGGATGCTGTTTTACGTTCTCAAGAAGGTTTATTGCCAAAAAGTGCCTCTGTTCATCAAAATGATGGCCTTCAAACAGAATTCAGCCAACTCAGTCGAGACATATCAGGTTTGCTTGAGGACAGCATATTGGTATACAATGAAGATGCCATATCAGATGACCATGAAGAATGTGTAGATATTCTCTTTCAGAAGGATCCTGAGCATGATAAATTGAAGCAAAGAGTGGTCCTAGATGAAGCTTGTTATTTGAATCCTCAGGACCGAGTGTTTCTCCAAGATCCTTTTGCTGCCTTCTTAAAATCATTTAAAGGAGTATGCTATGCCATGAATGGTTTGCTGCAGAGTTTAAGGAAAAGTTTGAACACTTCTGTTCAATGGCAAGTAAGATGGGAGTGGTCCTTTGGTTTTCTCAGCCTACTAAAAAAGGTGGACAAGAATCAATCATGTAGTCATTTACTTGATTGGTTACATTGGAAAAAAGAGTTCACTTAGTGTATATATCATCTCCAAGTTAGATTAGGGTAGGTAGATATGCAAATAAGCTCAGTACTCTGAGCATTTTTCAGTGTTAGTCCTAGAATGCTGTTTTGTTTTCAGTTCAAGTGTGTTCCAGACTTCAGTTTGCAGAGAGTGTTGATTTCAGCTTGAGGATTGTCAGCCACAGAGGTTTTGTAGCAGATCAAGTTGTTGATTTGGGATCAGCCCAATGGATCAGGCCACTAGTCTACGGTGTTCTTGACACCTCATGAAGGAGCTTCCATCCCCAGCTGGAGCTTCTATTAGTATTCTATAATCTACAGTATCACAAGGTGACTGATTATTCTTTCCAGATCTTCTATATTGAAAATAATACTTCATGGATGTCATTTATTTTCAAGAAGGAATTGCTGGTCAAAAAGGGCAAAGGATGGTTATTCCAAGGTTTTGGAAACCCCATTACAAGATAAAGGTGTTCAATGGAATTGCATTACCGAAGAGTTCTACCGCAGCTATACCTCAACCAAAATAAACCTTCCCTTACCGCAGCAAACCTTTATCCCATTTACCCTTTACCTTTTCATCGCACCTTAAAATCGCATTTTCACTTACCATTTGCGATCCTATTCAAACCTGGCCGCCGATGCGAAATTAAGTGAGACCCCTTCCTTGCCTTTTCACATCGCAAGTTCTCAAACATTCCATTGCCACATTCATTTGTCACTCCATAAATCTTGTGATTTGCGGTATTGAATGGGCCCCATCTTCGTCCTGCCACATCACCTTCCGTCAACGCACATCGCATTTCGTGGGTTTTAGCACTTACCGCATTTCCCCGACCCCAAGCCTTGCGATATGTGATGAGCCTAAATGTTGTGGTGTGCGGTATACTTAACCCCTGCGATTTGTGATATGGGTGGGACCCAATCGCATATCGCACTTCGCGAGTTCAAAAGAATTAGCGCTGAGGAATATGTAAAAAACGCCGATTCGCAACCTACTGGCGGGCTCACCTCCTTGCCACGTCACTTCCACCTTTTAAACTCCCTGCACCTTTCCACCATCTTCGCACCTCCCCTCTCCATCCGATGATCTCCATGCATTTTGCACCCCCCTCTGCCTTCGAACTTTAACCATGGGGGGGTGGGGGTGGGGGTGGGGGTGGGGGTGGGAGGGGGGGGGGTCTGAAATAGACGGTTTCGGTCTCCCGCCCATACACCTACGTGTCATCTCCAGAGAAGTTCGGACCCCCCCCGTCTGAAACAGCTCACCTGTCGGAGCCTCTGAAATTTGGTTTCGGGTTTTGCATGCCAAACTCAGCGGTATGCGGTTTTGAACTTTAGGGTCGAAACAACTTGCCTCCACTTCAGTTGTTTTGTCCACAGGTTGAATGATGGAAGAGGGACTATGACAGGAGTACCTTCAGACAGGTTAACTCTCCATGACCAAAAAAATAAAATCGCAGAGTTGAACAACTGTTCAATCCCCAGCTCGCCACTGTCGAATCGCTCCAGGCCCAGATCATTAGCTGTTAAAAGGAGGTTGTGCCCAGCTGGAGGTGTTCACTTGATGTTAACGGAGAATCAATCACTTAATGCAAATCATTATTCCTATATGCTGTCCATCTCTCGAAGGGCAAAGTGGTTCTTGTTAATAACAACAACTTGAGCAGTAGGAGGAAGTTTTACGCATGTCACCCCTATTGCAATCACTTCCTAAAGCCTGTTGATTAGTTATACATGTGTCATTAGTTTTATAACAGTTTCTCTATTTTTAAAGAAGATGGGGGCTTCGATCGAATTGAGCGTTTAAAAGGAATCAAAACAGTGCCAGATGTTCAGATGACCTTAATAACTCCTACTGCTTTATCTGCACATGTCAAATAATGTTAGTTCTTCTCTGTTATGTAGTTAACAAGAAAGTAACTGTTAGTTACTGCATTGATTATAATCAGTCAGTAGGATTAGCATAAATACTTCACTGTTTGAAGTATTAAGGGGGGAAAGTCTGCAATGAGGAACAATCCCATTCTGTAATGTTGTTCACTGAATTTCAAGTGACTGTTTGAAGAGTAATACAAGACCAACTGTTCAGGATTCATGTGGTGTCTGAAATGGTGAAGTCTTCTCTTGTTTTTATGTGTTTTTCCATTGTTTCTCTTTTTCTGTATTTCTGCAATCTAATTGTAAAAAGGTGAAGAATAGGATTTGTTATCTAGAGCACTCTATTCTGGTTGTGTTTACAATAGTCTATGTTTTCCACAGATGCCAAATCAAGGAATTCTTAATTGCTCCTCGATTTCTGCTATACTTCACATTCTAGTCAGATTGAGGAATTCTTAACTGCTCCTCAGTCTCTACCTAGCCTTACATTTCTTCTTTTCATAATCCATTTAAAAGTCTAAAAGATCCATGGTAGTGCACCTATCTTGCCCTGTTTCACTCATGCTTGATATTTCTGCAATTTAATCACTCGAGCCTCTTTGACTCCATTGCCCAATGGCTTTCCCTTGCTCTTCCCACCAAACCAAATTCCAAATCCAAACTCTGGACCCATTAACTAGCTTAAAATGCCAAATCAACAAATCTATATCTAACAGAGAGATCCCTCTCTGGGTCTAGGAGGGCTAGATTGTAGGCCTGAAGCAGTTTTGATGTTGCCTTCGGGATTCTGTCTTCAGCCTCGAAATTACGGAGTGATAACAGACCAATATTTATCTTTACAAAAAAATCCATCTACACATTGAAACATGAAGACCAAAAGGTCCAAAACAATAAATTGAGCTAGTTGCTAAACATCTCTCTATAGAAGTTTTCACCAATTGTGAAAGCACCCTTGTTGTCGCTTGTGGGGTAGCATTTCAATGCACGTTCCACCACTTCTTGACAACAAATGTTCCACCATTGCTTATATTGGGATCCTCATCACTAGTATCACCCCTTATTCTTCTCAGATTGTCTAGCCTTTGTCTCTACCTCGATTCTCTAGGGACATAAGTTGGCCCCATCCAATTTTGATCAAATTGCTTAACCCAAGCCTTAAAATATGATAGAAAAAGCTCAACATGCCTGATCAATGATTTTGGTGTAAGTGAAGGGTACATTTTTGTGAAGGCCATGACAAAGGGGTTCAATAATCAACAACACTAACATTTGGTTACATATAAGGTTTGGTGCTCTTGATTAAATGCCAATCACATACCCTCATATGTGATATAATCGAATAAAATGTTGTAATCCCATTGATTCTTAAATTCTGAAAACTGTTAAGTTTGCTGAATTTGGAATTGGATATGAAATTCTTTTTTCTCCATATGAAGTTTGATGAGGTTGGAATCACTTTCAAACATTTTGAAACAATTAATGGTAATGTTAAAGATCTAAGTAAAATGATGAAAAGGAAGGATAAAAAAAATACAAACATTTAAGAATTTAACATTATCATCGCGGAGCATCTAGGAAGCATCCAGGGAGCATCTACGAAACGTCCAGGAAGCATGACAAGAGCGTGGTTTGGCATATGGTGGTTCCAAATTTCCAGGAATTGCAAAAATTGAGGCCAAAGCATGGATCCGGGGATGCTTTTGCGATGGTTTTGCATGGTGTGCGATTTTGGGGTCTAGTTTTAGGGGGGGAGATGGTTCATGCAATCGAAGGAGTCTTATGTGGCAATCGAAATCCATTTTCTAGACAAACTAAAATTATGGGTAAATAAATGTTTTGAGTAGATTGAACTGAGGCAACTTGAAACCTTGATTTATGTGAGAGAAGGCTGAGTTTTGAAGTAGGAGGCTGAGCTCTGAGGTAGGCAGGAGTCAAATCTCTGAGGCAGGCAAAAGGCCGAGCTCTGTGGCAGACAAAAGACGAGTTCTGAGGCAGGGAGAAGGCTGAGTTCTAAGTAAACCAGATCGAATTATTTGGGTAGCTTTGTGATTTCTCTAAAGGGTAGTTTGACCAGGTGTGACCAAGGCTATGACTTTATGTTTGACTTGATGCATCTCTGTTGAACTTAATGATTTCTCTAAGAAAATGGTTGCTAGGTTTTTCCCCCATGAGAGTTTTCCCAGGGTAAATCCTTGTGTTCTTGGTTTAGATGTCTCTTTATGATCCTATTTTCATATTCATTATATTGTTGATGTCTTCTCTATAATTGCTTAATGATGGATAAGAATATACAAAAGAATTAAATCATTAGAAGTAATTATCAGTTTAGAAGACCCTATGAAAAATCAACATGGTATCAGAGCTTGGGTAAAAGAGCAAACATCTTGTTTCAAGTCAATCTTTAGGGTTTTTTCTTTCCCTAGTACAACTCTGGTTGTAAGAAGGACGCAAAATATCCCTTGAGGAAACCAAGATTTGTTTGTGCCACAGAAGATCCATTCTGCCTATATAATATATATTTTCAAGACAAGTCAAAATCCAAAGCTTGTGACAAAATCTAAGGATCTGTGTGATGGTAAAGTTAGACAGGGTTGAAAATATTTAAAGCCTTAGACCAAATCTCAGGAAGGCCGAGGGTTTGTTTGAGGGTATCAGTGATGAATGTTGATTTCTGGTAGCATTAGATGTGTAGAAATTTCTGAATCTTAAATCTTATGTAGAAATTATTACTGTTAATCCAGTTAAGCTCCTCCTACTTAAGCAAGTTATTAACTGAATAAATTCAAGGTAAAATCGAAGCAAAACACATCACAGATCTCTACCAATTCAGATCTAGAATAAGCACATGCACACATTGACAAAGTGACAGTTATTTCTGGACAAATAGTCCCTGGAAAAACCCAAGGTGGGAAAACCGGTCTCTGGCTGCTGGAGGGTTCTATTATTAAGAATATTTCTGAATACACAACTCTGGGTTCTAGATCTTGGAAAACCCGATAGAGAAAATACTAGATCTGCAGCTCACTGGCTGATCTAGGGCCAAAATAATCACTGATCCACACCCTCAAACGAGATTTACAGAACTCAGCCAAGATTAGGGCCTAGAAACCCTAGCGCTGCCCCTAAAAGGCTCTGCGTAAGCCTCTAAGGCCCCTGAAAGCCTCTGCGTCAGCCTTGGATGGCCTCCAAACCCTCAGCGCTGCTACGGAAGGGACTGCGTTACCCCAGAATCGGTGACGCAGTCACTACGCTGCCCCCAAGGGTCTTTGTGTAACCCCTGAAGGGTCTCCTAAAAATTACGCTGTCCTTGCTGTTGCTGCCTTCCTCTGCGTTGTCCTTGAGCTGATCTCTTCTCTGCCTCTTGTGTATTCTAGACCCTGGGATCAGATCATCCCCTTGCTCTAAATTCCCCTCTCTGCTGCTAAAACACTACTGAGTATTCTTAGCAAACCCTGCCCTAGAATCTCAGCTTAGCTTCAATGCTCTGCCTATGTGTGTCTTTACAAATGACCCCAAGCCTTTCCTTTATAATTTTCTCGTTGACAAATCAACGGGCATGATTAGATCTTGAATCAATGGCTAAGATTAAAAGAAAGCTTGATCCGTGTGACTTAAGACAATTTCATCACATGTTTAATTAAATTCACTTTAATTATTATTTTTTCCTAAGTTTTAACTTAGGAAATACATACAAATAATTAATTAATTAAATATCTCCTAAACCAGATGAAATTTCCCAAATCCATTTCTGGGTCTTGTAGATCAGGTGAACTCTAGTCCTTCCTCAAAATTTGGGACCTAGAGCACAACTGATGCTACCCCAAATACACAAAATCTCAACACCCTCTTAGAATCAAGGGTGTGCTCTAGCAATACATCACACTATGCATTACATGACTTTGAGTACTTGTTCTGTGCTGCTGAAGCTTGGCCTCCTACCACTCAACTCTGCACTGTTGCTGCCATTCTGTACTGCTGCGCATGACTCTGCCACTGCCACTGCCACTGCAACCACTGTACTGCAGCTCCCTCTCAATATGCTACATCTGTGCTGCTCATAGCATTGCCACTGCTGCACTGCAACTTCAGTTGTTGAGAGAACCAACTGAATCTCCTGCCCAATCTTTGACAAACAAGTCAAATGGGTTGCATCCTCATCACTGAAGCTCCATAGGCTACAGATCTGTACTGCATCTAAAGAACGATGCATAGCTACAACTCTGCCTGCGTAATCAGAGTCCCTCTGCACTACTGAAGTCACATCAGCTCTTTGTGCTGAAATCTATCACGCTGCTGTTGCACTGCGCTGTCCCTCTGAAGCTCTCTGCGCTGCTGCAACTCTGCACTGCGTAAGCAACACTGCTTTGCGCTGTTGAAGTCACATCAACCTCTGCGCTGCTGCTACTTTGCTCTGCGCTGCTCCTCCCAATCTTCAGATCTGCCTCTGCTTCTGCCTCATCCGTGATCTATGCACCCACTGCTCCACTTGTCCCGCTACTGTCTTAAGGTTGTCGTAGCTCGCTTGTGATCCAAGAGATGAGCTGCTCAAGGATCCCGCCTTTCCTCCATGTAGCTCCTCTAAATGTCCATATTTCCTCACCTCTGTGGTTCATGAGCACTCATGGCTACATCAGCTCCTGACCCATCATCTGCCACAGCTGCCTTGGAAGAGGATACTTCCTTGTCCCTTTTCTTCTTCGGGCAATGGTTGGCAAAATGTCCCATTTCGCCACACTGGAAGCACTTGATCTTTGAAAGATTCTTCTTCTTCTTCGACTGCTTCTTCGATGCCAAGGCTGCGTCTTCCTCCTCTTCCTTCTCTACTTTGCTCAACGCAGGGCTGTGCTGCCTCTTGGTGAATCTGCGTAGTTCTTCTTGCCACAGGATTGACCACAAGCTGTCCCAATCTGGGAGGTTTGCTGCCCAAGATACTTTGGATAAAGGTTTCCCACTCATCCGTGACTGCATTGAGGGTAGTCCTGACTATCACAGCATCATCTACGGTTGCACTCGTTGCAGTCAGTTGATCCTTGATTGCGTGCAGTCTGAAGAGGAAGTGTTCCATGTCTTCTCCCTTGGTCATCATGAATGACGTCATTTGGGTCTCCAACAACATTTTCCTTTGGATAGACTTTCCCTCATACAAGGAAGTCAAGGCCTTCCACATCTCATTAGTTGTCTTCTTCTCAGCTATGTGTGGTACAATATGGTCCTCGATACTGTCCATTATCAGCCGCTTGGCATGCCTAGCAGCTTCCCTATGCTTCCATAGGAGATTCGCATCTGTCGGTGTGGCCAGAGTCTGCTCTGCATGGTCTCTTAGATTGTACGCATCAAGGACAATCAGGATCCTTGCTTTCCAAACCGAAAAGTTTGAGAGGCCCTCTAGCCTATCTTGATCACGTAGTCCATGAGGAGCCATCTGCTCAGAATGTGTCGAAACTTCCTTTTCTCTTTGCTAGAGAAATTGATCTAAGGTCCTTGGTGAAATAGGCACCTTCTGCTCCCTTTGACAACTGATTTCCGTCCTTGGAAATCTACCAAATCAACTATGATTCAGCTTCTTCTTTGATCCTTTGATCAAACTGCAAGTTTCCTTTGGCAAGAATATTTCTGAGAAGATGATCTCCTCCCAATCTTTGTCACTTGTGCTAAGGCTAAAAATCTGAAAACTTCAGAATTTTAACCCCACTAGCTTTTCTAAATTTCTGCAACTTTTCTGCAGTTTTTTTTTTTTTGGATCTGTCAGATTTTGATCTGAATCACACTGGCTTGCTTTAGACCCAACCAGCGCTGTTTCTGAGCTGCCTCTGTGCAGTAATTGCGTGGGCTTGCTAGGACACAGTGCTGGACAACGTCACCCTTCCCTCTGCGTGAATCTGCTCTTGAAAACTGCGCTGTCCCTTCAGATCTACTTCTCTGCTGCTTTTCCAGCTCCTTTCTGCAGCTAGATCCTTCAAATTCTCCTGCTTTCTTTGACCTTCTGGTGCCAATTGCTGCAATCGCCATTTTAGAAATTTCTCGTCTTAAATCTTATGCATAAATTATTATTAATTCGGTTAAGAAATATCCTACTTATGCAAGTTATTAACTGAATAAATTCAAGTTAAAATCGAAGCAAAACACATAACAGATCTCTACCAATTCAGATCTAGAATAAGCACATGCACACATTGACAAAGTGACAGTTATTTCTGGACAAATAGTCCCCGGAAAAACCCAAGGTGGAAAAACCGGTCTCTGGCTGCTGGAGGGTTCTATTATTAAGAATATTTTTGAATACACAACTCTGGGTTCCAGATCTTGGAAAACCCGACAGAGAAAACACTAGATCTGCAATTCACTGGTTGATCTAGGGCCAAAATAATGACTGTTCCACACCCTCAAACGGGATTTACAAAACTCAGCCAAGATTAGGGCCTAGAAACCCCAGCGCTGCTCTTGAAAGGCTCTGCGTCAGCCTCCGGGGCCCCTGAAAGCCTCTGCGTCAGCCTTGGATGGCCAACAAACCCTCAGCGCTGCTCCGGAAGGGACTGCGTTACCCAAGAATGGGTGACTCAGTCACTACGCTGCCCCTAAGGGTCTCTTGAAAATTACACTATTCTTGCTGCTGCTGCCTTCCTCTGCGTTGTCCTTGAGCTGATCTCTTCTCTGCCTCTTGTGTATTCTAGACCCTGGGATCAGATCATCCCCTTGGTTTAAATTCCCCTCTCTGCAGCTGAAACACTTTTGAGTATTCTTAGCAAACCCTGCCCTAGAATCTCAGCTTAGCTTCAGTGCTCCGCCTTTGTGTGTCTTTACAAATGACCCCAAGCCTTTCCTTTATATTTTTCTCGTTGACAAATCAACGACCATGATCAGATCTTGAATCAATGGCTAAGATTAAAAGAAAGCTTGATCCGTGTGACTTAAGACAATTTCATCACATGTTTAATTACATTCACTTTAATTTTTTTTTCCCTAAGTTTTAACTTAGGAAATACATAACAATAATTAATTAATTAAATATCTCCTAAACCAGATGAAATTTCCCAAATCCATTTCTGGGTCTTGTAGATCAGGTAAACTCTAGTCATTCCTCAAAATTTGGGAGCCAGAGCACCACTGATGCTACCCCAAATACACAAAATCTCAACACCGTCTTAGCATCAAGGGTGTGCTCTAGCAATACATCACACTATGCATTACATGACTTTGAGTACTTGTTCTGTGCTGCTGAAGCTTGGCCTCCTGCCACTCAACTCTGCATTGCTGCTGCTATTCTGTACTGCTGCCCATGACTTTGCCACTGCCACTGCAACCACTGTACTGCATCTCCCTCTCAGTATGTTGCATCTGTGCTGCTCATAGCACAGCCACTGCTGATCTGCTGCACTGCAACTTCAATTGTTGAGAGAACCAACTGAATCTCCTACCCAATCTTTGACAAACAAGTCAAATGGGCTGCATCCTCATCACTGAAGCTCCATAGGCTATAGATCTGTGCTGGCATCTAAAGAACGATGCACAGCTACAACTCTGCCTACGTAATCAGACTCCCTCTACACTATTGAAGTCACATCAGCTCCTTGTGTTGAAATCTCTCATGCTGCTGCTGCACTGCGCTGTCCCTCTGAAGCTCTCTGCGTTGCTGCAGCTCTGCACTGCGTAAGCAGCACTGCTCTGCGCTGCTGAAGTCACTTCAACCTCTACGCTGCTACTGCTTCTACGCTGCTGCTGCTTTGCTCTGCGCTGCTCCTCCCAGTCTTCAGATCTGCCTCTGCTTCTGCCTCATCCGTGATCTATGCACCCACTGCTCCACTTGTCCCGCTACTGTCTTAAGGCTGTCGTAGCTCGCTTGTGATCCAAGAGATGAGCTGCTCAAGGATCCCGCCTTTCCTCCATGTAGGTCCTCTACATGTCCATGTCACCCCACCTCCGTGGTTCATGAGCACTACGCCGTGCCGGTAGCTCCGACCCCATCATACGCCACAGCCCCCGCCCGGAAGAGGATGCTTCCTTGTCCCTTTTCTTCTCCGGACAATGGCTGGCAAAATGTCCCATTTCGCCACACTGGAAGCACTTGATCTTTGAAAGATTCTTCTTCTTCTTCGGCTTCTTCTTCGATGCCAAGGCTGCGTCTTCCTCCTCTTCCTTCTTTACTTTGCTCAACGCAGGGCTGTGCTGCCTCTTGGTGAATCTGCGTAGTTCTTCTTGCCACAGGATTGACCACAAGCTGTCCCAATCTGGGAGGTTTGCTCTGCCCAAGATACTTTGGACAAAGGTTTCCCACTTATCCGTGATTGCATTGAGGGCAGTGCTGACTATCACAGCATCATCTGCGGTTGCACCCGTTGCAGTCAGTTGATCCCTGATTGCCTGCAGTTTGAAGAAGAAGTGTTCCATGTCTTCTCCCTTGGTCATCATGAATGACCTCATTTTGGTCTCCAACAACATTTTCCTTTGGACAGACTTTCCCTCATACAAGGAAGTCAAGGCCTTCCACATCTCATTAGTTGTCTTCTTCTCAGCTATGTGTGGTACAATATGGTCCTTGATACTGTCCATTATCAGCTGCTTGGCATGCCCAGCAACTTCCCTATGCTTCCATAGGAGATCCACATCTGTCGGTGTTGCCAGAGTCTGCTCTGCATGGTCTCTTAGATTGTATGCCTCAAGGACAATCAGGATGCTTGCTTTCCAAACCGAGAAGTTTGAGAGGCCCTCTAGCCTATCCTGATCACGCAGTCCATGAGGAGCCGTCTGCTCAGAATGTGTCGAAACTTCCTTTTTTCTTTGCTAGAGAAATGGATCTAAGATCCTTGGTGAAATAGGCACCTTCTACTCCTCTGACAACTGATTTCCCTCCTTGGAAATCTACCAAATCAACTATGATTCAGCTTCTTCTTTGATCCTCTGATCAAACTGCAAGTTTCCTTTGGCAAGAAACTTTATGAGAAGATGATCCCCTCCCAATCTTTGTCACTTGTGCTAATGCTAAAAATATGAAAACTTCAGAATTTTAACCCCACCAGCTTTTCTGAATTTCTGCAACTTTTCTGCAGTCTTTTTTTTGGATCTGTCAGATTCAAATCTAAATAACACTGGCTAGCTTCAGACCCAACCAGCGCTGTTTCTGAGCTGCCTCTGTGCAGTAATTGCGTGGGCTTGCTAGGACACAGTGCTGGACAACGTCACCCTTTCCTTTGTGTGAATCTGGTCTTGAAAACTGCGCTGTCCCTTCAGATCTACTTCTCTACTACTTTTCCAGCTCCTTTCTGCAGCTAGATCCTTCAGATTCTCCTGCTAGTGACCCTTCTAGATCTATAATTGCTCTGATACCATTTAGAAATTTCTGAATCTTAAATCTTATGCAGAAATTATTACTGTTAATCCGGTTAAGCTCCTCCTACTTATGCAAGTTATTAACTGAATAAATTCAAGTTAAAATCGAAGCAAAACACATAATAGATCTCTACCAATTCAGATCTAGAATAAGCACATGCACACATTGACAAAGTGATAGTTATTTCTGGACAAATAGTCCCGGATTAACCCAAGGTGGGAAAACTGGTCTCTGGATCCTGGAAGGTTCTATTATTAAGAATATTTCAGAATACACAACTCTGGGTTCCAGATCTGGAAAACCTGACAGACAAAACACTAGATCTGCAGCTCACTGACTGATCTAGGGCCAAAATAATGATTGATCCACACCCTAAACGGGATTTACAGAACTCAACCAAGATTAGGGCCTAGAAACCCCAGCGCTGCCCCTAAAAGGCTCTGCGTCAACCTTTGAGGCCACTGAAAGCCTCTGCGTCAACCTCTGAGGCCCCTGAAAGCCTCTGCGTCAGCCTTGGATGGCCTCCAAACCCTCAGCGCTGCTCCGGAAGGGACTGCGTTCCCCTAAAATGGGTGACGCAGTCACTATGCTGGCCCTAAGTGTCTCTGCGTAACCCCTGAAGGGTCTCCTGAAAATTACGCTGTACTTGCTGCTGCCTTCCTCTGCGCTGTCCTTGAGTTGATCTCTTCTCTTCCTCTTGTGTATTCTAGACCTTGGGATCAGATCATCCCCTTGTTCTAAATTCCCCTCTCTGTTGTGTAGAGCGAAGAGAGGGAGCAGTTCGACAGTTTTTCAGTTGGCAGAGATGGAAGCTACTGGGTTGAGAAATCAAGATCGGTTGGATGGTGCATCCAACTATGTGATCTGGCAGGAAAGGATCATGTGTCTGCTATATGAGCACGATCTCAAGGCGTTTATTGAAAATGTTGTAGCTGTCCCCGTGGATGCAAATTCATTGAAGGCCTACAAGAAGAATTTGGCGAAGGCTAAGCTCTTGATCCTCGACGGAGTGAGGGATCATGTAGTATGTCACTTCGCTAGCAAAGGGACTGCCAAGGAGATGTGGGATGCCTTAGCAACGCTGTATCAAGGATATTTCGTGTAGCGAAAGATGTACTTGCAGGAGAAGATGAGATCTGTGAGGATGCAAAAGGGAGAACACATTGATTCGTTCCTTGCAAAGCTTTAGGAAACCAAAGATCAGTTGAAGGGAGAACACATTGATTCGTTCCTTGCAAAGCTTTAGGAAACAAAAGATCAGTTGGTAGCTGTTGGAGCAACACCTCAGGCCACCGAGATGGTCAGATTGGCTCTAAACTCTGTATCAGATGAATGGCAAGTCTTTGTCTAGAGCATCTTTGGTAGAGAAAGGTTGCCTGATTGGGAACAGATGTGGGCCGCTCTTCAGTAGAAAGTGATGAGGCGAGATATGATCAAGTGCAAACTTGATGGCAGTAGTAGCAGTGGGTGAAAGCCCAAGGAGGAGGATGAGAATGTTGATTTTTGTAGCATCAAAAAGTGATCTAAGTCTCAAATTTGGTGAGGAGGCTTGGATACCAGTATTTTAATGAACCCAGAAACCGTTTGTGGAAATTTCACTCGGTTCATGTTTTATTAAAATAATTAATAATTTTAATGGAGACCCTAAGTCTAAACTTAGGGAAATGAAATCATTAATGGTCATTAATAAAACAGTGTGAATCTTCTAGAGAACGAAGATCAAGTCAAGTTTTAATCTTAGCCATTGATTAAACTTCTAATTTGGGTCATTGATTCTTCAATGAGAAGATTATAAAAGAAGGCTTGAGGGTCATTTGGAAAGTAAGCTCGGCAAGTGTTCAGTAAACCGAAGGAAGTCGATTCTGAAGGAATAGAACTCGATTTCAGAGGGAGATTTGCAAGGGCAGAGGAAGTAGAGGGCATCAACAGTGTTAGGGCACGAGAGAAGGAGGAAGCAGAAAGGCAGCACTCAGGAGCAGTGCAGAGGCCTCACGCAGTAGTGACATAGGCTTACGTTGGCTCTGCGCAGAGAGCTACGCAGAGTGACACAGGGAGGGCCAGTGAACCCCTCAGGTGTCAGAAATTCTTCGGAGGACTGAAGAAGAATTATCTCAGGTGTATCTCGAGAAGATTTCTAAGTTATTTCTGCCAGACTTTCCTTGTAAAGATTTTATTGCCGAAGATTAATACATAAACCCTCATCTGCTGCATCGGTTTTCCCACATTGGGTTTTTCTAGGGACAATTGTACAAAAATAACTGTCTATGTGATTGATTCTTATGCTTGTATTTATTACTGGTATGTTCTCTGCATATACTTGAGTGATTATTGCAGTAGTGTTTATTTCAAAATTTACTGGAAGAATTATTGAAATAACTTATTAGAAGAATAAGTAGCAGAAGAGCAAATCTATCCTTTGCGGTAGTATTTTAGGATTGAAATTTTCACATGGTATCGAGCCTGAATGAGTAACGGGAGTGGAGAACCTGCAATGGAACAAAGGCCGGACGTTCTTTGCTGACAACAACTTGGAAGGGTTCACGTAGCTATCCAGAGAAAAGGGAAAGCATGAAAGAACAAATGGATCACGACATCTTTGTGCGGCATCCCGGGTATCGAAGAGTTGACTGCTTGTGTGTTAGCTCTTGAGGATCCAAAGATCGGTATATTGACGGTGGAGCTTTTGCACATGAGGAGTACGAGATGTTTCTCCGGCTACGAAGCCAGATGAACTTTTCCAATCACCATGGGCAATGAGCGAGGCCCTTTTTTGTTAATATATGTAGATGTTCTATGCTTGATGCAATTTTACTTTTATAACAACAATCACATAAATAGTTAAGTAAAATGTTGATAGAACATACCAATGGATCTATAGGAGACAAACCAGAAACAGGAGGTGCGTTACGGCGATCAACAGGATGCTTCAACCAGCAAAGTCTTCTTGGTCGGCCAACCCAAAATGTGTCACAACAGTCCTCAAATCGATTATCCAGTCAACTCAAAGTCAACCCCAGAAAAGTCAACACAGTCCAGAAAAAGTCAACGCAGGGCAGCAACAAGAAAGTCAACGCAGCTCCAACTTCGGTCAACTTTTTGACCTCGATTTTTGTGCCAATGAGTATGGCCTACAAAAATCGAACTCTCCATAAAATTTCAGCTCAAACGGACCATGCGTTGACCAAAGTCAACGCTGGTCAAACTTGTCCAGAAACCCTAACTGCAGAAAATTTGCTGCGGTAAATTTCGTCCTTTAGCTGCAGTAGATTTCGTCCTTCTTCTCATGTGGGAGATGAAACTACTTCTCAAATGCTTGTAGATAATGAGAAGTGTGTGGATGAGATGAGTGAAAAGCTCTCCAACGTTGACTATATTTACATCCATCATTGAGGTGTGTGACACATCTATTGGGGGTGTAAAACTGTAAAACCGACACCTTGCACTTAAATTTATTATAAATAATAAATTCAAAATAATTAACTCATCGGATTAAAATCAATTTTATATCGATTTTACACCTCTCACGAAAGGGAATCCAATACAAATATTGGAATCTTCATCGAGCATCACAAGATGGAGTTTGGACCTAGTTGCCCGATTTAACCCCACTCCCTCTCAACTAGGGAGAACTCCATCCACAGTGCAATCAAACATCGTGCGTCATCCCACCGTAACTTGCTTTGCTGGCCTCTTTATTTCAGAACAGAAGTGGGTCAGTCACAAAGACATCATCCCCCGGCTGACAAATTCAGCCCAGAGGTCCGAAACCTCTATCAGACTCACAAGGAGTCTCAACCAACCCGAAATTGGTTCATCTGACCCGAAGTCAGGCGGAGGTCCGAGACCTCACTAGACTTGATCCCAGATCAAGTGGTTGGACCGTGCCATCCTAGATAGAGAGTACAACAATCTTTGATGCATCCATCAGTCTTTGCTACTGGTCTCTAGCTTTTCCCATCTCATTGGCCAAATGAGAGGTACTTCCTATGAGCCCTGAACTCAATGGGTATGATGCATACGGGGCACAGATAATGAGAGGTGAACCAACTCAATAATCACAACGGTGGGGTCCAAGCACACCAACAAGGTTTAGCAAGCCTAGCCTTGTGGTTGCTCATAGCTTCGAGAAGCTGTCCCCAAAGCCCCCCAGAGCTCCTCGAGCTCATCGTCCAATAGGACCCACATCATAGGGTCGTTCCACAATACAGATCGGAATCAGGAAGGTTGGGAACCCGGCCCACCCTGAGGAGCTGGTGAGAATACCCCGGAAAGTTCAAGGGAAAGCCTATATGATCGAGCCTTACGGCGCCTCGCTGTACCATATCCCGGATAAAGTGGTACCTGATATCAATATGCTTGGATCGGTCGTGGAACACGGGATTCTCAGTCATACGAATCCCACTCTGGTTATCACAGAGTATCACAGTGGTATCTAGCACATGTCCAAACAGCTCACTAAAGAGATTTCGCAACCAAAGTGCTTCACAACAGGCCATACTTGCTGCAATGTATTCGGCCTCAGCGGTGCTCAAAGCCACCGACTTCTGCTTCCTGCTCATCCATGAGATCGAAGCAGAACCAAGATTGAAGCAGCATCTCGATGTGCTCTTACGATCCACCACACTGCCAGCCCAATCGGCATCAGTATATCCACGGAGTGTCACGCTCCCGGCAGTGTATCTCAGCCCATGGTTTATCGTGCCCCGAAGGTATCTCAGAAGATTCCTGGCACCAACCCAGTGAAAGTGATGAGGCTCAACCATCTGTTGACTCAAAGTGTTCACTGCAAAACATATATCTGGACGAGTGTTCACTAAGAACATCAAAGCCCCTACGAGTTGACGATACTCAGTAGGATTTGCCAATATGGGCCCAGCAGCGCTGCCACTCAACTTCTTGAAGTTGAGTTCCATTGGTGTTGACACAGACTTGCAGTCCACCATACCAAATCTTTTCAGAAGTTTCACAATGTATTTTCCTTTAGAAAGGAAAATCTCTCCAGGTCTCTACCAGACCTCCAGGCCTAGGAAGTAGTGCATCAGTCCTAGGTCCTTCATCTCGAACTCAGCAGCGAGCTCCCTCTTACATTGATGAATGAGAGGGTTAGCGCCTGTCAGGAAGAGGTCGTCCACATACAGCACCAGAATGAGAGGCTTCCCCTGGACAACCTTGAAGTAAAGGTTCGGATCAACATTACTTCGAGTGAAGCCCAGCTTCATCAAGTAGCTATTTATCCTCTCGTACCAAGCTCTAGGTGCTTGCTTCAACCCATAGAGGGCTTTCTTCAACCTGCAGACATCAGTGTCCCGATCCTGGACTTCAAACCCCAGAGGTTGTTCTACATACACCTCTTCTTTTATTGCACCATGCAGAAAAGCGGTCTTGACATCCATCTGATGAAGACTCCATCCTTGCGTAGTAGCAAGGGCTATGATTGATCGAATGGTGGTATATCGTGCCATAGGTGCAAATATGTCATCATAGTCTATTCCTTCCTTTTGAGAGAAGCCACGGGCAACAAATCTTGCCTTGAACTTTTCAGCACTTCCATCAGATCCATGCTTGATCTTGTAGAGCCATTTCGCAGTGACAACTGATTTGTCCTTCGGTCTTGGAACCACATCCCAAACATCATTCTTCATTATGGACTCATATTCTTCGTGCATAGCATCCTTCCAGACTTGATGCTTTACGGCTTCCTCAAAAGATCCAGGTTCAGATTGTACAATAGTACTCATGGCAGCCAGATACCCTTGGTATCTACATGGCTTCTTGCTTTCTTAGAATGTCCCCCTCGGGGCAGCATGTCCCTCGGCATCTTCGAGAGTGTCCCTGAGCCATGATGGTCTCTTTCTCAGTGAAGGAGATGGATCGATTGGGTCCATTGGTCCTTCAACATCAGGAATTGTCTCATCCTGTGGTTCTTCTTGATTTCCGGGCCTTGCTTCATGATTTTCCTTAGATCTCGGAAGATCTACTACTTTCTTCAGGGAAGCATCTTCGTCAAAAGTGACATCATGGCATATCTCTACTTCCCTTTGACCAGGTACATAGACTCTATAGGCCTTAGAGGTTTCGCTGTAGCCCACAAACATTCCTTTCTTCCCAGAAGCATCCAGCGTACTTCTCTTTTCTTTTGGCACATGAAAATAAACAGGACATCCAAAAATTCTAAAATGTGAGACATTAGGTTTCTTACCAGTGAAAACCTCTTCGGGAGTCTTGGAGTCCAGGGCGGAATGAGGGCATCGGTTTTGAATGTATACAGCAGTATTCGCAGCTTCTCCCCACAGAAACTTTCGTAGACCCTGGTCACATAGCATGGCACGGGTAGCTTCCACAATGGTCCTGTTCTTTCGTTCAGCAACGCCATTCTGCTCAGGAGTATAGGCAGTAGTAGTCTCCCTCTTAATGCCAGCTTCTCTGCAAAAGTCCTTGAACTCTTTTAACTCATATTCAGTGCCATTGTCGGTTCTCAAAATCTTGATCTTCTTCCCTGTTATATTTTCCACCAAGGCATTGAAGGTACGAAACCACATGAAAGCCTCATCCTTCTTCTTCAAGAAGTATATCCAGGTTTTGCGGGAGAAGTCATCAGTGAATGTCATATAGTAAGAACATCCTCCCAGGGATGTCACGGGTAGCATACCAGATAGATCAGAATGGACTAGTTGCAAAATATCAGATGTCTTTGTGACACTTGAGGGGAAAGGTCCCCTTGTATGCTTTCCTTCGGCACAACCCTTACATACACCTTCATGATTATTTCCAAAATCGGGCATCCCTGTCATCACCTTCGTTGCTTCGGGAAGGGCCTTGTAATGAAGGTGTCCAAACCTTCAGTGCCATAGTTCAGTTTGTTAGATAGTATCACATGTCATAGCTCCTAGTGGACTTCCTTCAACTTGGTAGAGTCTTCCAACTCTAAAACCAATCACGATAGCTTCCTTGAGATTCTTCTTCCACATGCGCACCTTTCCATCAGTGAATGCCACATTGAAGCCTTTGTCTTCGATCGCTGATATAGACACAAGGTTCTTCTTCAATTTTGGTACATAGAGTACATCCTGCAAATGTAGGACTTGTCCTTGAGACAAGTGGAGGGTCACAGTCCCTGTCCCTCTCACGGGATATTTAGCATTATCTCCAAGGATAATTTCCAGATTAGTATCCTTCTCAACCACGTCAGAGAGTGCTTCCTTGAACCCAGTGATGTGTCTTGAGGCACCACTATTTATCAGCGAGACATCCATAGTGTCGGGCGGGGATGCAGTAAAGAGGGCAGATACAAGAATGTATTCATTTCTTTTATCAACAACATTTGACTCCTCATACCTGGTGTTTCTAGACCTTTTGAAAGGTTGATTGTTTCCGCTAGAGGGAGCCTTCCTCTTTCCTTTGGACCTGTCGTTTCTTTGATTTCCATTTCTCCGATTGTTGTTGTTGTCGTCACTATTGGGAGAATCCTTCTTGAAAGGACATTCTCTAGCATAGTGACCAGACCTATGACAAGTGAAACACTTGCCCTTCTTTCCTTGGGCCCTTGCTCTTCCTTTGTTCTTAGGACCACCAGAGTTCTTCTTTCTAGAATGAGCAGCGTAGGCAACATTTCTGTCATTTTCGTATTCCTTCATTCTTGTCTCTTCTTGCATGCATCTTGATAGTAGCTCGTCAAAGTTAGGAATTGTATTATTATTGAGAATGGTAGTGTTGAATACTTTCCATTCATATGGGAGCCCTCCAAGTGCAGTGAGTACCATCTCACGATCAACTATTGTCTCTCCAATAGCCAACAAATTGTTCTTGATCTCAGTCAGTTTCAAAAAGTATGTTTGGACAGATTCATCTCTGCCTTTCTTCAGATTCTTCAATTGATTCTTGAAGAATAGCACCTGGTTTGCATTGTTTACTTTGAACATTTGTATCGGCTTATCATACATCTCTTTGGATGTGCCTAGCTCAGATATGTAGGCAACCAGACTTTTATGTATGGATTCCCTGATCATTAGCTTTGCTTTGATCTCCCCCTTCTTATACTTGGTTTTAGCAGCAGCAGTAGCAGTGGATGGAGGTTCTTATATCTTACCCAGTACATAGTCCATGAGATCATCGTCTTCCAATTTGAGATCTAATATCATCTTCCAAGCATGGAAGTCATCCCTTCCAGTCAACTTGACATCCTCCTTGAAGCCATAACTTGTGGAACTCATTTTTCTCGGTTGGTGATTGCTATAAGTTAGGGCTTGTCTTCACCTCACCTCTGATACCATGTAAATTTTTGTAGATGCTCTATGCTTGATGCAATTTTACTTTTATAACAACAATCACATAAATAGTTAAGTAAAATGATGATAGAACATACCAGTGGATCTATAGAAGACAAACCAGAAACAGGAGAATGTGTTTGTGCGTTACGGCGATCAGCAGGATGCTTCAACCAGCACAGTCTTCTTGGTCGGACAACCCAAAATGTGTCACAACAGTCCTCAAATCAATTATCCAGTCAACTCAAAGTCAACCCCAGAAAAAGTCAACGCAATCCAGAAAAAGTCAACGCAGGGCAGCAACAAGAAAGTCAACGCAGCTCCAACTTCGGTCAATCTTTTGACCTCGATTTTTGTGCCAATGAGTATGGCCTACAAAAATCGAATTCTCCACAAAATTTCAGCTCAAATAGACCATGCGTTGACCAAAGTCAACGTTGGTCAAACTTGCCCAGAAACCCTAACTGCAAAAAATTTGCTGTGGTAAATTTCGTCCTTTAGCTGCAGTAGATTTCGTCCTTCTTCTCACGTGGGAGATGAAACTGCTTCTCAAATGCTTGTAGATAATCAGAGGAGAAGATGTGTGATGAGATGAGTGAAAAGCTCTCCAACGTTGACTGTATTTATATGCATCATTGAGGTGTGTGACACATCTGTTGGGGGTGTAAAACCTTAAGGCCGACCTGCACTTAAATTTATTATAAATAATAAATTCAAAATAAATGTTCTGCTCATTAGATTAAAATCAATTTTATATCGATTTTACACCTCTCCGAAAGAGGAATCCAATACAAATATTGGAATCTTCATCTGAGCATCACAAGATGGAGTTTGGACCTAGTTGTCCAAATTTAACAACCCCTGTGGGAAGAGGAACAATAGTGTTTCAAACAGAAGCTGGTAATAAGCTTCAAGCCACTAATGTGCTACATGTGCTTGGTTTGGGGATGAACTTACTCTCTGTGTCTTAGCTTCAAAACAAAGGCTATGACGTTTACTTCATTGGCAAAAGAGTATACGTCAAACACCCGAGTTGGAAGAAGAAGGCACAAATTGGAGTCAGGAGCAATAAACCTTATAAGTTGCAACTCGAATCCCCAATGGCACCGATAAGCAACAATGATGATAATGATTTGAATGAACAATGGCACAGGAGAATGGGGCACATACACCATGGGGTTTTGAGAAGTCTCAAGAAGACCGTCACAGGAGTTCCAGAACTAGGCACCAAGCGAGATGACGTCTGCAGAGGGTGCGTATTGGGGAAATATGCCAAGGCAGTGTACCCCAGAAGTAGCAATAGGGCTAAGAGCTTGTTGGGATTAATATACACTCAGACATCTGCGGACCAATGTCCACTAGAGCTCTTAGTGGTGCCGAATATTTCGTCTCCTTTATTGATGACCACTCCAGGAAGACTTGGATCTACTTTCTAAAGACCAAGGACAAAGTCTTTGATTGATTCAAGGAGTTTAAGGCTCTGGTTGAGAATCTGACAGGAAAGTTGATAAAGACACTGCGATCAGACAATGGTGGAGAATACATAGATAAAGACTTCACAGATTTCTGCGCAAGGGAAGGCATTAGAAGAGAGTGGACTGCTCCATATAATTCAGAGCATAATGGAATCGCATAAATGAAGAATATAACTATTTTCGAGGCTGCAAGGGCAATGTTGTATGATCAGGACATGCCTAAATTTCTATGGGACTAAAGCTTGTAATACAACTGTATATGTTCAGAACTGGGTTCCTCATAATGCATTGGGTAAGATCACTCCAGAAAGTGTCTTTACTGGTAGGAAGCTAGAGTTAAGCCACTGCAAGATCTTTGGTAGTGTGGCATACTGCCATGTACCCGAAGAAAAGAGGAAGAAATTGGATAGGACTGTTGAAAAGGGGTATCTAGTGGGATACAGTGAAAATGATAAGGCTCACATAATCTACATTCCTGGAAGCAGGAAGGTTGTAGTGCGGTGGGATGTAAAGTTCATGGATGAAAGAGCTTTTAGAAAATTCCGAGAGATGCCTTCAGCAACGTAGTCTGAAGATGACCAACTGGTCCAACCACTACGACTAGCTGAGGTTAGCCTGAGTGCTTCTCCAAGGCACAAAGATCCAAGGGATTCATCTCCAGAATATTTGCAAGAGGGGGAGCAGGTAGAGCCACCCACTACCAGTGGTATGACGAGCAGGGAATTATGACAAATTCTGAAGGATGCAGAGGAGTTTGTCGGGGCCCCCAGAAATGAGAAGAGGTAGCGTAAGCAACCGAATAGGTACCAAGCCTTGGTAGCCTAGGTTGGGGAACCCTCTAGTTTTCAGGAGGTGGTTCAACATCAGGTATGGGTCGATGCAATGGTGGAAGATTACAGTTCCATCATGACAAATGATGTCTGGGAGGTGGTTCCTAGGCCTCATAACAGATCAATTATGGGTTCAAGATGGATCTACAAGATCAAATATGTTGCAAATGGCAGCGTAGAAAAATTCAAAGCCAGGTTTGTGGCAAAGGGGTATGCTCAGAAGGAAGCGATAGACTATGAGGAGACCTTCACTCTAGTCGCCAGATTACTTCTATTAGATCCGTGATATCCCTTGCTGTGCATGGGATGGGAGATTCACCAAATGGACGTCAAGACTGCTTTCCTGAATGGGGTGATAGAAGAAGTATATATCGAACAACCAGAGGGATTTGAGACACATGAGCAAAAGACTCATGTGTGTAGGCTTAAGAAAGCCTTTTATGGACTTAAGCAAGCCCCTAGAGCTTGGTATGGTCGAATTGATAGCTACTTGCAGAAGATGGGATTCATCAAGAGTGACACAGATCCCAATCTCTACTATCTGAGAGTAGGGGATGAGCCTTTGATACTAGTGCTGTATGTAGATGATTCTTTCTTAATAGGATCATCTAGGCTCATCAAGGACTGCACGGAGAATTTAGCTGCATAATTCGACATGAAGGATCTGGGGCTGATGCATTATTTTTTGGGGTTGGAAGTTTGGCAGCAGAAGGGTGGGATCTTCCTTGGTTAAGGGAGGTATGCTACAGAAATATTGAAGAGGTTAATGATGGAGGACTGTAGACCCATGGCTACACCAATGATCACCAACTGGAAAAAGATTGTTACTTTCGAAGATGATGAGGCTGATCTTGCCTTGTATAGGCAGCTCATAGGGTCCCTGATGTATCTGCTCAACACTAGGCTAGAAATCTGTTATGTTGTCAACACCCTTAGTCAGTTCATGGTGGAACCAAGGAGGGCACATTGGGCAGCAGCCAAGCATGTTCTTAGATATTTGCAGGGAACATTCGAGCTTGGATTGAGATACACCCGAGGTAATGACATCATATTGGGTGGGTTCAATGATGCTGATTGGGCTGGGAGCCCAGTAGATCGAAAAAGTACTAGTGGGTACTGTTTCAATGTTGGATCAGGAATGACCTCCAGGTGCAGCAGGAAACAAAAGTCCGTGGCTATGAGCTCACCTGAGACGGAATATATGGCTGCAAGTATTGCTTCGTGTGAGGCCATATGGCTTAGGAAGCTACTTGTGAATCTACTCAAGGAAAAGATGGAAGCGACCAACATTCTATGTGATAATCAGAGTTGCATCAAGCTCTCCGAAAATCCTGTGTTTCATGATCGGTCGAAGCACATTGACATCAGATGTCATTTCATTAGAGACTTTGTCTAGCGGGGAGCTGTACAATTGCAGTATACTCCAACAGTAGAACAGGTGGCAGACTTCCTCACTAAAGCTCTAGGAAAGACAAAGTTTGTCTACTTCAGAGAGAAGATGGGGATGATCAAGAATCCATTTCAATAGCAGAAATGGACTGATGCAGAATCGAGAGAGAGTTGTAGTACAAATGAGGTAGTGACAGTGGCAGTGTCATGGGCAGCAGTACAGAAGGCAACATCGCAACAAATGAGGGGCAACAACAACCAAGCATCAACAACGCAGAGGATGCTTCAGGGTCAGAGCAGTATGCAGCTGGCAAATTGCTAGAACACTTTCCTCGCTAAGAGGGAGTGTTGATTTTTGTAGCATCAGAAAGTTATTTAAGTCTCAAACTTGGTGAGGAGGCTTTAGACACTAGTATTCCAAAGAACCCAGAAACCGTTTGTGGAAATTTCACTTGGTTCATGTTTTATTAAAATAATTAATTATTTTAATGGAGACACTAAGTCTAAATTTAGGGAAATTAAATAATTAATGGGTATTAATAAAACAAAGTGTGAATCTTCTAGAGAACGAAGATCAAGTCAAGTTTTAATCTTAGCCATTGATTAAACTTCTAATCTGGGCCGTTGATTCTTCAATGAGAAGATTATAAAAAAAGGCTTGAGGGTCATATGGAAAGTAAGCCGGGCAAGCTTTCAGTAACCCGAAGGAAGTCGATTATGAAGGAATAGAATTCGATTTCAGAGGGAGATTTGCAAGGGCGGAGGAAGCAGAGGGCATCAACTGTGTTAGGGCACGAGGGAAGGAAGAAGCAGAAAGGCAACACTCAGGAGCAGCGCAAAGGCCTCACGCAGTAGTGACGGAGGCTTACGTTGGCTCTGCGTAGAGAGGTACGCAGAGTGACGCAGTGAGGGCTAGTGAACCCCTCAGGTGTCAGAAATTCTTCGAAGGACTGAATAAGAATTATCTCAGGTGTATTTCGAGAAGATTTCTGCCAGCCTTTCCTTGTAAAGATTTCACTGCTGAAGATTAATATATAAACCCTCATCTGTTGCATCGGTTTTCCCACATTGGGTGTTTTCGGGGACAATTGTCCAAAAATAACGGTGTCTATGTGATTGATTCTTATGCTTGTATTTATTACTGTTCTATTCTTTGGATATACTTGAGTGATTATTGCAGTAGTGTTTATTTCAAAATATACTGGAAGAATTTTGTAAATAACGTATTGGAAGAATAGGTAGGAGAAATAAATCTATCATTGCAGTAGTATTTCAGGATTGAAATTTTCACAGAGATTGCAGCCCTTGCATCCAAGGGGCAGGAGGAGTAGTCGAGGCGGAAAAATGACGTCTCAAAGACCAAGTGCTTCCGGTGTGGCGAGTATGGTCACTATTCTACGCAGTGTCGTCTCAAGAAGAAGGACAAGGATGAGAAGCATGATCCGCAGGCTGCAACTGCAAAGATCGAGGAGGAGGAGTTCGCCATGATTTCCCACATATCTCTGTTGAGAATTTAGAGGGCTAGTGATTAAATCAAATTCTCTTCTTGATAATTACTTGTGAGCTTACTTGAGTTACTTATGTCTTCTCTTCTTTAGTTTATTTAGTCTTTCCATCAAGTCAATTATCAAAATACACGAGACACAAAATTAGGCTCCTAGAGCTAGGGCAAAACCTCTCCCTCTGGGAGAGGATAACCCATAAGGAATTCGTCTTATAGACTTTCAGTTGACAAGTACCATGACAATGAAAAACTCTTGACTCTTGTATGCCTCCAAGACCTTGTCATTGCTCCATTAGGCTTCGTATGCTGATCTTCCTTTCTGCACTCCCTTGTACTGACCCTAGGAAAGCTCGGTTCCTAGTGAACTCCTTTTCTTCTAGCCTCGGCCTCCTATACTCTTGATCTCAAGACCGAAATCACTTGTCCGATCTGTGATTGTCCTTGCTGGCTTCTCTTTCTTCTACGTACTTGTCCACACACTGGATTACAGTCTTGTTATTTCAACCTTCCTGAAGTTACTACATACATGCAAAGTAGATGTATACTTCACAACAGAGAGAGCCTATCACTGTGTTATCTCGTGATCCTTATTTGTTGTATTGCCTCCTTTTTATGCACCCAAAAACACTCTCTTCTTTGCACTGTAATCTTGGAACATGACATGGTAGATTTAACCCAAAACAGAGGTAACTTATACCATCTTCGCTTCGCTGTTCTGTCTCCTCTTGAATGTGCCAACTATACCTTTAATTCACCTTTAAATTCAGAACTTATCCGAACTTATCTTCCTGTGATCAAGCTCGAAAAACTCAGAGTTATCCGAACTGTTCTAATCTGCAATTGCAGTCCGAAAAACTCAGAGATGTGCGGATTTTTTTTTTTTGTTTATTTCTATCTGTCTTTTTTGCGCAGTCTTCTGGGGTATTTATAGTTGTTGGACCCTGTAATAAGTTGATCTGACCATGAATGGTTGTGACTGTTCATGAGCCGACTTTCCAGCAGTATTTTCCAGCCGACTTGAGAGGCTTATCTTCTAGTGTTAATGAGGCTATTTGAGGACTGCTTTGAGCATCCTTTTGGAGCATTTTCTTCACAGTTTCATGACAAGGTCTTGAGGCATATTCTGTTGACTAGACTCTTCATATACATGACTTTTAATTATATTTATAACTAGAAGACAAATCCTAATAGACATCAAGAAGAATGCTATTGACCTAAAATAAAACCTTGGTCATGAAACCCATGAGGCATGCATACCAAGAACATATTTTATTATCTTTGTCTTCTATGTCTTCTATGAGCGTCAATGATCTTGTCAAAAAGAGATCATCCACATACAAAATTAGAATGAGTGGCTCACCCTCTACCATCGAATAGTAAAGGTTGGGATCTACATCACTCTCGACGAATCCCATCTGTTGCAAATAATTGTCAATCCGACCATACCATGCCCTGGGAGCCTACTTGATCCCGTATAGAGCTTTTTTCAGTCTGCACACATGAGTGCGCCTCTCATGAGTCTTGAAGCCCTCTAGCTGTTCTATGTACACCTCTTCCTCTATCACCTCGTTCAAGAATGCTATCTTGACGTCCATCTGGTGAATCTGCCATCCCATCTGAGCTGCTAGGGGTATAGCTGACCTAATAGAGGTGTATCTCGCAACTGGGGCGAAAGTATCCTCGTAATCTATTCCTTCTTTTGTGCATACCCCTTTGTTGCGAACCTAACCTTGTACTTCTCTGGACTGCCATCCACAACGTACTTGATCTTGTAGATCAATCTAGAACCTATTGATCTGTCTTTCGGCCTTGGCACTACCTCCCAAACATCATTCGTCATGATAGAGCTATACTCTTCTACCATGGCATCTACCCACACTTGATGTTGTGTGGCTTCCTGAAAGTTGGAAGGTTATGCAACCTGAGCCACCAATGCTTGGTACCTGTCAGACTATTTGCGTTGTCTTTTGTTCGTCCTAGGAGTTACGGTAAACTCCTTTGCATCTTTCAATGTCTAACGAACTTCTCTGCTGGCTCGACCACTAGTGGTGGGAGGTCAACCAGCTCCTCGTCATCTTGTCCCTGTTGCTCCGTCTGCTAAGAACTCCCCGGATCTCTTACCCCTGAGGAAACACTAGTACTTGTCACTGTACTCGATCCCTGTGACTGTCTTGATTCCTCTTGTCGGTCCCACTGGCTGCCCCTGCTGCTAGACGAAAGGAGCTTCCGCTGACTGATTCTGATCACCTGCAGGCATCTCACGAGATCTCCTAAAAGCTCGGTCCTCCATGAAATTCACGTCTTGTCTCACTACAATCTTCCTACTGCTAGGAATGTAGATCCTGTATGCTTTTGAGGTCTCGCTATACCCAATGAGAAACCCCTTCTCTGCAGTCTGATCCAATTTGGTATGTTTTTCATCTGGCATGTGGCAATGAGCCACATTGCCAAAAATCCCGAAGTGACTAACTTCTGGCTTCTTCTGTGTGAAGACTCCTTTTGGCGTTTTCTTCCCCAATGCTCTATGAGGAGTCCTGTTCTGAATATACACTGCCGTGTTACATGCCTTTGCCCATAAAAATCTGGGCAAATCTTGGTCATATAACATAACTTTTGTAACCCCAACTATGGTTCTGTTTTTTTGCTCCGGTACTCCATTTTGCTGAGGATTATATGGAGTTGTCCATTCTCTTTTGATGCCTTCCTTCACGCAAAAATCTATGAAGTTTTTATCAATATATTCTCCACAATTATCTGAGCGAAGCACCTTGATGTTCTTCCCTATCGCATTTTCCACGAGAGCTTTAAACTCTCTGAAACGATCAAAGACCTCATCTTTAGTCTTCAAGAAGTAGATCCAGGTTTTGTTGGAATGATCATTTATAAAGGTGACGAAGTATTTGGCACCACTAAGAGCTCTAGTGGACATTGTGCCACAAATATCTGAATGTATAAGTCATAACACACCATTTGCTCTGTTGTCACTTCTTGGGATTGCTGCCTTAGCATACTTCCCAAGTATGCATCCTCTGCACACATCATCGTGTTCCGTCCCAAGTTCTGGAACCCATGTTATAGTTTCTCTGAGCATCTTGAGTGCTCCATGGTGTAGATTGTTGAGATTTTGGATAGCATCAGATGTGCTCTAGCTCTGAAACTTTGTGGAGGGGTTGGAACACATGAGATCTCCAAGACCCATAAATTGTTTGGAGAAATTCCACCTGGTGTAAAAGTTATTCAAATAATTAAATTTTTTAATGGGGACCCTAAGTGTAACTTAGGGGAATTGAAAAATTAAAGTGAATTAATTTACACGTGGTGAGAATGTTCTAAGTGACGTGTATCAAGCTTTCTCTAATCTTAGCCGTTGATTAGTGATTAGATCATGACTGTTGTTTTCTCAACGAGAAAAGTATTAAAGGAAGGCTTGGGGTCAGTTGGAGAACACACATATTGCAGTAGCACTTGAGCTAAGTCGAAATTCTGGGGTGCGGTTTGCTGAGAATTTTCGAGTGACCTTGCAGTGCTAGTGAGGGGCAGATCGACAAGGGATGTTCTGATTCGAGGCCGATAATACATACATCAGAGAGGCAGATCCATACTAGGTAGCGTAGAGGCCAGCAGGAGGAACGCAACCAGGCCAAGCTGACGTATAGATCACGCAGAGGGTGACGGAGAGGCAACGCAGAGGCCTTCAGGGTGATGCAGGGGCAACCTGTGTTGCATTGGGTAGGAGAGGATGACGCAGAGGCTGGAAGAGCTGCGCTGAGGGTTCCTGTGGGCCAGAAAGTGCTCGTATTCAGTGATTCCTGAAGGGTTTGAATCGGCCATATTTTTTGTCTCCGAGTGATAAGGTACAACTGCCGTGAAATTCTCTCTAGGGAAAACCACTACTGGTGCTTATGATGTATTCAGATTCTGCTTAATAATAAAACCCTCAAAGAGCTGCTGCACCGGTTTTCCTGCATTGGGTTTTTCCGGGGACATTTGTCCGAAAAATCATGTATGCCCTTTGTCATATGTGCGCTATGCTTTAGTAAATGATCTGTATGTGTAGGCTGCTAGTTGTGTTTACTTTGCTATTTTCTGAATATTTCTAAAAATAACTTGTATAATTAAATCACAAGTAGGAGAAGTAAATCAATACACTGTAGTAGGGTTTCTGTAATTTTGTATTTAGAAATTTTCACATGTCCCATTCTCCTTTGCCATAACTCATTCAACTCCTTCCCACTGCTACTGTCACTGCCTATTAGTGCCATTGGAGAGTTGAGTTGCAACTTGTACAATCTGTTGATTCAAGCTCCAATTTGTCTTACCTTCTTCCAACTTGAGTGTTTGACATACACTTTCTTCTCTACGAAGTGGACATCATACCCCTTATCCTGCAACTGGGATACTGAAATCAACTTCATACCCAATCCTGGCACATGCAATACATTTGTAGTGCTGGCGCTGGCTCCTGACTCCCTCTGAAAATCTATGGTATCTCTCCCCATTGGAGTACATTTCGTTTTGTTTCCCATAGTAATATGGAAGTCCATTTGCTCCTCCTTGTAGCTAGATAAATATTCTCTAACCCCTGTCATATGAGTTGATGCTCCACTGTCTATATACCAAACACTTTGTGAAGCTGATCCTGGCAAGCAAGCAAATTTGTCCTTCAACCTGGAAGATAAATTTGAAGCTTCCTGAATGTTAATTCTGTCCATGGTCATGTTGAAGAATTTAGTGTGCTATTCCTCTTTCCTCCTGGCACTGATTCTTCTAAAAAAACTCTCTGCGTCCAACCAAGGAATTTGTTTAGCGAAAAAACTGAGCTGCAATTGCTCCCTCTAATAGCTGGAATTACTAATACAGGCAACTTCGAATTATCTGCTAACCAACAATTGGAAAAGTGAATTGTTGCCCTCAGCAACTCAACCTGCCTGTCAATGATCTGCGCTGCCTCAAGAATTTCGGCCCATTGGTTGTACTGATCAGTGAAATTCTTTCTTCTTTGTCTAAGCTTCTCGGTTAATCATTTAAGCTCTGATACCATGTGAAAATTTCATTTATTGCAGCAACTGGAAATTATTGTTCTAACTGTAAATTTTAATTATGTAGTTTATTTGCTACGACAAACAATGAATAAAATCACAACTGCAATTTTCACCATAAAAATATTGCAGAAAATAAAATACGGGAAACTGAGAAATTCTAGCACACACAAGAATTTTAACACAATTATTTTTGGACAAATGTCCCCGGAAAAAATCAATGCGGGAAAACCAGTGTAGTAGATTAGGGTTTTATTATTATTTTTTTAGTAGCAATTCCGAGTACAATAATATAGATGCCCAGCCGGCAATCTAATCTGAGGGAAATACTGGGAAAATTATTGTGAGCATTTTTCTCACCCCACAGCTAATTTCTGCCATCAAAATTACCTCCCTAGCCTTTGTGCTGAGTCTCCTGCATCATCTTCTGTGCAAAGTTTACACTGGCCATATGAGAATTTCAACCTTCCTTCCTTTGCCTCTTTTGGGGACTGGAAGCCTTCCTCCCGGAATGCTACTGCCGTCCTCTTCCACCTGCTACTCACCCTCTGGCTCTATCTTCTTTGCTGAGCTTCTACTACTGAGAAAATCGAACTGCGTGGCTCTTCCACTTGCTACTCACCCTCTGGCTCTATCTTCTTTGTGGAGCTTCTGCTACTGAGAAAATCAAACTGCCTGGGCATCTGAGTATTTGCACTGGTGTATTGTCCATCTACCCATCAACTTCTTCTTATAATCTTCTGTTGTAGCACCAACGACTAAGATTAAAACATAATCGATGGCCCAAATTACTTCCCTATCGATCCATGTGAGTTTCTAAATGATTCTCACTTTATCTCAATCAATACTGTTTAATTAACCATATTTCCTAAGTTTAGACTTAGGAAATATTTGAAAATTGGTTAATAATCTAATTGAGATCTTCTAGGCGGAATTTCCAGAATGGAGCTCTCATGTATTCTAGCCTCTCCACAAATTTTCGTGGCTAGAACACATCCAATGCTACAAAAACTAACACCAGACAGGTACAAGGTGTTGGTGACAGAGGTCGTCGATAGAGAGCCTTCCACTTATGAGGAGGCTACACAACATTAGGTGTGGCATGCCATGTTGGAGTAGTACAATTCCATTATGATCAATGATGTATGAGTGGTTGTGCCTAAACCTGTGGATAGGTCAGTTGTAGGCTCTAGATGGATCTATAAGATCAAGTATGCTATAGATGGCAGCGTGGAAAAATACAAGGTTAGGTTCGTGGACAAAGGATACGTGCAGAAGGAAGGCATAAATTACGAGACCTTCACACCAGTGGGCGGATATACCTTTATCGCTGTTGTGATATCTCTAGTAGTGCAGATGGTATGATATATTCACTAGATGGATGTCAATACAACTTTCTTGGATAGGGTGATAGAGGAGGAGGTGTATATTGAATAGTCAGAAGGATTTGAGATGCATGAGAGAGACATGCATGTATGCAGGTTGAAGAGAGCGCTATACAGACTCAAGCAGGCTCCTAGGGCATGGTATGGTTGGATTGATTGCTACTTGCAGCAGATGGGCTTCATGAAGACCAAGGCAAATTCCAAACTCTACTATCTGATGGTAGAAGGTGAGCTACTCATCCTAGTATTGTATGTGGATGATATGTTCTTAATAGGGTTATCAGGGCTCATAGAGGACTGTAAGAGGGACTTGGCAGTTGAGTTCAAGATGAAGGATTTGGGACTAGTCCATTACTTCCTAGGACTAGAGGTATGGTAGACGGATGGGAAGAATTTTCTTGGGAAAGGGAGATATACTATGGAGATCCTGAAGAGGTTCAGAATGCAGGACTGTAGACCCATGTCCATGCTTATGATTACCAACTGGAGAAAGATAGATGCATTAGAGGACAAAGCACTGGACCCAACCTTGTATAGGCAACTCTTAAGATTTCTCATGTATCTGGTCAACACAAGGCGAGCCATTTGTTTCGCGGTCAACACTCTCGGTGAGTTCATGGTGGAGCTGAAGAGAGTACAATGGACAACAACGCGACATGTATTGAGGCATCTACATGGTACAATTGAGCATGGTTTGAGATATGCTCCAGGTGATGGTGTTAGTTTGATGGGATACATAGATGCAAACTGGGTGGCAGTTCAGTGGATTGGAAAAGTACCTTAGGATGCTGCTTCAACATTGGATCAGGGGTTGTATCTTGGTACGACAGGAAGCAAAAGTCCGTGGCACTGAGTTCTACAGAGGAAGAATACATGATAACGAACATGGACACATGCGAAACTATTTGGCTTCGGAAGCTGGTAGTGGGATTGTTTGGTCAATGATTAGATTCGACTAGTATTTGCTCTGATAATCAGAGTTGCATTAAGCTCTCCGAGAATCCAGTCTTTCATCATAGGTCGAAGCATATCGACATCAGATACCACTTCACCAGAGATTGTGTACAACGTGGATCAAGTCGACTACAATATGTTCCCATAGATTAATACCTTGCGGATATGTTGATTTTTGGTCGCATCAGATGTGCTCTAAGTCTCAAATTTTGCAGGGAGGCTTAGGCACATGTATTCCAAAGAACCCAGAAAGCGTTTTGGAAAATTCCACCCGGATTGTTTTTCATGGAAATAATTAATTATTTTTAATGGGACCCTAAGTCTAAACTTAGGAAATTAAAATAATTAAAGGATATTAATTAAAACAAGGTGTGAATCTTCTAGAAAAGATGAATATCAAGTCAAGTTAATCTTAGCCGTTGATTAACGATTTAATCTTGGCCATTGAAGTCTCAACGAGAATATTATAAGGAGGACTTGATGGGGCATTTGGAAAATACAACGAAAGACCGACAAAGTCTAGAGATCGAAATTCTTTAGTGAGCAGTGCTTAGGGAGAAGATCAATTAAGTTGATTCTTGCAGAGAGGGGCAGAGATAATTTCCGGTTGGAAGGTCATTTCCTAAGTTGAGAATACCTAGCAGAGAAGGTAGAGGGCAATACGTAGAAGAGGCAACGTAGTGCCACGTAGAGGCAGTGCTGCATCCTTGAGGAGATCCGAGATACAGCTGACGATTAGTTAGATCTAGTGCCGGAGTGCCGGGGTGTGAGACCGGAAGGGCCAAAGATTAGTGTCCAGCGAGCAGAAGAGCCAAGAATCAGAGGTGATGCAGTCCCCTCGCAGAGTGGCGCAAAAATGCACAGAGGCTGCGCAGAGGCAGTGTAGGGCTCATCAGCTCAGTGTTTGGTCAGTCAGGATTTTCCAGTGTCAGTGTGAGGTAATCCTCACTAGCTCTTTTTCAGTCAGATTCTCTGTGTGGATGGCCAGTAAGGCATCCTAGATTGTATTCAGAATTACTGCATAATAATACACACCCTTAGCTGTTGCACCGGTTTTCCCAAGTTGGGTTTTTCCGGGGACTTGGTCCAAAAATAACGGTGTCATGTGTCTATTGTTTATTCTTGCTCAGATCTTGTTTCCGCACTTATTTATTTTCCGCGGTTTAATTTTGTGAAGGCTATAGTGTATGGGGTTCAATATTTACCGTAGAACACAGTAAATAATTTGTTCAAGAAATTAACAAATAGAAGAATTCTCATCAGTTGCTGTAGTATGATTTCGGGTGTAGAAATTTTCGCATGGTATCAGAGCTTGTTTGACAGTGCAAGAGGAGCAAGAGAGCAGACCAAAAGGATCCAGCGTTGAAGAAGAAGTAGGAGATCAAAGAGTTGCGTAAGCAGCGTGTCGATTTCCCTAGTGATTGCGTAGTCCAAGCTAGGACGACTAGATTTGCAAGGAAATCTCTCTGAGTGAGTCGATAGAGAGGTAGGATTTTCCAGTTTGCAAATGTCAGAGGCAGAGGGAGCAGCGCAAATCAGTAGCTGGTGGGACACAGTTTTCTTGTAGCCTAGTGCAGAAAGCATCAGAAGAGAGAAAATACATATTTAGGGGAATTCCAACCTCAGAGAGTTTCTTGCCCAAGAAATTTTAATTTCCTATTCTAGAAGTAGCGAGATCGTGATTTATTTGGCTTGCTCCAGCAGGGAGTGCATAGAGCCAGCTGCGCAGAGGGTTAGAGGCAGTAGTTTAACATCTGATTGGGTGAGATGGCAGCTAGTGGGTTTCGTGATCAGGATTGGTTGGAGGGTGCCTCCAACTAGGTAATCTGGAAGGCAAGGATCTCCTTCCTTCTGGATGAGCATGAACTCAAGGCCTTCATCGACAATGCAGTAGCTGAACTGGTAGATGCAGCACCATTGAGAGCCTTTGAGAAGCGCATGGCAAAAGCCAAACGGTTGATGCTCGATGGAGTGAAGGATCACATAGTTTCACATATTGCTGGCAAAGGGATAGGTAGGGAAATGTGGGAAGCATTGGCTACGTTGTATGAGGGGTCTTTCGAGCAGCAGAAGATGTTCTTGTAGGAAAAGCTGCGGTCTACCAGGATGTAGAAGGGAGAACGCATTGATCCATTCCTTGCAAAACTTCAGGAGGTCCGAGATCAGCTGACAGTTGTGGGAGCAACTCCTCAAGCCACAGAGATGGTCAAATTTGCCTTGAATTCTGTGTCCGAGAATATCAAGTCTTTGTCCAGAGCATCCTGTGCAGAGAGAAGTTTCCGGACTGGGAAGGAATGTGGGCCGCTCTTCAACAGGAAGAGATGAGGAGAGACTTACTCAAGTGTAAACTTGATGGTAGTAGCAACATTGGGACGAAGCCTAAGAAGGAGGAGGAGAATGCAACCCTTGCATCAAAGGGGCAGCAGGAGCAGTGAAGACGAAAGAAGGACGTCTCAAAGATTAAATGCTTCCGGTGTGGCGAGATGGGACATTACGCTACACAGTGTCCTCTCAAGAAGGACAAAGATGAGAAGCATGATCCGCAGGCTACAACTGCGAAGATCGAGGAGGAGGAATTCACGATGATTGCCCACATATCTCTAGGGGAGAATTGGGGTGATCTAGAGCTGTAGTTCAACATAACTGCAGTTGGGCAGGATCCTTGAGGAGTCCACCTCTTGGATCATCACCTTGCTACGGGAGCGCAAATCAGAAGTAGTAGGATGGACAAGTATCAATTGGTGCAAAGGAGTGCATAAGTGAAAGTGCAGTGGCTAGAGAGCGCCAAAGTCTGAGCAATGTAGAGCAGAGTTGGCAGTAGTGCAGGGAGGCATAGTGCAGAGTCAGCAACAACGCAACAGCTTCAGAGGAACAATGCAGAGACTACCAGCAGTCAGATCTTCAGTACAATATGCATCCTACTAAACACTTTGTTCCGATTTGTATGTTTTTCTGTTGCAATGAGCAACAGAGTTGCAGTGTAGTGGCATTGGCAGTAGTACGCAGGGTCAGCAACAACACGGATGCAGCAACACAGTGTTGCTGGGCAGCAGTGTCAGACATCAGTAGCGCAGAGGGAGATGTTGCAGAATTAAAGCAGTACTTCAACTGGATGTATTGCTAGAGCACATTCCTCGCTAAGAGGGAGTGTTGATTTCTTGTAGCATCGAATGTGCTCTAAGTTTTAAATTTTGCAGGGAGGCTTAGGCACATGTATTCTAAAGAACCTAGAAAGCGTTTTGGAAAATTCCACCTGGATTGTGTTTTATGGAAATAATTAATTATTTTTAATGGGACCTTAAGTCTAAACTTAGGAAATTAAAATAATTAAAGGATATTAATTAAAATAGGGCGTGAATATTCTAGAAAAGACGAAGATCAAGTCAAGTTAATCTTAGCCGTTGATTAACGATTTAATCTTGATTGTTGAAGTCTCAACGAGAAGATTATAAGGACTTGATGGGGCATTTGGAAAATACACCAAGAGACCGACAAAGTTTGGAGATCGAAATTATTTAGTGAGCAGTGCTCAGGGAGAAGATCGATCGAGTTGATTCTTGGAGAGAGGGGCAGAGATAATTTCCGGTTGGAAGGTCATTTCCTGTGCCGAGAATACACAACAGAGAAGGCATAGGGCAATATGTAGAAGAGGTAGCGTAGCAGCTACGCAGTGCCACGCAAAGGCAACACTGCAGCCTTGAGGAGTTCCGAGATTCAGTTGAGGATCAGTCAGATCTAGTGTTGGAGTGCTGGGGTGTGAGACTGGAAGGGCCAGAGATCAGTATCCAACCAACAAAAGAGCCATCAATCAGAGGTGACGTAGTCCCCATGTAGAGTGACGCAAAACTGCGCATAGGCAGCGTAGGGCTCATTAACGCAGTCTTTGGTCAGTTAGGATTTTCCAGTGTTAGTGTGAGGTAATCCTCACTAGCTCTTTGTCAGTCAGATTCTTTGTGTGGATGGCTAGTAAGGCATCCCAGTTTGTATTCAGAATTACTGCCTAATAATACAAACCCTCAGCTATTGCACCGGTTTTCCCATGTTGGGTTTTTCCGGGGACTTAGTCTAAAAATAATAGTGGCGCGTGTCTATTGTTTATTCTTGCTCAGATCTTGTTTCTACACTTATTTATTTTACGCAGTTTAATTTTGTGAAGGTTGTAGTGTATGGGTTTCAATATTTACCATAGAACACAGTAAATAATTTGTTCAGAAATTAACAAATAGAAGAATTCAAATCAATTGCTGCAATAGGATTTCGGGTGTAGGAATTTTCACAGGATATTCTCACAAAGGCCTTGAGTAAGGCAAAATTTATCTACTTTAGGGATAAGTTGGGAGTGCTGGAGAACACCTTCCTTGCTAAGAGGGAGTGTTAGTTTTTGGTAGCTGCAAACAAGTGTTCTAGTCTCAATGGTGTCTATGAAGCTAGGAACACATTTAGTCCAATACCCAGAAAATGTTTCAGAAGAAATGCCTTATGAGATTAACTAGCCAATTATTAAATATTTTCCTAAGTCTAACTTCGGAAAATTAGTTAATTAAGTCAGATTAATTGACGTAAATCGATTTTGCTCTAGAGATTTCCGGAAGAGTCACTTGATGGGGTCAAGGTGATCTTAGCCATCAATTATGATTAGATCATGGCCGTTGGTTGCTCAACGAGAGATTATAGGAGCAAGACGATGGGGATTTGGAGAACACACAAAGACACTTAGAGATAGCAAATTGCAGTGATAGCAAGGGCGTAGAGGGAGACACCAACAACAGGGTTTTAATAGAGAGATTGGGAAGAGGATATCCGGAGAAATTCTCCATAGAGATTCCAACATTCCAGAAGAGGAAGGGAGGTTGAATTCTTTTGTAGGGAGGCTGTACCAGACAATGCAAATTAGCTAGTGTGGACAGTTGGGTATTAAATTGATTTCTAGTTGTCAGAGATAGGTGCCAGAGGAGGTGTGAGTTACTCAATAGATTTGCAAGAGGTAGGGTTCATTGCTGGAGCTGATTGTTAGGGGCAGTGCGAGTTCCAGAGAGAGCCACACGCATTTTTAGTTTAGCCAATGCATGTAGCAAGTATAGAGTGCGAATTGCACTGTGGAGGCTAAGTTAATTTTGCAGAAGGAAACTTGGGTTTCGAGATTGATTTTGCCAATGGAGATATTGTATGCCCGATCTTTGCCAATGAGTGGAAAGCTGATTGTATTTCTCAATTTTGCTGAAGATTTATTAATAATATAAACTCTCATCTGCAAAATTGGTTTTTCTCAGATTGGGGTTTTTCCAGGGACAATTTGTCCAAAAACCGGTGTTAATTATTTTGTGTGTGTGCATTATTTCTCAGTTCCTTTATATATTTGTAAAGATTGTAGTAGTGAATTAATCATTATTTTTCGTAATTTAATTTCTAAAGATAAATAATCTCTAGTAGATAGAAGATTAAATTGCAGTTGCTTCAATTAGGGAAATTTCACATGGTTAACATGCAATAGGCTCAGTATTGATGTAGGAAGACTTTCTGATAGCCTTTTAGAGTTGAAATCTCAATAAGAGGGAATATTCAAAATATACACATGATAAAGAGATGCTCGCTATTATGCATGCATTAGCTAAGTGACGATAATATCCTTCAGGAAGTAAGTTTTTGATACATATTGATTAGAATAGTTTTCATTGCCTACTATGACAAAAATCCTTGTCCACTGAACAACAAAAGTGGATAGAGAAAATTTACACCTTTGATATGGAAATTACAAAAAATGTGGAAGGATAATGTGGTTGTTGATGCACTATCATGAAAAGACGAAGATGTAATAGCATAGGTGGCATTGATTGTGATCCTTGATTGGTTAGACGAAAAACACATTGAATGTGCCACAGATCTTGAATCTTATTCCATCATCAATAACTTGTTCTAAAACCCAAAATTAGGATGGAGAAATGAAATTCTTTGGTACAATGATAAGATCTTTCTATCTCCATTCTTAAAGTTTAACTTGAAAGTCTTAAAGGAATCACATCACTCTTTAGCTACATACATGTAGGGTTTTTCAATACCTACTATAATGCACACCAATATTTTTTTTGGAAAGGGATGAACAAAGACATCTGGGAGTACATTGCCAAATGTGACATATATGTCAAAGAAATAAGAGAAAATGCTATGTCACTAGGGTTACTCCACAGTATACACCTTCCTAACCAAAACTGGGAAGAAATTTCTGTGGACTTCGTTGAAGGGTTGCCCATGTCCAATGGAAAAGATAAATTTTTTGTCATGGTTGGTAGTTTAAGTATGCACATTTCATAGGCGTAAGGAAAACAGATTCAAAAAATCATATCGTTGTATTTTGCAAGAATCTTTATAAGTTGCATGGTTTTTCAAAGGTCATTATCAGTGGTCGGGATTCAAAATTTAAAGGCAATTTGTGGAAAGACTTGTTGAAGCATACTGAGATATCCCTTAATAAGGACTCGACATATTGTTGAGATTTTGGGTAGCATCGAATGTGCTCTAGCTCTGAAACTTTGTGGAGGGGCTAGAACACATGAGATCTCCAAGACCCAGAAATCGTTTGGAGAAGTTCCACTCGGTGTAAAAGTTATTCAAATAATTAAATTTTTCTAATGGGGACCCTACGTCTAACTTCGGGAAATTAAAAAATTAAAGTGAATTAATTTACACATGTGGGTGAGAATGTTTTGAGTGACGTGGATCAAGATTTTCTAATCTTAGCCGTTGATTAGAGATTAGATCACAGTCATTGATTTTTCAATGAGAAAAGTATTAAAGGAAGGCTTGGGGTCAATTGGAGAACACACACATTGCAGTAGCACTTGAGCTAAGTTGAAATTCTGGGGCGTGGTTGGCTGAGAATTTTCGAGTGAGCTTGTAGTGCCGGTGAGGGGCAGATCGGCGAGGGATTACACTGATCCAAGGCCGAGAATACATAAATTAGAGAGGCAGCGCAGAGGCCAGCAGGAGGGATGCAACCCAGCCGGGCTGACGTAGAGGCAACGAAGGGGTTGATGCAGAGCCTTCAAGGTGACGCAGAGGCAGTGCAGAGCCCATAAGGGTGACACAGGGGGAGCTTGTGCTGCGCAGAGGCTACGCTTGGCAGGAGAGGCTGACGCAGAGGCTAGAGGGACAACGTTGGGGTTCCAGTGGGCTAGAAAGGGCTCATATTCAGTATTTTCTAGAAGAGTGACTCTTCGGTTGAATCAACCATATTTTTTGTCTCCGAGTGATAAGGTACATCTACCGTGAAATTCTCTGTTGTGCAAGCCACTAATGGTGCCCTTGATGTATTCATAGTCTGCTTAATAATAAAAACCCTCTAAGAGCTGTTGCACTGGTTTCCATGCATTGGGTTTTTCCGGGAACTTTTTTCCGAAAAATCATGTGTGTCCTTTGTCATTTGTGTGCTATGTTTCAGCAAATGATTTATATATTTGTAGGCTGCAGATTGTGTTTGCTTTGATGTTTTTCTAAATACTTCGGTTAACTTGTTAATGAAATAAAACAAGTAGGAGAAGTAAATCAACATATTGCAGTAGGGTTTCTGTGTTCATAAAATTTCACATGGTATCAGAGCGATTGCAAATTAAGCTGAAGCCATCAGCAAGAGGCTGAAGAATTTTTGCTGCAGGAGGGCAGCTGAAGCTCACAAATCCAGGAAGAGGCAATGCAACACTAGATGGACAACGCAGACCTAGTAGAAGGGTGATGCAGAGCCAGTCTGCTCACGCAGAGATGACGCAGGACCTAGTGGGTGACGCAGAGCGTGTCAGGCTCACGCTGAGCTGACGAAGGCCCTAGAGGGTGACGCAGTCCAAGTTGGAGTGATGCTGTGTCGGTTGCCGGGGCTGGAAGTGCAGTTTCTGCTCTTCAAAGTTGCTGGTGGGGCTTCGGTTCTGTGGTTGTAGAATAATGCCTAGAATTGTTGACAAAGTAAGGGAAACATTCCCTCAGCAGATTTTCTTGCCAAGAAATATGAGATTCGATCAGGAGGAGTGATCGTAGAGGGTTGATTCGGCAGAATTGGTGAAGGATTTCTGGGAGGGGAGTCATTTGTCAGAGGGAGCATACTCTCTAGAGGGTTTTTATCGCCAAGAAACTCAGATCCGGTCTTTTGCTAAGTGTAGTAGTAGTAGAAGGGAGAAGAGCGCTTGCTTCGACAGTTGAGCAGAGATGGCCCCATATGGACTGAGAGATCAGGATAGGTTAGACGGTGTGTCTAACTTTGCTATCTGGAAAGCCAGAATCCCGACAATCCTTGAGGAGTATGGCATCAAAGACCACACTTAGATCGCCTTGGTTGTGCCGACCAATGTTGATGCTCTGAAGAAGTTCAATGAAAATCAGGCACGGGCAAAATGCTTGATCATGGATGGAGTGAAAGATCACGTGGTCCCACATATTGTTTAGAAGAAGACGACAAACGAGGCGTGGACAACATTGACCACGCTGTATCAAGGTAGCTCCATCCAGAGGAAGATGCTTCTAGAGAATCAGATGCAGATGTTCTAGATGCACAAGGGAGAGGAGATCGATCCATTCCTCTTTAGATTGCAGACTATCCGAGACCAGTTGATAGCCATGGGGGCAACTCTGGATGATGGACTAATGGTGAGGACTACCCTGAATGTAGTCACCAATGAGTGGGAGACATTTGTCCAAAGTATCTTGGGCAGAGCACAACTCCCAAATTGCGGGGACATGTGGGCAATCCCTCGTTAGGAGGAGATTGGGAGGATAACCAAGAGGGAATTCAGCAGCGAAGGAGTCGCATTTAAGAAGGAGGAGGAGGAAGATGCAGCCCTAGCATCTAAGGGACAACGACCTCAAGGGGAGAAGAAGAAGGACCTATCCAAGGTCCGATGCTTCAGATGTGGAGAATTGGGACACTTTGCCAATACTTGTCCTAAGAAGAAGGGCAACGAAGATTCAGATTCCAAGGCAACAATAGTGAAAGGGGATGATGGCAGCGAAGATGATGTGGCCATGAGTGCTCATGTACCTTGAGAGAAGAGGTGGGTTGACATAGATCTGTAGATTGAGCTACAGATGGTGGCGGGATCCTTGAAGTGCCCAAACTCTTGGATCACATCCGGCTGCAGGAGCCTAAAGACAGTCGCAGGATGATTGGAGTCAGTGGGTGCAGAAGATCATGGAGAAGTAGAGGCAATGCTAGGATGCTAGAGAGTAGAGAAGCGCAGTGCAGTTGCAATAGCAACATGGAAGCAACAACGCATAGACTTATGGGATTTCAGCAGCGCAATGCAGTTGCAACAACAACGTGGAAGCAACAATGCATAGGTTGATGGGATTTCAACAGCGCAGAGGCAGTGCTTACGCAGTGCAGAGCAGCAGACAGCGCAGAGCTTCAGAGGGTCAACGCAAAGCAGCAACATAGGGTGCTTTGATGATGAGATGCAGCGAAACTTACTTGTTTGTCAGTTGATTGGGTGATTGTTCTTCAGTTGCTTACTTCTCAGCGACTGAGTTGGAGTGCAACAGTTAGCAGTGGCAGTGCTATAGGCAGCGTGATGGAGCAATTTTAGAGGGAGCTGCAGTACAAATGTGGGAGTGTTAGTGGCAGTGACATGGGCAGCAGTACAGAAAGCAGCAACGCAGTGGATGAAGGGCAGCAGGCCGAGTATCAGCAGCGCAGGGGACCGATGCCATAGATCAAGCCTTTTCTACTCTTCGCCGTTGATTAGAGATTAGATCATGACCGTTGATTTCTCAACGAGAAAATTATTAAAGGCAGGCTTGGGGTCAGTTGGAGAACACACATATTGCAGTAGCACTTGAGCTAAGTCGAAATTCTGGGGCGTGGTTTGTTGAGAATTTTCGAGTGAGCTTGCAGTGTTGGTGAGGGGCAGATCGGTGAGGGATTACACTGATCCGAGGCCGAGAATACATAAATTGAAGAGGCAGATCCATACTAGGCAGCGCAGAGGCCAGCAGGAGGGACGCAACCCAGCGATGCTAACGCAGAGGTTGTGCAGGGGATGACGCAGAGCCTTCAAGTTGAAGCGTAGGCAGTGCAGAGCCCAGAAGGGTGACGTAGGGGTAGCTTGTGTTGAGTAGAGGCTATACTGGGCAGGAGAGGCTGACGCAGAGGCTGGAGGGACAACGTTGGGGTTCCAATGGGCCAGAAAGGGCTCATATTCAATGTTTTCCAGAAGAGTGACTCTTCGGCTGAATCAATCATATTTTCTGTCTCCGAGTAATAAGGTACATCTGCCATGAAATTCTCTGTTGGGCAAACCACTACTGGTGCCCTTGATGTATTCCGATTTTGCTTAATAATAAAAACCCTTTAAGAGATGTTGCACCGGTTTTCCCACATTGGGTTTTTCCGGGGACTTTTGTCCGAAAATCATGTGTGTCCTTTGTCATTTCTGCGCTATGTTTCAGTAAATGATCTGTATATGTGGAGGCTGCAGATTGTGTTTGCTTTGATGTTTTTCTGAAGACTTCAGTTAAATAACTTGTTAATGAAATAAAACAAGTAGGAGAAGTAAATCAATATACTACAATAGGGTTTCTGTGTTCAGAAATTTTCACACATCATCTTCAAACAAATGGTCAAACTGAAGTTGTAAGCAAATGCTTCCAAGCATTTGTTTGTGACAGATAAGCAAAAGTGATTTTAGTGATTACATCGAGCAAAATGGTGGTATAATTCTACTTGTCACAGATTAGCCAAAATGACCCCTTTCCGAGCTTTTTATGGTTAGGAACCACCAAAATGGAAAGAGTTTGTAGTGTTTGATTCTAAGGTGGCAGCAGTAAGAAATCAACTAGCTGAAGGTTAGGAGGTCATTCAATTACTAAAACCAAGAAAATTAATTATGAAGACCGACCATAGCAACAAAATTCAACATGATGAAGGAATAATTATTTTAGAACCAGAAGGCATTCTCTCCACTAGAACGGAAATGACTCCATTCTAGAACTGTTAAAAAATATCTAATTAAATGGAAGAACCTTGTGGAAGAGGATTCGTCATAGTATATAGTATAAGTTTCTGCTACAATTTATAGCCTATAATTTCTAAGTTCTTAGCTCTTGATTTCTCCATATAATTTTAATGCGTTCAATCATCTTCAAAATAAATGTGTTTAGAAAATAAAGCTTTGGGTGCTGATGACTGGTATCTTTATTTGATGGTTTAGGGGTTTGTGGTTTTTGTGTTTATAAGCAGCGTGAGTCACCATGCTATGGCTTTATATGCACAATTATTTGAACTACTTTATTGCCTTTTATTGTAACAGCGGGCAGATGCATCCACAGATTGGAAGGAGTTCACAACAGCAGATGGGAGAAAGTAAGTAGTTCTTGGTCGCTTATCATTGGATTTAAGAATTGTGAAAATTTGTTTTAGATTGTTAGGGTTATAACTCTATGAACAGTTAGTGATAACACTGTTATTCATATTGGAGCATAGTGCTAGTTCATTCATGCAACCACGTAGAAACTATTTTAAGTTCGAGTTTGTACTTTTCTGTTTTATTTCTGTCACAGGTATTATTACAATAAGGTCACAAAACAGTCAAAGTGGACAATGCCAGAGGAAATGGAGGTCTGTGTTACTTTCTTGCTAGTCTGCAGGAGATGTTTTCATCTTTTTTGTTGATTACTTTGAAAGATCTGTGCATGTTATAGTGTGAATTGGAGATATCTAAAGTAATTTATTTTCTCTTATCAGGCAGCTCGGAAGCAGGCAGTGCAAGCAGCAATGGCCATCAGTGTTCCAAAAGCTGAAGTTGGCACCCCAGCAGTGTCACCAGTATCTGTAGCTATCACAGCCTCTCCTTTGATAACATTTCCAAATGTATCTGTTGCTAACTTCTACTCCACCAATAAAACCTCTGGCTCTATATCAGCAGCATCAGCGACCAATGTAGCAACCTTGCTGCAGACATCTTCAAGCTTATCTTGCTCTGTGGCTCCTCTGAAAGAATCTCCCTCTGCTGCTGTTTTGTCATCCACAATGCTCGCATCTATTGCTGCTTTGTCAAGCACCACAGTTAGTCTGCCTGTAACTGTCATGGCTTCAGCACCCTCTTCTTTGTGTACTGCTTTATTGAAGGCATCGACTTCAGAAGCAATTATGTCTGTAACATCTAAAACTGCTGCAGAAACTACATCACTTGGAACATCTGCAACTGTCGTAGCAGCTACATCTGCTGGAATGTTGGCACGTGATTCAGAAACTGTTTCTACTGCAGCAGTCTCCTCTTCCATGGCAGTTTCACCTGCTGCACCATTGTAAGTGTTTTATTTCGATATTTACTTTCTGATTGTATCCCAACAGTCTGCATTATTTGTAGAATGGTGACTATGATAGTACTATATTTCAGGAAGAATTGGTTCTTTCTCAGTTATGAAACATTGAAATGCAATTGTATGTGTATTTTGGGATATAGTTTTGAAATGAGAACAGCAGAAATCCATAAGCCATTTGACACTAAAAATCCCTTTCTTCGATATGTGGAAAAAGTTTGAAAAATAAGAAGAAAACAGTGTTGGTACCCATGAATGGATTAAACATGGTGGCTGAAAATGCTTTATCTTCTACAGTGAAAATGAACTTAAAGAAACCCTAAACTTCATTGTTCTCCCAAGCAAACGAAATTATTCCACCTTTTTAGTCTGTTAAGCATATAGCAGGGTCTTCTAAAGTTCTACTCCAGGGAATTCTTCAGAATTTGTAAATTTAATAGAAATGTACAATGTACGAAGTAGGAGGGAGGTAGCTAAACCATTTGTGAGGTTTATGATGGCCAATAAAAATGCGTTTATTGTTTGTCATTCTTCCTTTTACAAGAATATGGGGAGGTGTTAATATTAGTTAACAATGGTATGTTCTATGCTTAGCACAGTTACTTCAATGTCCTTTAGTAGCCCAATGATAATTTCCAATAGCAGTCACATTAACCATTAATCACATTGATAGTAACTGTAGATAGAACATGAAATAACAAAATGTAGAAGACAAGCCAAGACAAGAGGACACCAGATTTGGCGGATACCAGGAAAAAACCCTAAGATGGGGAAAACCCTTTGATCAATTCTTCTTATTATTATATCAAATGGTCAACAGAGAGAGAGAGTACAAAAAGTCAAAATTGACTTGCCAAATCAAAGTCAAAACAACCCTGTCAAATCTGCAGTCAACTGCAGTCAAATTCACCCTAACCAGAAAATCAAAGATGGTCAACGCATCAGCAAATCAACCTCTTTGGATCTCGGTCAAAGGCAGTCAAACTCGGCCTTTTGGAGTAGTCAAAGTCAGCCCAAAACAGTCACAAAGTCAGCTGTCAAACTTGGTCAAATTCTGCCCTGAAAGTCTGCGGTCAACCTGCAATTTATCTGTGGTCAAAGTGCTCAGATCGCCTCGATTTCTGGCCAAATAGTACGGCCTGCCCAAACAGAAAACTGCCCAAAGGATCGAACTCAAATTCTGCCCAGAAAGTCAAAGTCAACACTATCAAACTGCAGGAGAATTCTGAAATTTTTGGACCTGTAATTGCCCTGAAATTTGTCCTCCTTGCCACACTTGTGAGAGAAAAGATATGTCCAATAGTTGTACGAACCAATGAGAGGAGAGAGAAGAATGTGTGAGGTGAGATGATGCCAAATAAGGTTTGATGTCTCTTATATTTATACAAGTCGTTGGGGCTCAAGTGACATGTCCATTGGGCTTCATGAGCCGACTTGATGATGTGGCCGACCTTGATAATTTGCACATGTGTGGGCATAAATTCAAAAACACATTTATGCTTATCCAAATTTGATGATCTTTAGGTCAATTTTGGTCCTCTCGAAAAGAGGAATTCAATGCAATAATCATCTTCATCAAATGAGCAGTTGAATAGTGGAATTTGGCCCTAGTTGCCAGTTTTAACACTCCCTCTCATCTAAGGAGAATTCCACCTTCTAATCCATCATGCCATCCTGTCATCATGTATGATCTCTGCATCTCATTTCAACTCTGCTGAACAACAATGTAATAATGAAGAAGAATTGATCGAGAGTGAGTCACAAGACCTTGCCACTCTCCATTGAAAAAAGTCAGTCCAGGGGTAGAACCCCAATCAGATTTGATTCTGAATGATCAAGTTGTTGAACACCATGCATCCTAGACATAGGGAGTATGGCAGTACACGATGCTTCAATCTGTAGTGCTATGGCCCCTATCCACTTTTCCTAACTCATTGGCCAGATGAGAGGTACTTCCCATGAGTCCCAGACTACATGGGTAGGATGTATGCTGGGGCATCCGTAGGATAAGGTGAACCACTCATCTTGCTCATATGCCATAGGAGAAGGTGAATCACTCATCCTCTGCATATATCATCAATCGTAGGGGAAGGGGAACCACTCACCCTATACCCATGTCAACCATGGGGTATCATAGGGGAAGATGAACCACTCATCTTGTACACAACACACCTATAGGGGAAGGTGAACCACTCACCCTATAGTTGCTCATAGCTCCAAGAAGTACCCCAAGCCCCTAGGAGCTCCCAGTGCTCAATGTCCAACTCAAGCAGGACCCTCATGGAAGGGTCCTTCCATGACTCCACGTCTCTCTCGAAAGGCTAAGAATTTGACCTTCTCCAAGAGCTTCGTGAGAATGTCAGCAATCTGCTCATCAATCCTAATGTGTTAGAGCCTTATTGCTCCCCATTGTACCATATCTCGGATAAAGTGGTACTTGATGTCAATATCCTTGGAGCGGTCGTGGCAGGATTCTTTGAAAGGCGAATCTCACTCTGGTTGTCGCAATAGATCAAGGTGTGTTATATGGGATTTGTGATTGCAGACAAAAGTATCTCCCCTAGGTTTGGTGGTCAACCTAGACCAACAGAGAGACAAGGAACTCAATGCTTTTCCTTAAAGTAAATAGATGACGGAGTGAGGCCAACCTGGAACCTGTTGCATGCTTCGCTCATTCTTTAGCTTGGAAGCTCCAATTCCAGCTTCGATTGCCAAAATTAGAACCTTCACAGTCAGATAACACAAGCCAAGAAGCTACGAGATCTATGCAGTATCATCTAAATACTCTATTCAATAGATCAACATGGTATTGAAATATATGAAGTAACAACATCACATATAGGGAAACAAAGAATTATTTACATTAATATTAATTAATGGAAGGAGATTACAACCATAAGTAGCAGTTGATCTTGTAGAAGAGCCCCTCCAAGTTGTTGACTTGTCCTTTCCTTGTCACAACCATTTATTCATTTTCTCATTCTAATCTTTGCATATGCAATATGGTAAATATATAGAATAGTGGGGTAAGTTGGGAGTTCTTATCCAATTACCATTTTAAGGTTTTAGATCCACTTTTTATGGAGGGATAAGATCAAAGGATAAGTGGTGAAAACTTCAAAGTGGGGTAGGATAGGATCTGAATGTTTAATCCAAGGTAAGTGGTTGAAACAACTTCTGGAAACTCCTAGAAAGTGAAGCTTCTGTAATCTTGATCATTCTCCTGGATTTCTAAAACCGACGCAGGTGCAAAGGGTATTGGAAATAGTAAATACTGAAAGGGGGGCTGAATTAATATTTCTTATTAATTGTTATTTTTTCCAGTTAGATCACTTATATTTAGAACACAAAATGAACAATAAGAATAAATGCTTTTATTAATTTATTCTTTACAATAAATCAAGTACAATATATGTAGGGCTCCAACACTAGATGAAGACACTGATCTTCAATCTCCCAGGCTCCAACCTGTATTTGCCAAGCACGGACTTGGACTTCCCAAGGCTCCAACCTTGTCAACTTTGAGGCACCAACCCTATCTCTGGTGTAGTCTCCAACCTAGTTTCTTGAGGAATCCTATCTTCTAGGGCTCCAATCCTCAGCTTCAATTTGTCAAGATAAGTTTGATGTTTGTTCATGGCTCCCAATATCTTCTTCAACGAGCCTCGTTTATCTTCAACAATGCCTCCTTCAAATCACTACATCAACGACAACCTTGTCTTCTTAGAAGGTGTCACCACTGTTCTTCATATTACCCAAACTAGATCTCCAAGGTCACCTCATGATGACTAATGCATCATGGTTTTCAATAATGTCTCCAATAGGATTCAATAGGTCTGTACACAATGTCCTTCAACGATCTGCTTTACCAAGATTTCAACTTCAAGAGTACTTTCAACTGGTTCAAGGACTGCTCAACTAGGTTCTTCAAATTTCACTTTCAAGGAGGTCTTCAAGACTGCCTCTAGATTGTCTTTCCACATCAAGTCTTCACATACATTTGGTCTTCCCCAAACAAGTCTTAAAGGACTTCATCAAGGTTCTCAACAAAGCTTCAAGAGCTCTAATGCTTCACTGTCCGAGATTTTTAATCTTTTATCTTGTTTGGGTCTCCACCATTTCAAGTCTGACTTGTCGACTGCTTATTCCTTTACTAGATGATCACAATAAACTTCATGATGTCAATATAGCCATTCCATCATTGTATCTTCATTGATTTATCCTCCAAAGTGTCACTTGTCAACTAGGCTGCCAGGTCTGAAAGATTGTGACTGGACCAAACTGACTATAGATAATCTGAGCTGATGGTGGAGGAATCCGAGCTCCTGTTACTTACCCAAATCAACAAAGTGTTGTCTTGTGATGATGACTGTAGCTTGGTCCGAACTCCAGCAATTGACATAAGTATCACAGGTCCGAGGTTCTGTGTGTAAGTCTGAGGTCCGAGATTAGATAGGTCTTCTTGAAGGTTGCAAGGCCTTGTCATATATCATAGGTACTATCCCTTGTTGCTGGTCCGAATGTCTCAAGGGTAATGGTCTGATACTGTCTGAAGTATATATGCTACTGTCTGAGCTAGAAGAAGGTCCAAACCTGTTGTAGATGATTAGGTCTCCACAGACTTAAAACAACCAGCTGTCCACAAGTTCTTTTTTGTGCCTCTGTAATCCGAGCTACAGAAAGTGACTACCGTGTTTTCTAGCACAGTTCCAAACTCATATTTGGTGACTGTTCCACCAAAACCTCAACAATCCGAGCTTCAAGAAATTGTAACTCCAATTTCCCTTGCAGATTTTAACTCCACAGGTCTGTCAATATAGGGCTGCAACAGGTCCGAGATTATAAAAGATAAATTTCAGATTTTAACCCAAACAAATGATTCTGCTCGGTCTCCTACAGTTCTGTACCTTATCTCTGAGAAATCACCGAAATTCTTGATGCTAAAATGAAATGTTTCAACGTCAATTTATACTAGATTTCGATTCTTAATGAAGAGACACGTCTCATGGAGGGAGGCCGACATGAATGTTTTAGTGTAGGCCGGCTAGCCTTAAAAAAATATTATTTTTAAACTTAAAAATTCATCTTCTCACAAACTACTAGGAGTTTCGGGACAAATAAGGGTTCATTGGAAAGAGGAAAAAATCCTCTGTAAGATGGTATAGGAGTCAATTTGGAAGGATGCCTCTAAGGTGGTAAAACAAATTTTCTTTATGACTGTACTTAATTTTTGTGTGCAGAAGGTGAATAGGACAACATGGATTTTCCATTGCTTGGCTTCTCTTTTGTTTGGTTTATCAATCATAGTATCATATTGTCATCATGTAGGACATCCACGTCATCATGATAGGATCCAGCATCATCATGTAGGTATAACATCATATATTCAATAATAGTGCAGTAATATGTCATAGTGCAACATCATTTTCAAAATAATCTTCCAACCATCAAATGATATCTTCCACGTCATCATCTAGTCTTTCAACCTTCATCAATTGTGCTCATTCATTTAGTGTATGACATCATCAAGTTTATGACTCCATATGTCATCGAGGGTTAAGATCTAGATCATCAAGGCACATGCAACATTATAGTTAGTTCAAGGACTTCTTAGGACTTCTTCAGTAGTGGTTTGACATCTTCATGGGTTGACATCTTCATTGATGACATCCTTGTGAAGCAAGAGTCATGACTATTATCATCTGGAACCGAGCATCTCAAGAATATTGACATCTCGATCAATTCCATATTGACATCAATAACAACCTTGATTAACAATCTCCCGCTTTGTCATTGATGGCAATATTTTGCCCTTCCAACATTCTCTCCCCCTTTGACATCAATGGCAAATGGGCTTCTCAAGTAACTCCCCCTGTCAAGCTACTTCTTTTCTTCATCAATGGTAATTTTTCATAGGTATGTTACTCCCCCTGTCATGGCGCTCTTCCTTCTGCCAATGTAGTCCATGATAGATGTGTTTACATTTCTTTATGTGATGGACCATCTCCCCCTGCCTGCATAAACTCTTCTAGCTCAAGAAAGAGTATTTGCTTAGTGATCAAATGGAAGAAATCTTCAACAATATTCCATTGTATGAGTAAGGGATCATGTTCTTCATGTGTGACTCATCAAGGATTTCATAGGGCCCTTTCATAGATAGCTTTTGCAATAATGATTAAGAATCAAAAGCTCTCCTAACAATATGCATGGTCTCCTTTCTAGCAGAGTCTCATCATCAAACACTTGGAATATCAAGGATGTCTTCATCAAATCAAGAAAATGTGTTGTTGTCTGGAGTGTTCAAGAGAATTTCAGACACAATTTTCTTCCTTCTCCATACTTGTGTAACTTTCTTCTTTGGCATGGTTGTCATGGTTTTAGGGACCCAAGTCAAGCTACACTCACGTGCCATATGTCCAATGTTATGGCAATTGAAGCACGCCATCTTGTTCATGAATGAGTAATCATGACTTCTTGCAAAATTTGCTTCTAGAAGATTGACGGGGACCATTATATTTGTCTTTGTGATATGCCCTACAATTTTTTGCCAAGGACTATTTCATTAGGTCTTCAAGTAAAAATTTGGTCACTGGATAGTGCGTCTAGGACTATTTCCACTCCATTCAAAATTTTCACGTTTTGGTCCTTGTCATCACTCAGCTGAGTGTACCATCATTGTAAGGTCAACATCATCATGATTTCATTCAGTTCAATGTCTCCATTAGGTCATTAGGGTTCCATGCATAAAATCCGACAATGGAGGAGTGGTAATAGGTAAATTTGTTCAATAAGTTTGGTTTCAAATGTAATTCATGTTTCAAATATGTAAAAGGTTCATCATGTTTCTAAAGCTGCATAAGAAAGTGTCAAAGTTACAAGTTTTCAAAGCAAAGAAAAAAGGACATGTAGTGGGCCATCCCACTACCATGAAGAAAAATGACCACCACAAGCTATAAAAGGCCAATTCAAGCTCTTTTTCTCATTCACCACATTGAAGAAGAGCTCTCATTCATCACCAAGTGCAAATTTAGCAAATTCAAGTAAAAAACACTCTAAAATCTGGTGCCAAAGCAGCCACGTTGCGCTTTCTAAGCTCCACGCTACGCTTTCTTCCAAACGCTACGTTTTATTCCAAACGATGCGTTTTCTTCCAAACACAGTGTTTTCTCTCCCGGAGGCATCAAACCAATTTCTGAAGGCTTATGAAGGTTGTCAAGGTGTCTAGCATTAGTGAACAAGTAAGTTACACCTCAACAAACCCCTCCTTGCAGCTCAATTTCATTGATTTAGTGTGTAAACCCTCCATTGGCCCCTACGCTATGTTTTAGTGGCTGGACCATCTTTTCACATTTGGCAAATTAAATACACTCTCCCACAGATTTGTTACTCTTCCTTACACCCAACACCATCTCCCACAACCTTCTCGTCCCCCTCATTTCCATTTCCTACGATCCAAACACTAAACCCTAGCCTAATTCTACAATTTTGGGCAGTTTTCCTAGCTAGGACTGTGTAAAAATTTCCTAGCTCAATTCCCTTACTCATTTCACTCCATTTCACTTCCTATATTTCCCCAAGACCTCTGCCCATCTCCCTAAATTTTCCTACTCTCATCTCCCTTCCCTAATCCACTCATCCTATCCATTTTCTCCCTTCCCCTGTTTTTTCCTATTAGGGTTTTGCCCCTTGCAAACAATCAAATGGAGGAGAAGAAATCTTATAATAAGGGAGGCCAAGTGATAAGACATGAGCCCTTAACCACTCTTGAAATGATGTCTTCACCACTATTCAAGCATTGCTTTCAAGGAGTGGGATGTCTTCCTTTTTGTGAAAAAGTTGAGAGTCAAATACATTGCCACATTGACCAAATTGTTTGCCACTCAGCTCAAAAAGGATAAAGTTACAATTGCAGGGGTTAATTTCACTATATCAACTGATGTAGTAGCTAAGGCCACAGGGTTACCTAATCATGGTGAAAAATGGTTTAAGAACCAAGACCTAGACCTTCAAAATTACCAACCCTATCTCAAAAGACATTATCAACAACATATGAAGAAGGATTTTCCTGTTGGGCACCCCCTTGAGAAGTATACACCACTAATGAAGATCATCATGAAGTACTTCACCTATGAGGAAAAATTTTCTAGACTATATGGGTATCATGTCAGACTTCTCATGCATTTCACAATGGTAAAGCCACTCAATTTTCCCTATTACCTCTACAGAAGTTTGGCAAAGATGGCAAAAAAGGTTTAGCATAAGCAGAGTAGTCTTGAAAGCAGCCTCTTCCACCATGCTCTGATCAAAATCATTGTTTTACACCGGCTTCAGCATAAGAACATCACTTGAGAAACTTTCATGCAGTGAACTGTCTTTTTGTCTTCTAGTAGCTAGCCTACTAGCCGTAGTTCACCATTAGCACCATCAGTACCATTAGCACCATCAACACCTTCTAGAAATGTGGAGGTTAGCTCACCTAGCACAGTTTTAGTGAGGAGGAAGATTGAGGTCACTCAGACATACCAAAGAGGCAAAACGCTTGTGTTTTCTCCTCAGATTGAGGAAGGGGCCAAGCCCACATCAGCAGAGCAGGGATTACCATCACAGCATGAGACATCTATGCATGATGAGTGTTGAAATTTGGTACCGGAGGACAGTTGGTTCCCTAAGGCTTTGATCTTTGGCCTAGGGAAAAGTGTCCAAAAGAATTTAATTTTTCTCCTAAAGTGACTTTATAATTTTTATAAAGTCAAATATAATTTTAAAGTGACTTTAAGTGATAAAGTTACTAAAGTGACTTTATAAAGTTATAAAGTCAAATCTAATTTAAAAGTGACTTTAAGTGATAAAGTTACTAAAGTCTAATTTTAAAGTGACTTTAATAAAGTCAATGTAAAATTAGAAAGGGAAAAAGTGACTTTGGAAATAAATGACTAAGTGGGTCTTTATTAAAGTGGGGTGAATTAAAAAATAGAAAGTGAGATTTAAATGAGCATTTAATCTCAGCCCTAGATCTCAATCTATCTCAGCCATTGGATTTAGGGATTCCCCAAAAGTCACTTAGGGTTAGGTTAAAAGAGGAAAAGGAGGAAAAGGTCATTCATTCTTTCATGAGCAGATTGAGAGAAGGAGAGCAAGAGAGCAAGGGAGATTTCTGGGCAGTGAGGAGAAGGAGGCAGCAGCTTGGCACACTTTCCAAGGCAGCACTTCAGCAAGACCGTACAGCTGAGATAACACAGTAAAAGGCAGATTTTTGGCACAGTTTTCTAGGCAGGGAGGCCGTACAGCAAGGTCGTATAGCAGGCTGTACAGCAAGCCGTACAGCAATATTGGGCACAGAAATCGAGGCAGCAAGGGGCTGTACCGTACAACAGAGTTTTGCAGTGGTTTTGGCACGCAAATCAAGGTTTTGGACAGCAGCATTAATTGCTGTTTGCACAGAGTTTGAGGAGGCCGTACAGCTGCATTTATTGCAGATTTCTGGACACGCAAATCGAGGAGGACGTACAACATTTATTGCTGTTCTGTTTTTGCTGTTTGTACATTTTCCGAGGCGGTGGTTAAGCACGGAAAACGAGATAAGTTGTAAAAGTCTGTTTGCTGATTTTTCTTTTGCTGAATATTTCTCTCACTGTAAAAAGCATTTTCCAGAAATAAGAAGGAGCTTTCGAACTGGTTTTCCCCAAGAGTTGTAGAGGGTTTTTCCAGGGTCATGTTGACCAAAAATATCTGTGTCAAATGTGTGAATGACTGTTTTTATGCTTGCTGATTTTTTAATTCTGCATTTTCCAGCATTCTGAAAAATTTCCAGAATTTGTGTTTTCAGCAAAATTTATTTTCCAGTTTGTTAAATGTATGGATATGGGAAAGGACATTTAACTATTTTGGAGTAATAAGGTGAAAACTGAAAACCGGGGTGGGAAACTATAAATTTCTACATGGTATCAGAGCTTGAGTGCTGAAGAGCAGTTTGGGACAGCAAGGAGGAAAATTACAGCCTGCTGATTTTTCACTCAGAAAATTCCAACAAGCTGATTTTTCACAAACAACAGTTTTATCTTTACCACAGCAGTGCTATTTTTCAGTTTTAGGACAGCAGGATGTCTTTGGGACTGAGGGTGGAGGATAGGTTGGATGGGCATTCCAATTACAACATTTGGAAGGAGAGAATGCAGAGTATCTTTGAGGAGGCAGAAGTCTGGGACATTATGGTGCATACCACACAGAACCTTGTAAATGTGCCTACTGATGCTACTCAGTTGGCAGCATATAATAAAAAGAACAACAAGGGTAAGAGACTGATTCTAGACGGAATCAAAGACCATTGCATTCCTCATGTGAGAGGAAAGAGAAATGCTCATGAGATGTGGACAACATTGTCCAATCTCTACCAGAGTACCAATGAGAACCGGAAAATGGTCCTGAAGGAGAAGCTGAAGACCAGTAAGATGGGTAATGATAGTGCAGCTGGATATCTCACAAAGATTACTAATGTGAGAGATGAGTTGGCAGCGATTGGAGAGGCCATTCCACCCACTGAGTTGGTGCGGATTGCAGTGAATGGCCTCCCCCGTTCATGGATGAACTTTGTTGATGGGGTTTGTGCACGTGAGACCCTTCCCACATGGGAGAGGTTTTGGGATGATTGCATTCAGACAGAGATCAGGAAAGGTCAGCTTGGGGCAGCCAAGCCAGTTGAGCAGGATGAGGATGTAGCACTATTGGCAGGACGCAAGAAGGGCAAAGGGAAGAAGCAGGCTTCCACAAGCAAGGGTGGGGGCAAAGGCAAAGGTAAGTGGCAGGGATGGCACACGGAACTATGAATTCCTGGTATGATGGCCGGAACCATGAAGAATCGGTTCTTATACGGTTATATATAGGAGAAAGAAGAAGAAGAAGAGCAGAAACGCGATTGACAGAGAGTTGAGAACTTTGCGAGCGGAGAGCTTTGACGGGAGTTTGGGTTCATCGTGTGAGGTCCTCTAGTGCGAGGATTAAGCGCCATGGGGTTCGGAAGGGAGCATGCATTTCCCTCGATTAGCGAGCATCTTCGGGTATCTGGTATGTGGACAGTGGGGCTTCACGTCACATGACAGGAGTCCGTGAGCACTTCTCAGAGCTTTCAGAGAGTGGCACTGATGTAGAGGTAGTACTCGGTGATGACAGAGTTGTTAGAGCAGTCGGTGTGGGAACATTGACATTTCAGAGGGAGTCCAAACCTCCCTTGAAGGTGTCAGATGTTCTTTATGTGCCGGGGATGAGGAAGAACCTCATATCCGTCTCAGCTTTGGAGGACAGAGGATATGAGATACTATTCAGGGGAGGACAGGTGTTGATGTATCCCAGGGGCACTCCAGCTGATTCAGCTAGAGTGATAGGTGTACGCCACGCAAAGGTGTACAAGTTTGCATTTCAGTCCCTTTTGGCATTGAGCAGTAGTACCGACAGCAGAGCTAGCAGTTCTGAGCAGTGTGAGATTTGGCACCGCAGGATGGGGCACATGCATCATGGAGCCTTGAGGACTTTGCGGGAGATCACTACAGGTGTGCCAGATTTCAGTACCGATCACTTTGATACTTGCAGAGGATGTGCGATGGGCAAGTTTGCCAAATCCCCTTTTCCCAGCAGTGACAGCAGAGCGACTGGGATACTTGATTTGATTCATTCCGATGTGAGCGGTCGGATGTCTCATGTTTCCTTGAGTGGATATGAGTGCTATGTGTTATTCATTGATGATCACTCCAGGAGGACCTGGATTTATTTCTTGAAGACCAAGAGTGAGGTCTTCAAGCGGTTTCAGGAGTTCAGAGCTCTTGTGGAGACACGGACAGGTCGGAAGATCAAGTCCCTGAGGTCGGACAATGGAGGAGAGTACACCCTTGGAGAGTTTGTTGACTATTGTGCGGAGGCAGGCATTAGGAGGGAGTTCACTGTTCCTTACAACCCCCAGCAGAAAGGGGTTGCGGAGAGGAAGAACAGATCCATCGGAGGGGCCGCCAAAGCCATGTTACATGATCAGGGGTTGCCATTGTTTTTGTGGGCAGAGGCCTGCAACACAGCTGTTTACTTGCAGAACAGGAGTTCGCATCGTGCCTTGGGGCACATGACTCCGGAGGAGGCTTTTTCTGGGAAGAAGCCTGATATTGGTCATCTTCGTATCTTTGGGTGCATCACATACTCCTACATACCCACGGAGAAGAGGACCAAACTAGAGCCCACCGCAGAGAAGGGTATCTTTGTGGGCTACAGTGAGACCTCCAAGGCCTTTCGGATTTACATTCCTGCACAAAGAAAAGTTGTTGTCGGGCGGGATGTGAAGTTCGAGGAGGACAGGGCCTTTAGGAGGTCACGGGAGTTAGAGTATCTGGATCAGCCAGACCCTCAGCAGCAGTTGAGTCAGTCGCAGGGATCCAGTGGGCAGGGATCAGGAGGATCCGGAGGTACATCGATGACGATGTCAGGTCCGTCAGTGGGCAGTGGCTCGCAGAGTCAGAGGGGTGGTGCTACGGGCAGCATGCAGAGCAGTCCACAGAGCAGTTCACTAGGGAGTCCACTGATGGACAGTTCACACGGTACCTCAACTTCTACAGGTTCAGGTGCAGGCAGGAGGACAGCAGACAGACAGTCAGGAGTTCAGGCTCCTGATGATGATGAGGAGGAGGAGTTTCATTCTCCAATGGGAGAAGTATGCTCAGGGAAGAGGAAGCCCAAGTGGCTTCGGGACACCCTGAGAGATGCCACATCTGTTGCTGAGCCTAAGAGGCCGGTCAGAGAGAGCAGACCACCTGAGATGTTTTGTAGCTATATGGCAATGGCTACCAGCATCCTTGACTCTGAGCCTTCTAGCTATGAGGAGGCAGCTAGCCAGCAGGTCTGGAGAGAGGCCATGCAGGAGGAGTATTCTTCTATCATGAAGAATGGTGTTTGGGAGGTGGTGCCGAGGCCTGAGGGCAAATCCGTGGTTACTTCCAGATGGCTTTACAAGGTAAAGCATGCTGCAGATGGCAGCATTGAGAAATTCAAAGCCAGGTTTGTGGCTAGAGGGTTCTCCCAGGTAGAGGGAGTTGATTATGAGGAGACCTTCGCTCCCGTGGCTCGATATACTTCGATCCGCTCCATTATATCGATAGCAGCAGAGATGGGTTGGAAGATCCACGAGATGGATGTGAAGACCGCATTTCTCAATGGCTTCATACAGGAGGAGGTGTACATTGAGCAGCCACAGGGCTTTGAGGTGCATGGGAAGGAGTCCCATGTGTGCAGACTGAAGAAGGCCCTTTATGGCCTGAAGCAAGCTCCCAGAGCTTGGTACTCCAAGATAGATACTTACTTGCAGAAGATGGGTTTCACAAAGAGTGAGGCAGATCCGAACCTTTACTATATTGTGATAGGTGAGGAGCCTCTCATTCTGGTGCTGTATGTGGATGACTTGGTCATTACGGGTGTAGAGAGACTCATAGAGCACTGCAAGAGAGATCTTGCGGCGGAGTTTGAGATGAAGGACATCGGCTTGATGCATTACTTTTTGGGTTTGGAGGTGTGGCGGGAGGAGGGGCATTTCTTCCTGGGACAGGGGAAGTATATTGTGGACATCCTTGGCAGATTCCACATGGAGGATTGTAGACCCATGTCGACACCGATGATCACCAACTGGAAGAAGCTTCATGCTTCGGATTACGAGTTGGTGGATCCCACATTGTACAGGCAGCTGATTGGTTCCTTGATGTATTTGGTCAACACTAGACCAGATATTTGTTTTGCAGTCAACACGATGAGTTAGTTTATGTGTGAGCCTAGGAAGGTTCACTGGGTGGCTGCAAAACACATTTTGCGGTACTTGCAGGGGACAGTGGATTATGGTTTGGACTACAGGCAGGGGGATGGAGTGAGATTGGCAGGTTACACTGATTCTGATTGGGCAGGTTGTGCTTCTGATAGGAAGAGCACTTCAAGGTGTTGTTTTGGGTTGGGTTCGGCAGTGGTGTCATATGGATTGGTAGGAAGCGAGCGATCGGTAGCATTGAGTTCGGCCAGGCAGTATGTGCCGACCGATCCTAGCTAGTTGTGGAGCCATACGGCACTTTGGATATTGTTTGGCTTGTTGGTCGACTAGTTGAGACCTTCAGTGATTTACTGTGATAATCAAAGTTGCATTAAACTCACGGAGAATCCAGTATTTCATGACAGGTCAAAGCATATCGGGATCAAATATCACTTCATCAGAGACTATGTTCAGAAAGGAGTTGTGAAGCTCGAGTATATTCCCACTGATGAGCAGGTTGCAGATATTCTTACCAAAGCCTTACCATGAGGCAAGCATGTCTACTTCAGAGACAAGATGGGTGTGGCGAGGAACACCTTCCTCGGTAAGAGGGAGTGTTGAAATTTGGTACCGGAGGACAGGTGGTTCCCTAAGGCTTTGATCTTTGGCCTAGGGAAAAGTGTCCAAAAGAATTTAATTTTTCTCCTAAAGTGACTTCATAATTTTTATAAAGTCAAATCTAATTTAAAAGTGACTTAAGTGATAAAGTTACTAAAGTGACTTTATAAAGTTATAAAGTCAAATCTAATTTAAAAGTGACTTTAAGTGATAAAGTTACTAAAGTCTAATTTTAAAGTGACTTTAATAAAGTCAATGTAAAATTAGAAAGGAAAAGTGACTTTTGAAATAAATGACTAAGTGGGTCTTTATTAAAGTGGGGTGAATTAAAAAATAGAAAGTGAGATTTAAATGAGCATTTAATCTCAGCCCTAGATCTAAATCTATTTCAGCCATTGGATTTAGAGATTCCCCAAAAGTCACTTAGGGTTAGGTTAAAGGAGGAAAAGGAGGAAAAGGTCATTCATTCTTTCATGAGTAGATTGAGAGAAGGAGAGCAAGAGAGCAAGGGAGATTTCTGGGCAGTGAGGAGAAGGAGGCAGCAGCTTGGCACACTTTCCAAGGCAGCACTTCAGCAAGACATTTTCAGCAAGACCGTACAGCTGAGATAACACAGTAAAAGGCAGATTTTTGGCACGATTTTCTAGGCAGGGAGGTCGTACAGCAAAGCCGTACAGCAATATTGGGCACAGAAATCGAGGCAGCAAGGGGTTGTACCGTACAGCAGAGTTTTGCAGTGGTTTTGGCACGCAAATCGAGGTTTTGGACAGCGGCATTAATTGTTGTTTGCACAAATTTTGAGGTCGTCGTACAGCTGCATTTATTGCAGATTTCTGGGCACGCAAATCGAGGAGGACGTACAACATTTATTGCTGTTTTGTTTTTGCTGTTTGTACATTTTCCGAGGCGGTGGTTAAGCACGGAAAACGAGATAAGTTGTAAAAGTCTGTTTGCTAATTTTTTTGCTGAATATTTCTCTCACTGTAAAAAGCATTTTCCAGAAATAAGAAGGAGCTTTCGAACTGGTTTTCCCCAAGAGTTGTAGGGGGTTTTTCCAGGGTCATGTTGACCAAAAATATCTGTGTCAAATGTGTGAATGACTGTTTTTATGCTTGCTGATTTTTAATTCTGCATTTTCCAGCATTCTGAAAAATTTCAAGAATTTGTGTTTTCAGCAAAATTTATTTTTCAGTTTGTTAAATGTATGGATATGGGAAAAAGCATTTAACTATTTTGGAGTAATAAGGTGAAAACTGAAAACCGGGGTGGGAAACTATAAATTTCTACAATGAGGAGCTCATCCATCATGACTTTGACATAGTAGACTTGGAGGCCAGTGAAGAGCATGAAAACCTAGAGAGGATCATCAAGGACAAAGATGCTTAGATCAAAGAACTCAAGGACAACTTGGCAAGGGCTAATTTCATCATTTCTTCTTAGTGCAAGAAAACAATCAGTTGAAGGCAAAACAATTGTCTTTTGAAAAACGTCCGTTTGAAGCTAGTAAGCATTATGTGAAAGGCAAAGTAGTGGCTGATAGTGAAGAGTCAGAAAAACATGAAGAGCAAGTGACAAGGAAGAGGCCAAGGACCATGGGTCTCCGAAGAGCATTGCAGAAAGAAAGAGAGCAAAATCCACCATATGAAGTGTTGACATTTGAAGAAAGGATAGCCATGGAAATCAATGAAAACAGGGAGTTTTGGCTTGAGAAAGTCAATATTCACTTGGAGAAGCTCCTTGACAAGGCTAATAGAGACAACAAGATGCAAAAACACATGGCTGACCACTACTATGCAAGAAATCAGATTTGTAATGTCAAAGTCAAACAATTGCAAGCAAAGCTAAAGGAAACCCTAAAAAGTCAAAAGGAGAAGGATAACTTGGAGATACTTGTTGATGCTTCCTTAGTGGCATAACATATCTTATCAAGCATCTTTGGACCAATTTTGAAGACTTTTGGAGCAAATTTTGGTTTTGGTGAAATTTTGGTCAACTTTGAAAATTTTGAAAACCAGTAACACTGGCAAAAGCATAGCGTGGGCCACGCTATGCTTTTGTTGGGGGGGTCCATTGGATGAAAACTCAACATTTTTGGATTCCTCTTGATGAGTACATCAATCCTAGTCAGCAGTTGAGCCATGTTAGCCACTTTTGGGGGGTCAAAATGCCAAAAAACATGCAAAAAATCACCTTTCTGCCTTGTTTTTGGAGGCTTCGCTACGCTTTCTGAGTACTCTTGGGAGAATGATGATTTGGAGGGCTAGAAGCCACCTTTTTGAGTGCTTGATGAGCCTATCATGTAGCAGACATCCAGAGCTTTCCATAGCATCTTTTAGATAAGGATTTGGACACCTGGAAGACCTCCAAAAGTCTTTTTTCCCTAGCTCGCTACACTTTCTCCAGGCTCGCTATGCTTTCTCCAAATTTCGCTATGCTTTCTCCAGAAGGCATTTTTGACAGTCAGTTTGACGTAGTTTGACTTTTTACCTATGTAATTAATGAATGATGATGTCATGAGGTGTAATTGAGCTGGTAAATAGTGAAATAGGGTAGATACATGCTTGTTAATGTAATTTTGGTCAAATGTATCTAGTTTCCTATGATGAGGTGAATTGGTTGACCTCCACTAGACATTAGGGTTTTGTTGAGCTTATCATGCAATCAGCTCCACAACTGATGGATTCGACCCCTGAGAGAGGGGAGATGTTGTTTTGGTCTATATCTATCATTTTCAGAGTCATTTGATTGGTTGGCCATTAGAGGATTGTAACTATTGCAGCTTGTATTTTCACTTTCATATTTAGAAATCAAAGGATGTAGTTGCAGCTATTATCTAGGAATTCATGTGCAGTGAGTTTATGATCATGATCATGTATTTTCTCTGTTATAGTCTTTATTTAATGATATATATCTCTTTTTTCATATCTTGTATCTTCAGTGGCTTTCCTTACAGTTCATAGTCAAAATTCTATTGATTTAGCTATGTTTATATGGAAATGCCATTTTATTTCACGCTTCCAGTTTAATGAATTCATGAATGAACATGCTCATTAAATCCCTCTACTCTTTCAGACTCACCACCATACCTACAAAACCCTAAAGCCATCATAGATCCACTACTACCTTGCTCCTTTATATTTTTGCAGCTGTAAACCCTTTGATACCTAGACCTAGCTACTTGGTTTCATCACTGATCCAACATCAAACCCTGAAATATTCAAAATCTACCTGAGCTTATCATATCTAGCCTAATATCCTTCATATCATAGTCAATTCTTGGCTGTGATCTAATTGCGAGAGCCCTCTCAGCCTGGTAAGGCTAGTTACTAGGTCAAAGTGGTGTGTGGTTACCTTTGTCTGTCTCCTTTTCGGCCTTCAGAGAACTGGTGGAGTGTTAACAAACATCATCTGGAAGTCTCCTTGGAGTAGGATTTCTTCCATTGTTGTCTTGACTCTTCTCCTTGCCTTTGCTAGAACTGGGAGCATCAACATTTCTTCCTGGCTTCCTCACATCCTTGTTTTTTGAAACATTATCATTCTTGCTTGAGGATTCACCTGCATAGGCAAGCCTTGATTTATCAAGGGGAGACCTTTGATGACTTAGGATGTCATCTAGGGTTTGAGAACTTTTTGAGTTCTTATTCAGCAAGTCAAATTCCTTTTTAAGAAAGACAATTTCTCCTTTCAACTTTAAACAAGCTTCATCTTTCATAACTAGTTGCTTCTTCATTTCTTCCATCATTCTTGTTACTTCATGTGTTTCAATTTTTAGAGAGATGACATTTGATTTTAGTAGGAAAATCTCTTCATCCTTTCCTTTTAGTTGACATGTCATAATATTTCTCTCCATTTCTGCTTTATCAACTTGTACTTCTATGAATGCCAAAGCTTCCATCACTTTCTCAACTCCTTGTGCTTGTTTCCTTGCTTCTTCGAATTGAGATCTAAGGGAGGATATTTCTTCCTTGTATTTACCAACTTGTTCTCTAAGTCTGTTCAAGTCTTCATGTCTTTGTTCAAGATGGCTTGACAAAGTTTATTCCCTTTTCTTTGCCTTATCCAATTGATTTGTCATGGATATGACTTCTTCATGATGCTTTCTTTTGTTTTGATGATATTTCTCCTTAAGTTTGGTGAGCTCCTCATCTCTTTCTTGTACTTGAAGCTTGAAAAAGTCAACTTCCTTCCTTGTCTTGTCTTGGTCACCATCTTGCGCTTTCTTCTTAAGTTCCTAACTTTCCTTTTTCAAAATGTTAATCTCTGCCATGGCAGCTATAAGTTTAGTCGGGAGTTCTTCTTCAAAGTCTTCTTTACTTTCTTCTTCTTCTAGACTAGTAGTCATGGTCAATGCTCCTTTTGAGTGAAGATCATGAAGTTTGTCCCACAAATCTTTTGCTGATCAACATTTTTCCATTTTGGCCTTTATAGGATTAGGTAGCCCATTCAAGATTGCTTTCCTTGCTCTTGTATTATACTCCTTGTATTCTCCTTCCATCATGCTATCAGTGATCACCGATTCCCATACTTCCATGCCTTCAACCATTAAAAAATTTCTCTTTCTCATTTTCCATACACGAAAGTTTCCATTGAACAATGGAACTTTCCCAATTTGATTGTCTTCATTTTTCATGGTTGAGGAAGAAACATCTTTAGAAGGATTGGAGGCTTTCTTCCTTGGCTTTGCCATTTGTGTTCTAATGATCAACCTTCAAGTTGTTAGGCTTTTAGTGAAGGTACTAGCTCTGATACCAATTGTTGGAAATACTGAGAGGGGGGGTGAATCAGTGTTTCTTATCAATTGTTATTTTTACCAGTTAGATCACTTATATTTAGAACAAAAAATGAACAATAAGAATAAATGATTTTATTAATTTCTTCTTTACAATAAATCAAGTACAATATATGTAGGTCTCCAACCGTAGATGAAGACACTGATCTTCAATCTCCCAGGCTCCAACCTGTATTTGGCAAGCACCGACTTGGACTTCCCAAGTCTCCAACATTGTCAACTTTGAGGCACCAACCTTTTAGGGCTCCAACTCTATCTCTAGTACAGGCTCCAACCTGGTTTCTTGAGGACTCCTATTCTCTAGGGCTCCAACCCTATCTTCCAAGGCACCAACCTTGTCTCTATGAGGCTCCAACCTCTAGAGCTCCAACTCTCAAGTTAAATTCATCAAGATTATTTTGATGTTTGTTCACGGCTCCCAATATCTTCTTCAACGAGCCTCGTCTATCTTCAACAATTCCTCCTTCAAATCACTTCATCAATGACAACCTTGTCTTCTTAGACGGTGTCACCACTGTTATGCATATTACCCAAACTAGATCTCCAAGGTCACCTCATGATGACTAATGCATCATGGTTTTCAATAATGTCTCCGGTAGGCTTCAATAGGTCTGCACACAATGCCCTTCAACGATCTGCTTTACCAAGATTTCAACTTCAAGAGTACTTTCAACTGGTTTAAGGCCTGCTCAACTAGGTTCTTCAAATTTCACTTTCAAGGAGGTCTTCAAGACTACCTCTAGGTTGTCATTCCAGACCAAGTCTTCACATACAGTTGGTCTTCCCCAAACAAGTCTTAAAGGACTTCATCAAGGTTCTCAACAAAGCTTCAAAACCTCTAATGCTTCACTATCCGAGATTTTTAATCTTTTATCTTGTTTAGGCCTCCACCGTTTCAAATCTGACTTGTCGACTGCTTATTCCTTTACTAGATGATCACAATAAACTTGATGATGTCACTATAGCCATTCCATCATTGTATCTTCATTGATTTATCCTCCAAAGTGTCACTTGTCAACTAGGCTGCCAGGTCTGAAAGATTGTGACTGAACCAAACTGACTATAGATAATCTGAGCTGATGGTGGAGGAATCCGAGCTCCTGTTACTTACCCAAATCAACCAAGTGCTGTCTTGTGATGATGACTGTAACTTGGTCCGAACTCCAGCAATTGACATAAGTATCACAGGTCCGAGGTTGTGTGTGTAAGTCTGAGGTCCGAGATTAGATAGGTCTTCTTGAAGGTTGCAAGACCTTGTCATATATCAAAGGTACTATCCCTTGTTGCTGGTCCGAATGTCTCAAGGGTAATGGTCTGAAGTATATACACTACTGTCTGAGCTAGAAGAAGGTCCAAACCTGTTGTAGATGATTAGGTCTCCACAGACTTAAAACAACCAGCTGTCCACAAGTTCTTTTCTGTGCCTCTGTAATCCGAGCTACAGAAAGTGATTATACCGTGTTTTCTGGCACAGATCCAAGCTCATATTTGGTGACTGTTCCACCAAAACCTCAACAATCCGAGCTTCAAGAAATTGTAACTCCAATTTCCCTTGCATATTTTAACTCCACAGGTCTGTCAATATAGTGCTGCAACAGGTCTGAGATCATAGAAGATAAATTTCAGATTTTAACCCAAACAAATGATTCTCCTTGGTCTCCTACAGTTATGTACCTTATCTCTGAGATATCACCGAAATTCTTGATGCTAAAATGAAATGTTTCAACGTCAATTTATACTAGATTTCGACCCTTAATGAAGAGACACGTCTCATGGAGGGAGGCTGACATGAATGTTTGAGTGTAGGTCGGATAGCCTTAAAAAAAATATTATTTTAAAACTTAAAAATTTATTTTCTCACAAACTACTAGGAGTTTCAGGACAAATAAGAGCTCATTGGAAAGAGGAAAAAATCCTCTTTAAGATGGTATATGAGTCAATTTGGAAGGATGCCTCTAAGGTGGTAAAAACAATTTTTCTTTATGACTGTCCTTAATTTTTGCATGCAGAAGGTGAATAGGACAGCATGGCTTTTCTATTGCTTGGCTTCTCCTTTGTTTGGCTTATCAATTATAGGATCAAAGTGTCATCATGTAGGACATCCATGTCATCATGATAGTATCCAGCATCATCATGAAGGTATAACATCATTTATTCAATAATAGTACATTAATATGTCATAGTGCAACATCATTTTCAAAATAATCTTCCAGCCATCAAATGATATCTTCCACGTCATCACCTAGTCTTTCAACCTTCATCAATTGTGGTCATTCATTTAGTGTATGACATCATTATGTGTATGACTGCATATGTCATCAAGGGTTAAGGTCTAGATCATCAAGGCACATGCAACATTATAGTTTAGTTCAAGGACTTCTTAGGACTTCTTCATTAGTTGTTTGACATCTTCATTGATGGCATCCTTGTGAAACAAGAGTCTTGACATTATGATCTAGAACCGGGCATCTCAAGAATATTGACATCTCGGTCAATTCCATACTAACATCAATGACAACCTTGATTAACAAAGGAGGGCAACATGCTGGTGACCAACGCTGGCCACAGTGGAGCAACCTGTAGGTGGTTGCACTCGAGTAGGCATACAGGGAGCGTTGGTCCTAAAAGTGGTTCAGATGATGCAGTTTACGGATGAAACTCTGGGGGATGAAAGAAAAATGCTTAGGGATTTGTGCAAGATGATGGCAAAGGGGGAATAGGATGTTGATTGATCCCTTAAGGAGGCTCCCTGATCGGATGTGACAAAATGGCGTATAATAGAATGCCCCTTAAAGCGCAAAGTCAAAGGTGATGACTGATGACTGAAGTGCTTTACCTTGTGATAAGTAGGGATCAAGGACAACTAGCGAGCTTTATTTGTTACAATACATTTATCATGATATCTGGTCACTGAGGGAGGCATCCCATACTCAGCTCATAAGCTAACATAATATCTATAATGATCAAAAGATGCGTACACAAAAGCAACTGGTGGACGCATGACTCAATGATCGTCTATATGATCGTGGCCATCATACATTGTGATCTTCGTATAACTCCTGAAATTTCAGCCCGGATGGATAAAACTAGATGCGATGTCTGTGAAAATTTGTAGATCTAACAATCTCAGGAATCCTACTACAACTAGCTGAATTTACTTCTCCTATTTTGTAAATTACATTACAAAATTAATTTAGATTTCTTCATGAATTATTGAAGTAAATTACTAAAGAAGTCTACACTTAATACTTTATGATTTTGAAACAAAGAAACTGAGCAAAGAATAAATCACACATAGGACACTTTTATTTTGGACGAAAGTCCCTGGAAAAACCCAAAGCGGGAAAACTGGTACAACAAATTTGAGGGTTTGTATTATTAAGTAGCAGTTTTCTCAATACAATCTCTGGATGCCTTGCTGTCTATCCAATACAGAGAAATCATGATAGACAAAAATATTGTTAGTTGACCTCACACTGCAAATCTCGACTGATCTGGTAGCTGAATTAACGAAACCCCAACACCCTTTGCGCAGTGGTTGCGTAGGCCTATGTGGGGACCTACGTGGATTGTGTCACCTCCTCTCTGGGATAGATCTGCTCCTCAGAAAGTCAAGTTCCAACCCTCTCGGCTCAGAACCCCGATCTCCTGACAAATCTCAGACTATCTCACGAAAACACTGCACTGCCTCTGCGTGTGCCCTCCGTCACCCCTTCTGGGGGCTGCGTCACCCCCTCTGGAGGTTGCGCTGCTTCCTCAACTAGTTCTACTGTCTCTCAACTTAGTTTTCATGGTCCCAGAGAAGATCCTTCGACCAATAACTGTCTTTGCCCCTCACTGCGCTGCAATCACTTAGATCTGATCTTCGTTCAAGCACTTGCTGCGTTAGAAGAATTCAATCACTTGATTCACTCGGTGTGTTTTTCCAAATGACCCTCAAGCCTTTCTTTATAGTCTTCTTATTGAGAAATCAACGACCAAGATTAGATCTCTAATCAACGACTAAGATTATAACTTGACTTGATCTTCGCTTTCTAGATCATTCTCACTTTGTTTTATTAATCCCTTTTAATTATTTAATATCCCTAAGTTTAGACTTAGGGTCCCCATTAAAATAATTGATTTTTACAATAAAACATAATCTGAGTGGAATTTTCATAAACGGTTTCTAGGTTCTTTGGAATACCAGTGCCTAAGCCTCTCCACAAAATGTGAGACTTAAAGCACTTCCGATGCCACCAAAAATCAACACTTCCTCTTAGCCAGGAAGGTGCTCTAACGACATGCCTATTGCATACTGCTCTGACCCTGAAGCATCCTCTATGCTGTTGAAGTCTGACAAGCTGTCCATCAACCATTGTGCTGTTGCTGCAACTGTACTGCTGCCCATGACACTGCCACTGCCACTGCTGCATCTGTACTAGAACTCTCTCTCAAGTGTTGCATCTACTATGTTGCTAGCACTGCCACTGCTAATACTGCATCTGTACTGCAACTCAGCTATTGAGAGAAGCAACTAAAATCACCCGAAAACTGAACAAGCGTTCAGTGGATGCACATTGGTGCTGAAGGCCTTGACTGCTGATAGCTACTGCGCTTTCCCTCTGATGCACTGCATTGTTGTTGCTGCTCTGCACTGCACTGCACTACTGTGCACTGCGCTGCTACTTCTCTGCTCTACGCTGCTGCTGCTTTGCTATCTAATTCAACTGTCACTCCATCATTCCTCGACTCCCACTGAAAACTCCTCCATCCCGCTACTGCTGATCAAGGGTACCTGTAGCAATGTTGTGATCTAAGAGGTGGGCTCCTCAAGGATCCTGCCCAACTGAAGTTCAAGATGAACTACAGTTCTATGTCACCCCATTTCTCTATTGGAGAAGCCTGGGCACTCATAGGAAACTCATCTTGCTCGATCGTCGTGGCTGCAACCTTTGGATCATGCTTCTCATCCTTGTCATTTTCCTTCAAAGGAAACTGAAGTGAACAAAGTTCCTTCTCAAGTTAAATACTCCAGAAGACTTGAGAAGGAACTTTGTTCACTTCATTTGGTATCAGAGTGGTTTGATCCTTTGGCCACTCACTGCTGCACAGAGCCACGCTCTCCGATCTGGGTCCTTGACCATCAAATTCGTCAACGTTGTTGCTGTTTAAGCGTTTTGCAATGAGTCTTGGAGTTGCTCCATATCGTCATTTAGGCCCTTGGCCATACAAGAAAAAATAATAAAAAAATTAAAAAGAAGAGAAAAAATTAGGCCCTTGGCCATAAAAGAAAAAATAATAAAAAAATTAAAAAGAAGAGAAAAAATAAGGGGAAAAGACCATAGAAAAAAAAGGCCAATAAAAAGATTAAAAAAAAAAATTATATAAAAAAGAAGAGGATAACAAGAGTCAAAGAAAAATAAAATAAAAGAAGAGTAAAGAAAATAAAAGAGTTCATCAAAAAAAAAAAAATACATACAAAAAAATTATATATTAAAACCAAAACATTAATAATTAAAAAGATTAACGGAATAAAACTCCTTACAGCAAATCGACTTGTCGGTCGCCGCCACCAATCCCCGTTTGACCACTAAGCAGTTGCGTCTGCACCCGCCACTTCTCTCCAGTCGCACGCATCTTGGACAGATACCACCATCGCTGCTTACTGCAACATCTCCTGAGTTCTTTGCAGTTGCTGCAGAGATAAGCCATCATTGAATGCAGCTGCACCCACCACGATTTCCCGTCATCCAATTGTTGATGCCACTGTTGTTCTGCAACAACCATCTACCTCAGCCTTCTTCCATCGATCAACACGGTGTACACTACACTGTGTTAGCCTCCGCTGGAGCTCATCCTACACCACTGTCGCTGCTGCCACATTTCTCCCGCACCTTCTTCAATTCTGTAGACGCCCACCATTCCGCTCCCTATCAACGCCCAACAAAAGTCGTTGTTGCTCCCTTCGATAGTGATAGTCGGTGAACCATTGTCCACCATACATGCTTCGCTTGGTTGACTATCCCTCGACCCTAAGTCACCGGATACTCCTAAAATGCCCTCGAATCCCCGAATCCCCGTACCGGATACCTGCACGTACTGGATTCGGCCCCAATTCAAAGGATACGGCGTATCCGTATGGGGTACGGCGTATCCCGACCGTATCTCGTTCGAATACGCCGTATCCCGTAAAACCAGATATGGCCGGGCCCACGGGTTCAAAAAAGCATTGTTTTTTTTAATAAAGGGGGGCTTTTGCTCATTGTTTTTCACCAATTTCATAGTCTTTTACCAATTGAGGAGGATTTTTCAGGAGAGGGCATCAAGCCTATGGCCCTAGTATTTATATGTGATTCATGGTAATTTTAAATTCTTAAAGTAAAAGTGACACTTTTACTTAAATTTTTAACATTACCATGAAATGACTCAGGATGTTTGAGAGTGGTTCTGACCTCATTGGATTTCATATGGAGAAAGTAGAATTTTAGATCTCATTCAAAATCCAACAGACTTATCAGGATTTCAGGATTGGGTTATTGCAATGTTTCCATCGAATTTTGTCATGTATTAGGGTATGGAACTCGTATTTAATCAAGAGCAGTGAGCACCAATCCCTCTATGTACCTTGATGTTAGTGACATTGGTTGTCAAACTCCTCTATCATGACCTAGGTTGCGGGGAAGCGTCCCCCCCCTCTCGTTCCCGTTTTCGAAATGCGCTCCCGAAAATGCTTCCTGAGGGGAGCGTTTTCGGGAGTGCGTTTCTGAACCTGTTAAAACGCTCCTTGCCTTTTCGGGACCGTTTCCAGAAACGCTCGGGAGCGAACGCTCTCTGAGCGCTTCCAACGTTTAAAAAACGCTCCCGAAACGTTTTTTAAACGCCGGAAGCGCTCAGGGAGCGTTCGCTCCCGAACGCTCCCTGGAACAAAAAAACACTTCCTGTTGGGCGGAAATTTTTTTCAATGGGAAAACGATTTGTTTAGGGCCAGAAATGGGTTTTAGGGCTGATGTGGAGGTAAGAGAAGCATTGCAATTTCATGGTAATGTTAAATTCTTAAAGTAAAAGGATGAAAATGAAAAATAAAGGAAATGTCACTTGGATGAAAATGAAAAATAAAGGAAATGTCACTTTTACTCAGGATGTTTAAGAGTGGTTTCGACCTCATTGGATTTCATATGGAGAAACTAGAATTTTAGGTTTCACTCAAAATTCAGCAGACTTAATGGTTTTCAGGGTTTCATGGTTTGGGAATTTGCAATGTTTCCATTTGATTCTATCATGTGTAAGGGTATGATATTGGCATTTGATCAAGAGCATGAAGTCCTTTAAGAACCTTGATGTACCCTTCAGTCAAAGGAAAACAATTGGTTAGGCATGCTAATCTTTTTCTACCGCATTTTAAGGTTGAGGAGATGAACCCTTCACTCAAACCAAAATCATTGGTTAGGCATGTTAAACTTTTTCAGTTTCTATCATGTTATAAGGTTGAGCAATCCAAGTCTGAAGACTTTGAGCTAGATGATGTTTATGTATCTCTTGTTGATGATCCCATTTCTAGTAGCGATGAATCAATGATGAGTTTCATGAGAGACCATGTTGCTCAGTGATTTGTAGTTTTGATGTCTATTTTTGTTACTACTACTACTACTAAAGCTGTAGAGGAGTTTTAGGAGTCCTCAAACTTTGAGCCATATTATTTATGTAGCTCATGTTGATGATCCCTTGTCTAGTAGTGGTGATGATTTTGATCAGATGAGGAGTGATCATGTTGTTGATCACTAATATGTAGTCTTGTATTAGGCCAATGGCCTCATAGCTTGTAGCACTGTTTTTGGACTTTATGGGCCATTTGGAGCCTCATTGCTATGTATTTTTCGATGATATGTATTGCACTCGGTGCCATTTTGATATATTCACCTTTGCATGGTATATAAATGAGCAAACTTTGCATATTTTGTCTCTATTGGCTTGGAATCATGGTTGCAAATCTTAAAAATAGTTTTTTTTTATTAAAAAAAAATTATTTAATGTATTTTTTTAAAAACTGGTTCATTGAGATCTGACCGCTCCCGGTTAGACCGGTTCCGGTTAGAAACCCGGTTCATTAGGTCCACCGGTCCGGTCACCGGTTCCGGTTTTAATAACTATGCTCACACAAATCCAGAAGTACAAGAGGGGTACATGAAGGCATTGGACAAGTTGGTTCCTGACAGGGAGGAGTGTGCTAGATTGCGCCTTGAATTAGGCAAATACTTCAGTTGCACTGCTAACTTTGGTTCTTTCCATGCAATGGAAGACGGGGACAGATTTGATGCTATCACATGGTGGAAAGCATATGGCGGCATGGGACTTTTGCCAAAGTTGGCTAAAAAAGTTCTCTCACAGGTTGTGAACACTTCTTTTGCAGAGAGGTGTTGGAGCACCTACAGCTTCATACACAATGTGAGAAGAAACAGGCTGAATGAAAACCGAGCTGAAAGCTTGGTTTATGTGCATTACAACTTGAGGTTGTTGAGCCATTATTGTGATCGGGCAAATGAGGATCAATCATACAGAGTCTGGGACAACAACCCAGAGGATGATAATTTGGAGGACGGCACGGTACATATGGAAGAATTGGAAGCAGAACTTTTTAGGGATGATGATGAAGCATCAGCAACACCGCCACACACAGGGCCAGTCCCACCATCTACTGGTAGCAGTGCGGGTGCCAGTGCCAGTGCTAGTGCTAGTTCTCGATATCACACTATTGTTCCTTTGCAGATCCAACCTCCACCTTCTAGTCATGGTCGTGGTACTCCTGAGAGTACTAGAAGACCACCATTTCCTCGTGGCTCGCACAAATTAGACATTTCTCGTGGGCGTGGCAAGGGGCCAACTAGTAGATAAAATAGATTTGTTGTTTACTAGTCTTTTCTAATTGTTGTTGACAGTTGAACAGTTGAAACTTGACTCTTTCATATATTTAATGACAATTTAAGTTTGAAGTTTGAATTTGAAAGGTGAAACTTTGAAGTTGGCATTTATAAATTTACGAGTCATTATGAATTATGAATATGATGCTTCATGAAAGTTATATGGTGATCAATGAATCAATGATGATAAATGTTAAATATTGAATTTTGAAATCAATGAATCAATGATGATAAATGATATATATCAATGATGATAATGTTATATATTGAAATTTGAAATCAATGAATCAATGATGATAAATGTTATATATCAATGATGATAAATGTATATTGAATTTTGAAATCAATGAATCAATGATGATAAATGTTAGATATTGAAATTTGAAATCAATGATGATAAATGTTATATATGGAATTTTGAAAACTTGAAACCTTCAGATTGATGATTCGCGAGACTCAAGAGTCAATATGTTGTATGCTTCCAACTTGTGGGCGTGGTTGATGAAGATTATAACTTCTAGATGATTGATGTTATATGATTCAAACTATGTTTTTATGTTTTTTATGTCTAATTCATCATTCTACATGTTTTTGTTGACATATATGCATCAAAATATAATATATATATATATAAATGCTCCCGAAAACGCTCTGGACCGGAAGCTTCTAAAAATGGCGCTCCGCGCTCCCGCTCCCGCTCCCAAGTAACCTTGATCATGACCCTACTAAAAATGTACCCATCACTCAAACAAAACCTTGACTATCTAAGATGATAGATAAATCTATGTTTAAATCAATGAATTAAGTATGAATTTGTGTAAAAAATATCTAATTTTTAATATATTAATACATATATATTTTTTAATAAAATAATATATAACGTATCGTATCCTAGAAGTATCCTGTTCCAGGGTCACCGTACCCGTATCCGATTCTTCGAATCCCGGTATCCCCGTATCCCCGTATCAGGTGACTTAGCCTCGACCACTGCAAACCCTCCCGGCTGCTACAGGTCCAACAACCCTTGGTTGCTCTTGTCTGATCGAGCCACCACGTAGGTTCAAACATCTGTCCGTTACATTTGGTAGTAACCCTTTCCGCCGATCGCACTTGTTTGATCAAGTTGCCGCGTTGGTTTAGTCATCGGTCCATTACAATATGTTTGGAAGTAACACTGGTGTTATTAGAAAGGGTTATACAAATTAAAATATATAATTTGATATAATTCAAAAATATATATTTAAAAATCATATGTTTAAAAAAAAGGGGGGTTAAGGTTTACAGTTGGAAAAAAAAAAGAGAATTTGAATTAAAGAGCTTTTAAGTTTCATACAAGAGTATTTAAGTGCAAAAGGAAAAAAGAAATAGAAGTAAGAAGAACAAAGGGAAAATTATAATTCAAGTTATAAACGAAAAATGACATCTAAATCGGGATTGAAGGAAGAGAGATTTTTAGAAACCTTACCCATCGATGCTAAAGTGCTATTTAAAATTAAAGGAACTCTAGTAGGAAAAGATGTCACTATTGCTATATCACCCGCCAGAGATAATTATTATATAAACCCTTAAACTACCAACCAATTGGTGATTTCCGAGTTAAATATAGTCGAAAAATTAGACTTTTTTTAACAAAAAAAATTACGACATAAAATGTCTACAACTAAATATTGGAGATTATACTTTTATCTCTCAATTTACCGTAAAAGCCTTACTTTTTGACGATAGTGATACTGTGTTGGGTTCACTCTGGATAGAAACTCTAGGATCCTTTATTCTAAATACGAAAAAGAAGTTTTTGACATTCTCCCACAAAAAGAAGAAAATAACGCTACAGGACGATAACTTGAAGCCAAATGTAGTGACGCCTGAAGACATACAAGAAATTTCAAAAGTAAATTTTCAAGTAGGTAAAAGGGTGATACAAAATATGCAAAGAGAAGTTGACAAAATCACTGTTGAAAAAAATGAAGAAGTTTCGCGACTAAAAGACCATAGCGAAAAATTACTAACACAAATAAAGAAGCTTAAGAAGGATAAGAAGTTGTTGGAAAACAAGGTGCAACGACTTGTCGAAAATAAAGCATCGAATGTAGAAGTTCAAGTTGAAGAAAAAACGAACATTGATCCAGTGAATGTCACAACGCTGGAAGAAGACAAGCAAGTTGCAAAAAATACAAACTTAGATGTTGTAGTTCAGACGAGGAACATTTTAAGTAAAGGTTCTGTAACCAACTCAAAAACATCATCGCCAGAAGAAAATAAAAAAATCACCACACACCTAAGAAGGGAAAGTCAAACAAAAAAAGTTCCCTCTTGACATCGGAATCATGGAAGTAGACAACTTGATCAAGCTACGTACTCGCAACAGAATCAACAAACTGATGTTTTGAAGAATACTAATGTCGGTACAATCCACTCATGTGATAACAATTCATCACAAGTTGCCAGTCACCGCAAGATTCTATAGAAGATTGATCTAGGATGATCTGATCCCTTCTCAGTGCGACAGTTTTGTTTGTCAGTTTAGAGGATCATATCAACTTGTATCGACAATGATGACTGCCCCGAGATGAGAAGACATCCGTAACAGGAAAAGAAATCAAGGCCTTTCATCAACAAGCTTTGAGGACAAAGCTTTTTGAGGAGGAAGGCAATGTAATGAATAAAATAATGTAAATAATGATTAGTTAATTAGTAATTAGGTTGAAGAGGCATGTCTAAATGGGACATGACCTTCCGTGAAGAGGCACCTGCCTAGGTATATAAGCAGGCCTCATTTGTAACATTCATCATTCTCATTCATACTATTTAATATAATATTCTTGTATCCTCAATGGATATTCTGATATTCAAAGTCTTCTGGAGTATTTAACTTGAGAAGGAACTTTGTTCACTTCAGACGCTGTGATGCAAAGGGGCCCATCTCTCCACATCTGAAACACTTCACCTTCGAGACATCTCCCTTCTGTCTCCGTTTCCCTTACTGTCCCTTCGATGCAAGGGTTGCATTCTCCTCCTCCTCCAGATTCTTCGACTTGCTCCCGCTGCTGCCGTCAAGTTTTCACTTGACTAGATCTCTCCTCAGCTCCTCTTCTTGAAGTGTTGCCCACATCTGCTCCCAACTAGGAAGCGTAGCCCTGCCCAAAATACTTTGGACAAAAAACTTGCCACTTCTCCATGACTACGTTAAGAGCTAGCCTCACCATAGTTGCAGCAGTTGGGGTGGATCCCACGACTGCCAACTGGTCTCGAATCTCCTGAAGTCTCGTAAGGAATGCAGCAATGCGCTCCCCCTTTTGCATCTGGATCATCCGAAGCTTTTGCTCCAAGTACATCTTTCGTTCGTCGGAAGTTCCTTTGTATAGTAGGGATAAGGCCTCCCATATCTTCCTAGAGGTGTTCTTGCCAGATATATGAGAGACTATGTGATCCTTGACACCATCAAGGATTAGTCTCTTGGCCTTTGCCGTATCGGACTTGTACTTCTTGTTCTGATCTGGATTTTTAGGTACAACAACCACATTGTCCATGAACGCCTTGAGATCATATTCATCCAGATGGAATTTAATCCTTTCCTTCGAGATTACGTAGTTGGAGGATCTCTCCAACCGATCCTGATCTCGAAGACCATGAGCTGCCATCTCAACCGAAAACTGTCGAACTGCTCCTCTTCTTCCCCTACTACGCAACACTAGACAGGCTTACGCACTCCTTGTGGAGCTCGTAGATCAGCTCCCCAGATCTGCTGCTCAAATCTTAGAAAAATTCAGAATTCCTTGGCAAGGAATTCACTGGGGAAGAATTCCCTGCTATGTGCTCTTCTTCTTCTGATGCTTCTCTCTTGAGAAATGCCTGTAGAAAACTGCGTCCCTCTGGCTCTGCGTAGCTCCCTCTGCCTTGACAAGATCTCTATCCGGATGTCTTACCTCTCTGTCGACTCACTCAAAGAGAGACAACCTCAAAGATTTAGCCCTCTTGGCTAGAACTGCGCAATCCCTCTGGGGAATCGATTTGCTGCTGCTGCAATAATTCGACCTTCAGTTCAATGCTCAGATATGCTCTTCCTGTTTCACATCAAATTCTCTGATACTATGTGAAAATTCCTAGATCTAACAATCTGAGGAATCCTATTGCAAATAGCTGAATTTACTTCTCCTATTTTGAAATTACATTACAGAATTAATTCGGATTTCTTCATGAATTATTGAAGTAAATTACTGAAGAAACCTACACTTAATACTTTATGATTCTGAAACAAGGAAATTTAGCAAAGAATGAATCAGACATAGGACACCTTTATTTTGGACGAAAGTCCCCCGAAAAACCCAATGCGGGAAATCCGGTGCAGGAGATCTGAGGGTTTGTACTATTAAGCAACAATTTTCTGAAAACAATTTTTGGATGCCTTGCTGGCTATCCAGTACATAGAAATCACGACAAACAAAAATATCGTGAGTTTACCTCACACTACAACTCCCGACTGATCTAGTAGTTGAAATGATGAAACCACAGCACCCTCTGTGCAATATCTGCGTAGGCCTTTGTGGTGACCTCTGTGGATTGTGTCACCTCCTCTCTGGGATCGATCTGCTCCTCGAAAAGTTGAGTTCTAGCCCTCCCGGCACAAAACCCCGATCTCTTGACAAATCTCAGAGTATCTCATGAAAAGTTTGCGCTGCCTTTGCGTGGGCCCACGTCACACCCTTTGGAGGTTGCACTGCTTCCTCTGTTGGATCTGCTACCTCTCTGCTTAGTATTCTTGGTCCCGGAGAAGATCCTCCAACCAATAACTGTCTCTGCCCCTCACTGCGTTGGAATCACTTAGATTTGATCTTCGTTCGAGCACTTGCTCCGTCAGAAGAATTCGATCACTTTATTCACTCGGTGTGTTTTTCCAAATGACCCTCAAGCCTTCCTTTATAGTCCTCTCGTTGAGAAATAAACGACCAAGATTAGATCTCTAATCAACGACTAAGATTATAACTTGACTTGATCTTCGCTTTCTAGATCATTCTCACTCTGCTTTATTAATACCCTTAAATTTTTTAATTTCCCTAAGTTTAGACTTAGGGTCCCCATTAAAATAATTTATTTTAACAATAAAATATAATCCGAGTGGAATTTTCACAAATGGTTTCTGGGTTTTTTGGAATACCAGTGCCTAAGCCTCTCCAAAAAATTTGAGACTTAGAGCACTTCCGATGCTACCAAAAATAAACAGGGTCTTCTATCTTGTTCACACGACCAACTAATGTATGAGTCTAACCATGTGAATCAATGAGATGGAGTCGAACATGGTAGACACCATCTGATTACCGGCCAATGATGTGATCCGTTAACAAATTTGAGAGAAACCACCAATGACCTTAATGGCTCTCAAATTACTATGGTACAATTGGTATGGTGCGATTAAATGAGATGATGTCGAGCACTGTTGATTTTTGGCAGCATCGGAAGTGCTCTAAGCCCCAAATTTTGTGGAGAGGCTTAGACACTGGTATAACAAAGAACCCAGAATCTGTTTGTGAAAATTCCACTCGGTTCATGTTTTATTGTAAAAATTAATTATTTTAACGGGGACCCTAAGTCTAACTTAGAGAAATTAAATAATTAAAAGGTGTTAATAAAACAGAGTGAGAATGATCTAGAAAGTGAAGATAAAGTCATGTTATAATCTTAGCCGTTGATTAGAGATCTAATCTCGGCCATTGATTTCTCAACGAGAAGACTATAAAGGTAGACTTGAGGGTCATTTGGAAAAGACTACGAGTGAATCTAGAGATCGAATTCTTTTGATGGAGCACTGCTCGGACGAAGATTAGATCTAAGTGTTTCAGTGCAGTGAGGGGCATAGTAGCTTCTGGAGAGAGATTTTCTTAGTCGGAGAACCATCAACAGAGAGAGGCAGAAAGACATCCAACACAGTCAGCACAGAGCCAGATAGGCTGACGCAAAGCCAACACAGAGCCACGTAGGGCTATGCAGTGGCAGAGAGGGTTTTCGAGATTGCGCTGTCGGATCAGATCCAGAAGTCGGGAGAGTGGGTGTGAGACCCGGAGGCCAAGATTTGAGATTTTGGGAGTTAGATCGATCCTTTGCTGGGGTGACGTAGTGCCTGGAGTGTGAAAATTTCTGAATAGAGAAACCCTATTGAAGTATATTGATTTACTTATTCTACTTGTTTTATTATTCACAAGTTATTTAACTGAAATATTCAGAAAAACATCAAAGTAAACACAATTTGCAGCCTACACATATACAGATCATTTACTGAAACATAATGTACATATGACAAATGACACACATGATTTTTCGGACAAATGTTCCTGGAAAAACCCAATGCAGGATAATCGGTGCAACAACTTTTTGAGGGTTTTATTATTAAGTAGAATTTGAATACATCAAGGGCACCAATAGTGGTTTGCCCGTCAGAGAATTTCACAACAGTTGTACCTTATCACTCAGAGACAAAAAATATGGTTGATTCAAACCCTCAAGGGAATTACTGAATACGAGCGCATTTTTGCCCACTGGAACCCCAACGTTGTCCCTCCAGCCTCTGCATCAGTCTCTCTTGCCCAGCGTGGCCTCTGTGCAGCACAGGCTGCCCCTGCGTCACCCTTCTGGGCTCTGTGTCACCCTGAAGGCTCTACATTAGCCTGGCTGTGTTGCGTCCCTCCTACTAGCCTCTACGCTGCTTGGTACGAATCTACGTCTTTGATTTTTGTATTCTCGGCCTTGGATCAGTGTAATCCCTCACCCATCTGCCCCTCACCAGCACTGCAAGCTCACTCGAAAATTCTCAGCAAACCGTGCCCCAGAATTTCGACTTAGCTCAAGTGCTACTGCAATGTGTGTGTTCTCCAATTGACCCTAAGCCTTCCTTTAATACTTTTCTCGTTGAGAAATAAACGACCATGATATAATTTCTAATCAACGACCCAAATTAGAAAAAGCTTGATCGACGTCACTTAGAACATTCTCACTCACATGTGTAAATTAATTCACTTAAATTTTTTAATTTCCCCAAGTTAGACTTAGGGTCCCTATTAAAAAATTTAATTATTTGAATAACTTTTACACCGAGTGGAATTTCTGCAAACGATTTCTGGGTTTTGGAGATCTCATGTGTTCTAGCCCCTCCACAAAGTTTCAGAGCTAGAGCACATCCGATGCTACCCAAAATCTCAACACTCCCTCTTAGCGAGGAATGTGCTCTAGCAACACTTCACTCTAGAAGCGTTACTCTGATCTCTAGCATCGGTCCCCTGCGCTGCTGATGCTTGGTCTGCTGCCCTCCATCCACTGTAACTGCTGCCCATGACTCTACCACAGTCACTGCTACATCTGTACTGCAACTCCCTCTCAAATTGTTGTATCATGCTGCCTATAGCACTGCCACTGCTAATTGCTGCACTGCAACTCAGTTGCTGAGAAGTAAGCAACTGAAGGACAATCACCCAACAACTGACAGACAAGTCATTCTGGCCACATCTCATCACTGAAGCACCCTCTACTGCTGCTCTGCGCTGTCTCTCTAGACCCTCTGCGCAGCTGCTGCTCTGCACTACGTAAGCACTGCCTCTCTGCGCTGCTGCTGCCATTGCACTGTGCTACTCTACTCTTCAACGTCCCACCTCTGCCTTTGCTTCTCCATGATCTTCTGCACCCATTGACTCCAGTCATCTTGCTACTGTCTTAAGGGTCTCGTCGCTCGTACATTATCCAAGAGTTTGGGCACCTCAAGGATCCCGCCAACACCACCTGTAGCTGCTCTACAGATCTATGTCGCCCCACTTCTTCTCTCGAGGTACATGACATGAATAAAGATGACTGAAGTGGATTTTCATTTAGAGGGAGAATCCCTCCATTAGATCGCTTCTCTTAATGTCATATATATTCTGTACTATTGAAATAGGATCTATGGGTATATGACATTGATGATCTGCATCGAAGTTTTGATTTGAGGTAAAAGAATTTTTCTCTAACTATAAGCCTCAGTCACACAGATGAAGGCATATGGCGATGAATATGTTTGTTGAACACAAAATTGAAGTTTGGTCCATGAAATCCAGTGATCACCTGGAAGATGTTAGATGTATAGCAGATATCCGAAATATCTGAGAGCATGGAAGTTTGAATGTCTACTATAATATGAATATGTAGATTGATCTTGTGTTTGTAGGTGATCGGGACACATATACGTCATTATGTTTGAAGTTTGTATTACAAGGGGTTGACATGACTTGGCTGATTGATATAGTTGAGCAGTGCTGGGAATTCAGACATAAATTATTTTGGTATTTCATAATGGTCTTATATTGGCCTTTTCGTTCTCAGCACATTGGTTGAAGTATTGACTGTTGTATGATTGGAACATGCATGATATATCCTTGGCATCTAGTGGAAGGAATGGCTTATGGCTTAACTGATATAGATGAGTGTATGATGTCTAATAATGACTTAGACCTTTGAATCTATGTTTGAGATATGTCTTGAACTATAGACCTTACTATGATAGCAAATTTGGATCTGACATGATTTGCCTTGACGACTGAAGATTTGCCTTGATTATAATGAGATATGAGCATAGCGACTTCATATATGACCATGGGAATGACTTGATGAAATTATGGATTGATATTGCGTGGTTGATGACAACCTGTTGGATTGATAATAGATGTTGTCTTGACTTGATAAAAGCTTTACCTGTCACCTGGTCCAATGAACTGACTTTGAGATATTTATGAATTTTTGATCTGGCTTCTAAACTTTTATGAGTTGATTTAGTTGATTTGATTGCTTAATAATGAAAGGTTGGGAATGATGGTTTGGTAAAGTGTTATGGTTGCAGTAATCATTGCATGAAGCAAGCTCCCCTGATACAGATATGTTCGCATTGACAGTTATTTGATGAAGCTAGGATGTCGTATTGATCCAAGCCTTCTCTTCAGAAGTGTTCAAAGGTACGACTTTGATTTTGATACTGACGATCAACTATTGTCAGGTAATGAGCCTCTGATGACCTAAGTTAAAGTTAGATGGCTTCTCAAACTCGAAATGATGTATCATGGCATGATGAATCGATTTTGGAAGATGGGAAACGATACTGTATTTTATGAAGCGATTGAAGAAATAGTGGAAAGTGGAAATGCAAATCCTTGGACACTCCGATTTGAAGTTCAAAATGTTGTTGAACCTGACATGGAAACCGACAATTGATTGAAGCATTGATGTTCCGTTTAGAACATCCATTCGTATATACATACAATAGTGTGCATAGAACCTGAGTCAATTCATGATTTAGTCGCTTCATTCACATTGAGTTTCCACCGAGAATCCTTCGAGATGTTTGCATGAGATGATCTATTCTTGATCTGAGATATTCCTCCTATGACATATGATTGTATGGATATGATGATGTTGATTATTGATGAGATGAGCACATATAAGTGCTGCTTGAGTATGAGATCTTCCACAATGAGAAGTCTCTAGCTCTACAAAGGTTGAGCACAACGTTGCTAGCATGGCTAGCTATGAAACGGGATGAAGAAGCGTTTGAAGAGATGTTTTGAGATAGTTCTAAATATGACATGGATACATTGTGATAATATCTGATTGGCAGAGAATACCATAAATATAGTTGGGATCGATATACTCTCATATATTGAGACAATGCAATTGTTCGAGACAAGCTTAGGCTTGTGATTCACACCTCCTTGAGAGGGAGGATGTTTATGCTATCCTTTTGTGATTTATATGATTATTTATGTTCTGACATGATATTTGATTGAGTGTCCTGTATACAACTGCCACTAATACATGATGATTACCTGATACAAGTATGATGATATGAGTATGATGAGGGCAACGCTGATTGAGGACACTGAGCCGTACTCTTCCCCCCTGTTTGAGCTCCCATGGTGAGGAATTGAGACATAGGGCTCCTAGGGTTGAGGGAACTCTGAACAATAGGGCGTTACCCCTATCTGTTACCCACATGGTTGGAGTAGTAGCTCACCCTATCTTGGTCATTGCAGAGTATACCCCAGTTGGCATCATACCCACAAGATGGGCTTGTTGGGATTATCTCTCTCCGTTTGGCCAATGGATGAGGAGGCTTGGAGGCGTGTGATCCTTACCTCTTGGTAAGTCGGGTATCTTGCCCAAGCGAGATTATGATGCAGGTGTTCTACCACATGACTATTCAAGGTCGTTGCTGGGAAGATAAGTGGGCAATAGGACAGGTTGAGTAGTAGCTCCCTTATGTCACCTATTTCTCGATATGGGGCTCCCCCATGAGATTCCAGGATGAGTAGTAGCTCCTCGATGTGATTTCAGGTTATATATTCCCCCTGATGATATGCTTTCTGATGATGATGCGGGTTGTAGATTTGACTCCCCGCCGATATTCCAGGGTGGAAGCTTGATGACATTTCCAGGTAGTAGCCCGATGACAAATTTTCGGGTAGTAGCTCGTCGAATGATATTTCGGGTAGTAGCTTGCTGACAGAGATTCCAGGTAGTAGCTCGTTGACAGGTATTTCGGTTAGTAGCCCGCCGACATATATTCCGGGTAGTAGCCCACTGGTAAAGGTTCCGGGTTGTAGCCCGATGAATAGAGGGTGGTAGCTTAAGCTCCCCTCTGGTAGCAAATTCTTCTTCTTCTAGATTCGAGAATATTCAACATATGAGCAGGAACAATCAAGTAAGCAAGAAATAGCAAGTGATGTACATTGATGATTCAGGATGATGAGATACTTGAGATGGGACTTGTGTCATGATGATCGATGATCAGATATGAGCAAGTGGAATTCTCCCTAGTTGAGAGGGGGTGTTAAATTTAATAAACTACGGTCAAACTCCACTTTGGGAAGCTCAAATGACAAAGAAGATGATTGCATTGAATTCCTCTTTTTGAGAGGACCAAAATCGACCTAAATATCACCTTATTTGGACAAGCAGAAGTTGGTTTTTGAATTTATTTATTAATTCATGTATATTGGGTTAGGTCGGCCTCAACCTCAAATGGACCCTCATGGAAGCCTATAAATAGAAGAGACCTCAAGCTCATTTGGACACAATTGATCAAGCTCTGTTCTTTTCTTGTATGTTGTCTTGGCTCACTCAGGTTCGACGAAAGAAGTTCGCACAAAGGTCCGAAGTCTCAGGTCCGAGGCTTGCACGAAAGTTAGGGCTTTTGTTTTGGCTGCGGGCACAAAACTGGTGGATCTGGGCTAGAGCCTCGGGCTTGCTATAGGCAAGGTAGCGGCTGAAGAACCCTAGGCTACAGGCACAATGTGTTATGCCTACGGATAAGGCTTCAAAGACAAATTGCCCCAGAGCCGTGGGCATCGAATGCTATGGTAGCGGCTGGGGGACCCTTGGCCACTGGCTCAGAGTGTTATGGTAGCGGCTAAGGCCTCAGAGATGAAATTACAGTGCTCCGAAGTTTCCGCTCAGTGACAACAGTGTTTGACAGTATGCTGCAGGCAGTGACAGTATATTACAGTTATAATAATCAGAGGTTTTGATGTTTGGATGCGTTTCATGGATATTCTAGTTGTTGTAAAGATATGGATCATTGTACTCTCTTTTGCTGAATCATTTGATGACAATCTACTAGAAGAAGAATTTGCAAGGGTTTTTCCCATAGTGGTTTTTGCCCTGGTCTCCGACCAATCCTGGTGTCTCTATGTGTGCATGCTTTTCTTCCTATGTTCCTTGATGTTCTGCTGCATTGATGATGATGTTATTGTTCTTTCTACATAGTTGCATATGCTGATGAATAATAATAGTGTAAATCTGAATAATATTATGATGCTATGGAGTGAAATTAATGTGTTAATGATAAAATGCAACTATAAAAGCAAAGATCAATATAGCCCTATAAAAGATTAACACCTTGTGCTTGTTTCTTCGCTTCTTTTAGTTGAGTTTTAAGGGAGGAGACTTCTTTCTTATATTGACCAATTTATGCTTCAAGTTTGCTCAAGTCCAATCTTATAGCAATTACTAGTTAGATCGTAAGCCAATGAGGCATGATAAATGATTATGACAAGTGCTAATAGAGATAAGCACAAGATGAAATTGCTAACAATGATTAACAATAAAGCAATGATACAAGATGCAAAGAGGTAAGCTATCTATCTTAGCAATGACAATGCAAGAACGCAAGAGACAAGCCAATGCAAGACTTACATGATTAATTCACCAATGAACTCCTCACAATTTTATCATGCACCAGACTTAGACAAATCAAACCAACCACTTATTAGTATGAAAACAGTCCCAAAATTTACAATGGAAGCTAGCAAGCACAATCATGATTAAGCCCTTAAGTGATGAATGTTACTTCGTAGAGTTATTAGGCTTATTTAGAACTGCATTTAAGCTTCTTTAGAGTGTTTAACACTTTATTATCCCACTGTTAGATTAGTCTTTAGATCTGATGTATTGTGACAGTCCACAAAAGAGAGGAAGGGAGAGGAAAACAAACCCTTTGGGCCTAGCGACCTAGCTTCAATGGAAAATTTGACTTGTTGGGGCACAAAAGAGGCCAACTTTGACTTTGAAAGAGCATTGCAAGGCCTCCAACACGTGCAACTACCAATGATTAGATTGAAAACTCAAGGAAATGTTCTCAAACCCCACGACTAGGGAAAATCTAGGCCCTCTATGCCTAACGACTTGGCTAGTTGAGAAAAAGTGGCAAGTGCAAGGCCCAAAACTTGATGGATAGCCTTCAAAACTTGGAGATTTTTCCTTGAAGAGACCTACAACTCAATTGTATTAGCATGAAAAGCAAGTTTGATGATGGATCAAGCCACTTAGGGGCTGCGGGGCTAGGGCTTTTAGGCCCTCTAATGCCTGCGATGAGGCCTAGAAGTAGCCCTAAGGCTATTGGCTAGGATTTCAAGGCCTTGAATGATGAGACAAATGATATTTCAATGCTAGAAATTTTTCTTCAATGGATAATAAGCTTGCAAGACCAAAATTTGCCGAACAATTGACAAAAATATGAGGAGAAAACACTACAAACCCTTGCCAAAGTTTATAATAGGCATGCAAAACAAAGTGGTAGCCCTTGAAATCGCTTGCAAAGATGAATTTAAGACCTTCTAGGGTTGCGACTAAGTCTCCAAGGCCAAATCAGGCCTGTGGCTAGGGCTAATTAGCCTAATTAAGGCTGTGACTTAGGACTAGAGACCTCAAAGCCCCGTGGCTAGGACTTAAGGGCCTTCAAACCCTTTCGACCACCTCTTTCAATCAAGAAATGTCAACCACAAACCCAAAAATGATCTCCAACACTAAGAAACCACCTGCAAAATCACTCCAAAAGGTAATTACTTAAGAAAACCCCAGTTGCAGCAACAAACAAGCCCTCTATGGTTAGTGATTTCCTCTTCTAGGCTAGGCATTGCAATTTGAGCACTTGGGTCATGTAGATTAGGCCCTAAAAGGCCTAGATCGACCTTCCTTGTTTGAACACACTTCTTCCTTGGGCTGGACGATTGCTTCTAAGGCTGAAAACTCTCTCAAACCCTAGCCATTTGGGCTAGGTGTGAAAATGCCTTGAAATGTAGCAATTGGAAATAATTCTTCTAACTGAAAAATTAATTATGTAGCTTATTTTGTTTACGACAAAATAACAAATTATTTACACATAAAATTGACACAATTATTTTTGGACAAATGTTCCTGGAAAAACCCAATGTGGGAAAATTGGTGCAACCACTGAGGGTTTTTTTATTATGGAACAGTGAATTCTGAGTACAATGAGTTTGGATGTTCAACTGGCTATCCAATCTGAGAAAAATACTGGCAAAATCAATTGAGGGAATTTACCCTCGTCTTCAAGCAATCCTAGCTCAAACTGATAACTGAAAAGCAAGTCGTCCAAACCCTCTACGCAGGCTCTGCATCACCTCTGTGCAACCTGCCACGCGCTCAACCCAAAACTGATGCTAATCAAGTCATCTTGCTTGCTGCTGACTAGGGAAGTGTCTCTCTTGCTTACTGGATAATCCTCTCGACCTGTGGAAACTTAAACAACCTTGGTCTCCAGCTAAATCGAACTGCCTTCTTGAGGCATTGCACAACCTCTTGGAGAAATAATTTGGCCTCCTCTCTGTTATGAATATCATTTATAGAAAAATTATAAAAGATAATGCAAACAATAATAATCTTAATTAATTTTTAGCTAACTGTGCATTACACTCTCTTGCCTCTCTGGAACTGGAAAATATTCCTCTGGATCACCGTCTCTACCTCTCTTTCCTCTCTCTATCTTGAACTCTGCTGCTGGCTAGTTTGAACTACCCAAGGAACTCACATTGCTGGCTCTCACTCACTATTCTGTGTGTTTCTCCATCTACCCATCAACCTCTTCTTATAATCTCCACTGGGGACTCCAACGACCAAAATTAAAACTTAATCGATGATTGAGATCATCTCCAAGTCGATCCGTGTGAGTTTCTAGAGAATTCTCACCTTTCTCAATTAATTACTATTAATTAACGAGTTTTCCTAAGGTAGACCTAGAAAAATTTAAATGATGGTCAATTAATTTAATTGAGCTATCTCTAGGTGGAATTTCCAGAAACCATTTTTGGGTTTTGGAGAACTCGCGTGTTTTAGCCTCTCCACAAAGTCTCGAGAATAGAACACCATCAGCTGCTACAAAACTAACACGAGGATCCTCACACTTGTGTTTCTCTTTGAAAATTTATCCTTTAGCACTTGCAAGTCCAATAAATAGAGCCAAGCCATAAGATCTAGAAAACTCTAAAATAAAAACCCCAAAGTATTATTTACAAATGAGAAAAATAATATACAAGGGTTAGAAATAATTTACAATTTATTTACAATAATCTACATGAAAACATTAACTCTAATTAGCAAATAATTCATTTATAGCCCAAGTAGATTTTGAAAATAAGTGAAATAATTTGTGTTTTGATGTACCAACCCAAACCCTGCAAAATAAATCGTTAGATAAGCTCAAAGTTCAAACAAGATGCAATCGTCTTGAAGTCCATGTACTTGGGTTACACCCTTTCAGTATTCACTGAACGCCTCTGGGCACCTTCTTCCAAACTAGCAGTATCTTAACAAAATAATCAGGGAGGACATCTACAGGCAGTATATCCAGACCACATGGGTTAATCCTCCAGGCGGTCTGCGCCCAAAAATGGCCTTTTACACTGAACACTTTTTGGAGATCAGAGATGGGCTCATCACTTGACCCTCTTATACCCTCCAGCATTGGATGCATGCCTTTAGGATCCCTCTGGGGCAGCTCAGAGTTGGGTCGCACAGGCTTCGAGTGGAAACAAACCACCATATTGACAGGACGGAGAGGATCTGTCAGCTTTGCCACCTTCAGGAGGTGGAAACCGAGTCACACTTCATCTTCAGATGTTCGGTCTACTATGAGATCTGTGGGCGCTTTTACTGCTTATTCAAAGGCCCCCAAAACCTTGTCAACTTCCTTAGATATCTGGACCAACATTGCCTGGCTCTCTACCTCCAGGAGACTTTCAGATACCGCTCGACTCTACTCCAGCCACCATCTACTTCGGCCACCACACAGAGGAGCACAGACTTCTTCAGAGTACTCTCAGCACCGCAGGGCACCAAAAGAACCCCCGATCGATCCATAGAACATGAGTCCAGATCAGTGCGGCTCCGGGTCTCTCATCCCACCAGACCACCCCTTCGGCATTCCAGAATCAGGCAGCCCCCCGCACCCAGAGGACGCCCCAAATCCTCTAGGCAACAGCAGTTACAATCTAGATCCAGCTCCTCCTCAAGGCAACAAACATTGACGAGTTTCCTTCAGTCCTCTTCTATCGGCTTCGGTTGTTAGGAGAAGGAGTCTCTCTCCATTCAGGAGGCTCATCCTTCTCCTCCAGTACTTCAATTGAGGGAATTTACCCTCGTCTTCAAGCAATCCTAGCTCAAACTGATAACTGAAAAGCAAGTCGTCCAAACCCTCTACGCAGGCTCTGCATCACCTCTGTGCAACCTGCCACGCGCTCAACCCAAAACTGATGCTAATCAAGTCATCTTGCTTGCTGCTGACTAGGGAAGTGTCTCTCTTGCTTACTGGATAATCCTCTCGACCTGTGGAAACTTAAACAACCTTGGTCTCCAGCTAAATCGAACTGCCTTCTTGAGGCATTGCACAACCTCTTGGAGAAATAATTTGGCCTCCTCTCTGTTATGAATATCATTTATAGAAAAATTATAAAAGATAATGCAAACAATAATAATCTTAATTAATTTTTAGCTAACTGTGCATTACACTCTCTTGCCTCTCTGGAACTGGAAAATATTCCTCTGGATCACCGTCTCTACCTCTCTTTCCTCTCTCTATCTTGAACTCTGCTGCTGGCTAGTTTGAACTACCCAAGGAACTCACATTGCTGGCTCTCACTCACTATTCTGTGTGTTTCTCCATCTACCCATCAACCTCTTCTTATAATCTCCACTGGGGACTCCAACGACCAAAATTAAAACTTAATCGATGATTGAGATCATCTCCAAGTCGATCCGTGTGAGTTTCTAGAGAATTCTCACCTTTCTCAATTAATTACTATTAATTAACGAGTTTTCCTAAGGTAGACCTAGAAAAATTTAAATGATGGTCAATTAATTTAATTGAGCTATCTCTAGGTGGAATTTCCAGAAACCATTTTTGGGTTTTGGAGAACTCGCGTGTTTTAGCCTCTCCACAAAGTCTCGAGAATAGAACACCATCAGCTGCTACAAAACTAACACGAGGATCCTCACACTTGTGTTTCTCTTTGAAAATTTATCCTTTAGCACTTGCAAGTCCAATAAATAGAGCCAAGCCATAAGATCTAGAAAACTCTAAAATAAAAACCCCAAAGTATTATTTACAAATGAGAAAAATAATATACAAGGGTTAGAAATAATTTACAATTTATTTACAATAATCTACATGAAAACATTAACTCTAATTAGCAAATAATTCATTTATAGCCCAAGTAGATTTTGAAAATAAGTGAAATAATTTGTGTTTTGATGTACCAACCCAAACCCTGCAAAATAAATCGTTAGATAAGCTCAAAGTTCAAACAAGATGCAATCGTCTTGAAGTCCATGTACTTGGGTTACACCCTTTCAGTATTCACTGAACGCCTCTGGGCACCTTCTTCCAAACTAGCAGTATCTTAACAAAATAATCAGGGAGGACATCTACAGGCAGTATATCCAGACCACATGGGTTAATCCTCCAGGCGGTCTGCGCCCAAAAATGGCCTTTTACACTGAACACTTTTTGGAGATCAGAGATGGGCTCATCACTTGACCCTCTTATACCCTCCAGCATTGGATGCATGCCTTTAGGTTCCCTCTGGGGCAGCTCAGAGTTGGGTCGCACAGGCTTCGAGTGGAAACAAACCACCATATTGACAGGACGGAGAGGATCTGTCAGCTTTGCCACCTTCAGGAGGTGGAAACCGAGTCACACTTCATCTTCAGATGTTCGGTCTACTATGAGATCTGTGGGCGCTTTTACTGCTTATTCAAAGGCCCCCAAAACCTTGTCAACTTCCTTAGATATCTGGACCAACATTGCCTGGCTCTCTACCTCCAGGAGACTTTCAGATACCGCTCGACTCTACTCCAGCCACCATCTACTTCGGCCACCACACAGAGGAGCACAGACTTCTTCAGAGTACTCTCAGCACCGCAGGGCACCAAAAGAACCCCCGATCGATCCATAGAACATGAGTCCAGATCAGTGCGGCTCCGGGTCTCTCATCCCACCAGACCACCCCTTCGGCATTCCAGAATCAGGCAGCCCCCCGCACCCAGAGGACGCCCCAAATCCTCTAGGCAACAACAGCTACAATCTAGATCCAGCTCCTCCTCAAGGCAACAAACATTGACGAGTTTCCTTCAGTCCTCTTCTATCGGCTTCGGTTGTTAGGAGAAGGAGTCTCTCTCCATTCAGGAGGCTCATCCTTCTCCTCCAGTACTTCCTCCTCGCAGCTCATTGTCATGATGTACCAGACATTCAGTTATCCAGGCTTTACTTTTGTATTCCTCTTAGCTTTGTATTTTCTGCTTTTATGAAAAACAGGGACCGTTTGGTCCACCAGCTAGTGTGCTGAAATCATTGTAACCAGCAGTCCCATTGACCTTTTTGTGGTCATTCGATGGACATTAATAAAATTATCCTATCTTATCTTATCTTATCTAGACACGATAGATTATTAGTTCCAGAGGGGCTCGATTCACATAAAAAGTCTAGAGATATTTTCTAGATCTGCTATGTTTAATGTGCTTACTTTAACCCAGTACCTAAAGCAAGATACCTTTGCTAATAGCTAATCCAACCACTAGCCGTGGAACAATAATCTTTAGTTAAAACATAGAGCATTAAAATAAATTCAACACATATCATGAATCATCAAGTGAGAATACACCTTGAATTGAAACCCCAAAGACTTTTATTAATGCAGAAATTCCAGCAGAGCTTAGCTTAGTACAAAAGATTTTCAACACAGTTGAAGTTACAATGAGGAGCTTGAGAGCTTCCTTATATAGAAAAAATGAGAGGGAATAACCCCTCCAAGTGGAAATAACGGGTAGTTGCATCGATCCATGGCTTGATCCTTGAAGAAAGAATTCGATCCCTTGATTAACTGACACACATCTCCAAATTTTTTCGACCTTGTTGATTGTGTTGGAGGGGTCACACTTTGAATTTTGGACCATGGAGGACCTTCAAAAAATAGAATTAATGTTACTTGTGCAAAATTCATAACTTCCTGGTCCAAAAATTTCGATTTGCTGGGAAATAGTCTTCTCTGCCCCAAACAAATTTCTGAACTGGGTCCTTTTGCCTTGGAAATGAGGCATTTTATTTTTGACTTGAATTTTTCTTTTGAAAATAGCCTCAAATAATTTTTGATGAATTTCCACTTGGAGGCTAATTAATTTTCCCTTCATATTTATTTTGGATAATTTCTGGCTAATTTAATTTTTATTTTTTGCCAAAAATAAAAAAAGACTCAAGAGGGGGGATTAAATAATTTTCCACCCTCTAAGTGTATCCAAAAACTATTTTGGTAATGGTGTTCTAATTATGAGGAACCATTCACCAAAGATATTCCTAGATAACACTTCTACATCAATATATTACAATTAATTTAAATATTTTCCCCTTTTTTGTGACAAAAAATCTTTCTAAGAGCATTTTCTGGCTGCGCGTGCGCCTCTGCGTGAGACCTAACTGTGATTTCCTCCCAGCTGCCATGGTTACAGGAGGGGGACCCAATCCCCTTCCTCCTCCTCCGGAAGTTGTTGCGTTCAAGAAACTGGTTGCAGCTAGTTGCAAATGACCTTTGACACATTCACAGCAAAAATTTGTGAAGAAACTGGACAACATTCCATCGGTGGCCCTTCCAATCGAAGAAACATGTCAGTCTACTTTGAATCTTGCTGAAAGAGGGCTTATTGGGCAGTTTACTGGCCTTTGACCCTCTCCCAAAGCTATGGAAGATTGTGTGCAAAGAAACTGGACTCCATTAGTATCGGAAGGCATCAGAAGTCACTTTGTAGGTAAAGGATTCTTTGTGTTTGTGTTTGAAAACGTGGAAGACAAAAGCCTCATTTTCAGAAATGGACCATATTTTATGGGTCCTCAGGGTCTATATTTAAACAAATGGACCCCAGTGTGGGTACGTCTCCCTCATCTCCCACTGCATTGTTGGAACTAGAAGTCTCTTCAACCCATTGGCAATACTCTCAGAAAGTATATCGACCAAGCAGTGAGAAAAGACCAATACTCATGCGCACGTATATGCGTTGAGGTAGATTTGGAAGTTGGGTTGCTGGAAGCTATTAAATTAACGGTCGCAGATTGGACCCATATCCAGGAGCTGGATTACGAACAAATTCCGTTTAAATGCAGGCATTGCCATGGCTATGGCCATTTCACAAGGTATTGTAAAATGAAGGCGGAAGAAGACAACGAGATATCGAAAGGAGAGTAATGGACCCTGGTACAGAAAACAACTCTGAAAAAAGCTAAAGGAAAAGGGGCCACAAAAGGGATCAACGCACCAATAACAGGACAGACTCTTGGGGAAGGGAGCTCCGTTCCCTCTTCAGTAGAAGCCAAAATCCCTATTGAAGAGCTTAACACTCCAGCAGACCCACCAGAAACAACATTGGAAGGCATTGAACAGTAGAACACTTTTCGCTTTTTGGAAGAAGGTAACGAAGAAGCAATCCTCTCTGGAGCAACCCTAGATGCTTCCTCCCCTCCCTTATATGTCGAAATAATAAAAAAGAAGCCAATGGAAACCTCTTGTTCCTCCGAGGACAATACCTTTGAGAGGCCTTCGAAAAGAGTTGGAAGAAAATCACATAAAGAAGCTAGGGAAGGAGAGGTAGAAAGGCAAAAAACTCAAAGAAGCCAGTACACAATCGAAATGTCCATTGGGAGAAACTCCAGAACAAGGCTTCCCAAGGGAGGAGCTATGAACCCCTCCAACAGTAAATAATGCGATTAGTCTCTTGGAATTGCAGAGGCTTGGGGAATCCAATGAAAGCTGAAGCCATCAAAGATCTCCTGAATATGGACCTTCTTGAAATCCTAATGCTCCAAGAGACTAAAATCTAAGGGGACACCCTTCTCGACATCAACAATCGAAATGGAAGAAAAACGTAGGAAAGGATGTAAGTTCAGGGGCTCCTCAGGTGGAATTGCTACTCTGTGGTCGGAGGACCAATTTCAACTAGAAAACTTCTTTGACACCCAACACTGGATATTTACCGAGCTAAGGCATTCCACAAGTAAGTTAACCTTTGCTCTTTTTAATCTTTATGTCCCTGTGCTCTTTGCTGAAAAGAGAGATTGTTGGCAATCTCTTTCTGAATTTCTAGACCTCCACTCTCCCAAGAACATCATATTAGCCGGAGACTTAGACATTGTTCTGGACTCGAAAGAAAAGAGAGGAGGCAGCTGTAGCAGGGACCAAATGCTCCCCCTGGTGGAAGATCTCGTTCATCAATGGGACCTCCTGGATTTCAAATCCACGAGAGGACTCTACACTTGGTCTAATAATATAGTAGGGGAAGAGCACATTTCTGCTCGTTTGGACATGTTTCTTGTTCAAAGTTTGCTGCTGCTGGAACAGAGGCTCATATGCTCCAAAATCCTACCTAAGGTGACCTCTGATCACAAGCCTATCCTTCTTCTCTTGGAAGAGGAAGAAAACTTGGGCCCAATCCCGTTTCGGTTCAACCGTCTTTGGATTGATAGAGATGGGTTCTTTGATACTGTTCGTTTGGCTTGGTTCGAACTTGTCATAGGATCCCCAAGTTTTGCGTGGGAGCAGAAACTCAAGGCCACAAAGCATGCTTTGAAAGAGTGGATCAGAAAGCCCACTAAAACCCCAACCAATCAGAGAAAAGAAGCTGTCCAACTGTTCGATGACTTGTAAATGGAAATGGAAAGAAAAGACATCACCTCTGTGGAGCTTGAAAAGGAACAGATCGCCCAAAGCAATTCCTATTGCTCCTTCCGCATTGAAGAAAAATATTGGAGAATTAAGTCTCGCAGCCTATGGCTTAAAGTTGGAGATCGAAATACTTCTTTCTTCCATCGCCAATACAGAGCTCGCCTCTCTCGCAATCACATCTCGGAAATCATCTCTCTTGAAGGGCTGGTCTGCAAAAGCTTTGACCAAATCAAAGCAGCTGCTGAGTCTCATTTCCAGAACCTCTATAGAAAAGAGAGTGATCGCAGCGAAGAGGACACAATTGAATTCCTCTCTCAGATTCCCTTTCTTGTTAGCGGAGAAGACAATTCAGTCCTCATGAAGCCTTTCACTGATGAAGAAATCTGCAAAGTCATTTGGTCAATGGAACTCGACAAGGCTCCTAGACTCGACGGATTTTCAATCCACTTCTACAAAATATGTTGGGATATAATCAAAGTCGACCTGCTGAGAATGATTAAAGGCTTCCTGAAAAAAGCTAAGGTGGGGGTGGCACTAACTCTATCTTCTTAGCATTAATCCCTAAAGAGGTGAATCCTGGATCCTTTGAAAGATTCAGGCCCATCTCCCTCTGCAATGCTTCGTACAAAATCCTTGCCAAGCTTCTCACTAACAGAATTAAGCTGTTGCTTGGGAACCTCATCTCCCCCTCTTAAGGAGGGTTTGTTAAAGGCAGACACATTCTGGACAATGTCATACAGGTGCAAGAAGCAATGCATTCCAGCCATCAACGGAAGGAGGAAGGGATGCTGATCAAGCTTGATATGGCAAATTCCTTTGACAGGGTCAACCTTTGATTCCTATATAGAGTCCGTCTTTCCTTTGGTTTCTCTTCTGAGTTTGTCAGTTTGATCAAAACCTGCATAGACAAGCCATGGATAGCACCGCTTGTCAATGGAAGACTTGCCAACTATTTTCAAGCTTTGAGGGGATTAAGGCAAGGTTGCCTTCTCTCCCCATTCCTGTACATTTTAATGGTATATACTCTCTGTAGAAAACTGACAGCTAAAAAGCTTGCAGGGAAAGTCCCAGGCATAAGACTGATGAAAGTATTGGAACCTATAAATTATGCCTTCTTCGCTGACGATTCTCTCCTGTTAGGCGGAGTTTCCATAAGGATCGCAAATGCCTTCAAATTAATCCTTCACAGCTTCTACAACGTTTCTGGTGCTCTCATCAATGACAGGAAGAGTGCGGTGTATGGGTGGAATGTTGAGCAACAAGCCATCCACAGAATTGCGCAACATCTCGGCTTCACTGGTTATGCCCATTGGGACAAAATTAAATACCTTGGGCTTCGATTAACTCTTAGAGTAAATAAGAGTTCGCTGTGGGTTGATGTCATTTTCAAAATCAACTCAAAAATCGCCTCTTGGGGAGGCCATTGGCTCACCAATGATGGAAAACTAGTCCTCATCAAATCGGTGCTCTCTGCCTTGCCTATTTATCAGGCTTCCTTTTTGCTGGCCCCAAAGTCTATCATCGAGCAGGTTTCAAAGTTAATCCGAGACTTCCTTTGGCGTGGAGGGAAAGGTAACCAGAAGAAGTTTCATTTAGTCAATTGGGAAATGGTTAAAAGCCCAATTTCGGAAGGTGGACTTCAGATCAGAGATCCCTCCCACGCAAACATTTCCTTGGGCTACAAAATTATGTGGAAGCTATATGCGAATCCAAAACACCCAATCAGTCAAATTCTAAGAAAGAAGTATGCCAAAGGCGTTCCTCTGAGAAATCTGCAGGCCAATAGCACACCGAAAGGTTCGTTGATTTGGAACCTTTGCCAGAGAGGAATTGATTTCTTCCAATACCATGTCTATCGTATTCCTGGAAATGGAAGAAAATTTTTGCTGTGGCAAGATAGCATAATGGGACATCCGCCTCTTGCCAATTTTGAAGATCTAAAAGAGATCCGCGAGTGGCTTTCTCAGCATGGCTTTCTCAGACTTGAAGACATTTATGTTTGGGACGAGACAGGAAATTGGCAATCCTAGGCCTTTCCTAGAGTCCGTGAGCATCCGCAATCCCAACAAAACATTCTTAGAGTGGAGTTAAATGACTCAACACCGGTCCACACGCAGGCTTCAGATTCTTGGGGCTAGGGAAACATAGGAACCTACACTGCTGCGCAAGGATTTATGTATCTTCAAACTCAGAGAGAGACGAATCACCCTGCAAAATTTTGGAAATAGGTATGGGACTCCTTTGGTCTCTCCAAAATTAATTTCTTCTTCTGGGTTCTAATGCACAAGAAGATCTTGACAGGGGAAATCTGATAAAAAGAAGCATCATCGGTCCTCACAGATGCGTGCTTTGCAGGAATGCTCTCGAACCTATGGATCACCTCTTTGTGGACTGCACCTTTGCCAAAGATATGTGGAATTTTATCCTTCATGGTCTCAATGTCTCAATCCCAATCCAGATCTTTATGGTTAATTTTTTTTCCACTTGGAAGGTGCGTTATCCACATGCAATTTCTAGCAAGTCTCTTTGGTTCCGTGTTTGGCACACCATCCCCAAATATGCCTGTTGGAAAATATGGCTTGCAAGAAACAAGCAGATTTTCAATAGCACTTCTTGGTCCCCTTCGATGGTTGCAGCCAAAGCCCAAGCTCTCCTTCTTGAAACAATGACTTACCATTCTCATAAACCCGAAAGCTCTCCTTCTTGAAGAAAAGATTTGTTTATCGGGATAGAAAACAAATCTCAGCTAGCCCCTTCACCAATCTAGGATGGTGCTTACGGGACTCAAATGAAATATTTCAAGTGTGGTGGAGGAAGCAAGGTAAAGCAACGATTTTCTTCGACAATGCCTCCAAATGAAATCTTGGGATTGCGGGTGCCGGTGGTGTGCTCTACTCCTTGGATGATATAAGAAGAGACAACTTCAGCTGGGGCCTTGGGCAGCGAACAAATAATCAGGCAGAAATACTTGGACTGCTAAAAGCCTGCCAAATTGCTCGTGAGAAAGGTATTAGAGAATTTCAAGCTTTCGGCGACTCCGAAATTTTGATAAAGATGTTAAATTCGGAGGACCAGTTCAACAATCCAGTCCTAAATAAGATCCTTCAAAGGCTGAAGTTCATGCTGCTAGACTTTTCCTCATACCATTTTTTTCACATTCTTAGAGGGTTGAACAAGGAAGCAGACACCAATGCAAACAAAGGTTGCCTTCTCCCGCAAGGAGCTTTTAGCAAAAATGATGGAACCCCTTCTCAAATCTGTATTCCCTGAATTTTGTAGTGAAGTCTCTCATGTAATGGAAAGCTGGCTTGAAGCTTTGTAATTATGGTTGATCTGGCCCCCGCCCAACCAGTTTTTACCACTAAATAAATTATAACCATTTCAGTTATATATATATATATTACAATTAATTTAAACCTTAGAAGGGGAAATACACATAGAATCAGACTCTTAAGACTTCAACCAAATTCTGCGACATAACACATGATCTAGTATGAGAAAAATACGTAGACTCGATAACACTAGGACTCACCTCAGACGTTGTCAATGAGCTCCACCCTAGCTTTGGGGTATATCTAGGAGAAAATCTCTGCCAATTGTTTGTGTTTACAAACATGGATTATTTGGTGAGGTTAAAAAACTCCCAGAGTGAAACCCTTTGAGAAGAATCATAGGCTTACCTAGGTGTTGTTACATGACTTAATAGTCAATACTAGAATCATTTTTACAATAAACATGCAGAATTTTGAGATTACAATGATGATATTGACACAAAATTTTTGTTCCACTGCTGCATACTTTGATTCTTGGACTGTTGACATGTAGATGGTCAACACATTGCATTTCCTTTTGACACTATGGTGGTTGCTCTTAAATCACATTGGGTAGTTTAGCTTCTTTCTTTTGTTGGAGTGACCTTTCCACTCCTGTTTTGTATCACCACTTATGTACCGGGCAGTTTCGTTGACCTATTTTTGGTCATTTGTTGGACATTAACAAACTTATCTTATATTACCTTGTTATTTATTCTTCTATGGTTGTATTACATGGTCTTTTGGGGTAGTCCTCAGTAGTTCTGAGTTGAAGCAAAGCATCATATCCTTTTGGAAGATAGAACTTTTTGTTTCAAGTATCCCATTAGTTATGAGATCTAAGGTGGATTATTGTCTTTACATTGTTTTAGGGGATCCTTCTTGACCTTCTTCCATTGCTGACTAAATATCCCTGGCCTAATTATAAAGTGGCTGCATTTAGATGGCTGGCCTTATGTTTCTTCCCCTGGTCTAGCAGTTTCATCACATGCTTTCTTTGGCTCATCTTGGCCATTGGGAGTGGCAAATGTCATGAGGATATTGGAGATATTGGCATGGACAGTAGCAAACCAGTCAGAAAATACTTCATTACTTGAGCTTCCGTATGACTGACCTGTCATACCAGTTTCAGTACTTGGCACAGGAGGGGTTGTTGCTTTTCCCTAGGCTCATTACAATCCTTAGGGATAAGAGTGTATCACCAAATTGGCAAATTCTAATACTCTCATAGGAGTTTGTCAACCTTGGATGTTAGGAGGCCATGCATGTGCAGCTCTCAGCTGCCTCCTTAACCTAGTTGACTCGTCTTAGTTCAAGCAGCACTCCAGATGGCATTATAGGGTTCAGTATTGTTGACTTACAATTGTTGATAGGAACATATAGTTTGTCAACCTTGGATGTTAGGAGGACATGTATGTGGAGCTCTCAGCTGCCTCCTTAACCTAGTTGACTCGTCTTAGTTGAAGCAGCTCTCTAGATGGAATTATGAGGTATAGGGATATAGACTCCCCTTTCTTGTCCAGACAGCATCTATAGACCACTTTGGCTTCGGTTTTCTGTTCATGGTTTGGTAACTTGCTCTTTCTGCTGCAGCTTTGCTTGCTTTTATCGTCTTTCTTTCCGGGGCTGTACTTTACTTCATTGCAAGGGGTTTAATGCTTAAGACCACCTTTCTTTTTATTTTTATTTTGAAGAGATGTTTGATGTGGTCTCGTTTTTCTATTATTGCCTGCTGTATTTTTGAGTTCCATTGACCTATGTTAATATAATTTCAGAGTATCCTAGGGCACTACTACAGATTAGTATTACTGATTGTACTTCACAATCCCATGCACCTATCTTTTTTGGTCATTTGCTGGACATTAATAAAATTATCTTATCTTTTAATGTTTGTACAAAATATATTTATTGGCATGTTTATCGACATTTTGTTCATGTCCGCCTCATTTTATTTTCTATTTTACACTTATTGTCTTGACAAGTTTCTACTATATGGCATATACCCTTAATGATTAATCAAAACTCAGGATGCTATTTCAGCATTGAATGGTAATTTAGTTGCTTAATTTTGTAGTTATTAGCTGCTCACTTCTGTGAAGGATGATAATGTATCCTGACCTTCAAGATGTTTCCTTTCAGGTTGAATTTGGAGAAAGCTAGCTTGCATGATTCAAAGGAAGGAGGAATAGACAAAGGTTCTGCACAGAATTTGGAGGCAAGATTTTTAGCCTCGATGTTCATTTGGTGCACAAGTGCTTGCATTATTTTCCCTTGTTACTAAATCCACATTTTATTTGAATGCTCCTTTGGTAATGGCTTTTTCTTCCCAAGAAAAACTTCGTGGGGAAACCCTAGGGATGCTTACCCACATTCTTTGATGTCATCTTGAGTAAATCCATTAGCATAGACTAGTGTGCTTAACCCAGGGAGAATTGAGCTAGGCACCTGCTAGCATGCAATTGGCTAAACACCCAATGATGTAGGAACCATCCCCCCTGGTTTAGGAGGTGGATTTGCATTCCGGATGGATTTGCTGACGATCCTTGGGTGGAACTGCGGTCCCAAAAATCGGAACCACAATTCTGCCCTTTTTTCGCGGTTCCTGGGCTTTTGGAATTGTGTTGGTTCCGAACTGCGGTTTTGTAGGTGTGAATTGTGGTTTCGACATGGTTCCGCAGGCCTGAACCACATTTCCGACATGGTTCCAAAAACCGCTCATACAGTTACACCGAGTTTTCTTTTTTTTTTTGGGGAATTTTCAAACTGTTATGTGAGGAACTATGCGCTTCTTGAACTCTCCCAAGGTGCCCCCTTGATGCTCCTTAGATGTTTCCTAGCTGCTCTCTAATGGTAATGTTAAATAATTAAAGTAAAAGACTGAAAATGAAAGATAAAGGAGAATGTCTTAAATTTTTAACATTACCATGAAATTACTAAGGATGTTTGAGAGTGGTTCCAACTTCATCAGACTTCATATGGAGAAATAGAATTTCATATCCCATTCAAAATTTAGTAGACTTAATAATTTTCAGGATTTCAGGATCAATGGGATTGTGGCAATTCATTAGATTATATCATGTATGAGGGTATGTAATTGACATTTAATCAAAAGAACCAAGCCCTGTATGCACCGTAGTGTTGGTGGTGTTGATTGTTAAACTCCTTTGTCACGGTCTTAGCAAAAATGTACCCTTCACTCAAGTTAAAATCATTGATCAGACATTTAAGCTTTCTCTACCATATTATAAGGCTTGGATTAGGCCGTTTGAATTGGCAATATTGACTAATATCCCTAGAGAATCGAAGTAGAGACAAAAGCTAGGCAAGAGGAGAGGAATCTAGATTCTAGATGGTTGATGCTCGAATAATTAATCATTGATATACAATGGATGCCATATCTATCTTGATTTATGTACAAATATGCACGTTTTCATACCTTCTACAACTAATTTGGTATTTTGGATGTTTTTTTTGAAAATGAATGCAAATATATATATATATATATATATATATATATATATATCTATATATATATATATATATATACGCTTTTGAGACGATTCGCATCTGAGAATTTTTGGAAAATGACACTTAGGACGCTTCGCTTCCAAAAACCATCCCTGCTTCATGCAACATTGCAAATACCCAAGAATATTGGCAACAACCATTTGAGCTAACCCTTTGGGTTGGTAATGGTTGACTTTAAGTTTCAACTGTGGCAACTAATGTGTTGCCTATGCTGCAAGGATGGTTTTAATGCTCAATTTGTACCAAGGGATATTTTAAATGTTCATGCTGAGATAGAACATCAATTAGGAGCAATGTCCAAGAATTGATATTATCTAAGTTTGCTTGTTATGTTCAACACTAATTCAAGTTTTGTTTACTCATGGTTGTTTTCAATGTGTTATAAATTAATGCTGGTAGATGGTGCATAAGGCAAGCAAATTCTGAAATTCCTAAATGATAAGCACTATGTTTTTGGTTGCTTGGAATTGTAATTTTATTGGGAAATGGGTTTCCAATTGAAGTGCATATTCTAGTTTTCTCTTTTGAGATTAATTCATACTTTGCAATGATGTATCGAAAATTTTATGTATTTACAACTCAACTTCTTATAGGAATCAATGCTGCACAGAAAACAACATACTTAATGGTAACATTTTAGGAGTTTTATAACCTATAAAGATTTTGCAAGCTAGTAGATGTATATGCCATCTCTTCCAAAGAGCAGTCGACTGATCAAATAAATGGCAAATATAATCTTGCTTCCATATATTATTAACAAAGTCCAATTGTGCCCCATGATGGAAAACTTTGGTGTTATGAGAAAATATAAGAGTGTCATAATCTCTTTGCATCCAGGAGGAATGCAAGTTGATATGTGAAATAGATCTGTTACCACACAATCCAGTAGGATCCTAGGAGGGGAAACCTAATGGAAAACTACTAGACTAAGTGACAACAATGGGACAATGACCCACTGTCATCTCAGTCAATGCCCCTTTCTCTTCAAGAACTTTCATCGATGGGAGGAGTCTCGGTAGGTAGGAAATCACTTGAAATGGATACGTCAATAACTAGGGACTAAATGATCTCGCAAAGCCCATTCAAGGAGAGACACACTAAATGCTCAAAGCTTCAAAGAAGCTAATACACTCTCTATGAAAGACCTTGGTGAGAGTAGATCAAGACCTAGGGTTTGAGATATGCATGGTAATATGTATTCCTAAGGTCAAGACTTTAGGGGATGAGGTAGGACCTCTCAAAGGAGCTCTGTGTAATTATTTAACACTTTTAAAAGGCTCTTCACTCTTTTGAAAGACCTAAGGAAGGCTTGTGCTAAACCTAGGGTCTTATAAATATGCATGGGAAGAAATACTTCCAAGGCACTCGCTGGCTCAAGGCAAGGGAGGAGAAAGGGTTTCTTATGATTTATTCCAATAAATACTAACCTCATACATGTTGAAGAATGCAACTAATGTCGGTCTTCATAATTGCATTTGAATCATAATGTAATGTATTTATCAAAAGAAAGGAAAAGGAAAAGATTATTTATAAAAAGATAATTATTTTTGGCATAGGTTTCATGCATTAGGTGGATTTTGAGGTCTAAAATGAGCCTCCTAAGGAAATTATAAAATAAGTGGAAACAATAAAATTTTGAGGGAAAAAAGAAAAAACTACTTTTCAACTTGTATTTTCAACTGATCTCCTTATGGGTTTACTCAAATTTCGAGCGTGAACATTCGTTGGATGGAGAATTTGATTCCTCATCCAAAGAGTAGACATGTTGCATACTTTTGGTGGACCCTGCTACACAAAAAATGAGAAATACATGAAAAAATGTGATTGCAGGGTCCATCGAAAGTATGCAACATGGGTACTCCTTGGATGAGGAATTAAATTTTGCATCCAACGAGTACTCCCGCTCAAAATTTGAGTAAAACCTTAGGGAGATAAGTTGAAAATACAAGTTGAAAAAGTAGTTTTATTATTTTATTATTTTTTAATCTTTTACTTTTTTACCCCAAAAATGGTGAATCAACCCCCATGGTTGATATCATCATCTTGAATCCTATTGGTTCTTATAAAGTTTGTTTTGGTTGTACATTTTTCTTAGGAGGCCCATTTTAGACCTCAAAAGTTCTTTTCTTACTGTAGGTCAAGCCTCCATTGTAGACTTCTAGGTTATGTCTTGAGTCATTGTCATTATCATTATATTTTAGACCCTTGTTGGGCTCTTTGTGTCAAGAAAGAAAAATCATTTTATATATTTTTTCCTCCTCCACAAATTCAACTTCCTAACCTTTCAGTTGGACTTAAATAGTTGTTAAGTTGGCCTCACAATGGAGATTCAAACTACTATATATACAAGTGCATTCAGCCTATTGAGAAGGAGACATATAGGACATTTGATCTTCAACTAAGAAGTGGACATGAAGTGCGAAATACTAGAAGGAGAACCTATCTTATGGCAAGAAGAAAGGAAGCCAAGCGAAAGTCTAAGATTTGTGATTCTCTGCCACACGTGTGAGCTTACTGAAGTATTGCATGACCGGAAAAAATGCAAAATTGAGTTAGGAGACCAAAAATTGCAGAAGCAAGAAGAGAGGGGCCGAAACCCTAATTGGCATGATGTTTATTGACTTAATACATGACAGTTTGACTTATTTATGGAAGGTTGACTTGGTGGAGTGAAGAAGGTCATTTGTCTTGGTCCTGAGTCTGTTACCCCCCACCTGTGAGTAGTATATATAGGAGAAATGTTTTCTCCTAGTTGCTCTTCAGTGTGAAAATTCCTAATTAGAACCCCAACTGCAGTAACTGATATTATTTCTTCTACTCATTAATTCAGAACTAAGTTATGTACAGTGTTAAACAATAAATATTGAAATAAATTCTAGATCAACCTTCACAATTAAAATACCGCGGAAAGTAAATGCAAGGAAAAATACTAGCACAAGTACAATCACAATGACACAGTTATTTTTGGACAGTTCTCCCCGGAGAAACCCAATGTGAGAAAACCAGTGCAACAGATGAGGGTTTCATTATTATTCTTCAGCAAAATCTCATGTACAAAATACAACCAGCAGAATAGAAGAGGAATTTTTGTGAGAAATTTTACAGACAATTTTCTCATGCTTCACAGTGAAATTCTGACTCTGGAGAGGTCTTGCTCCCCTCACTACATCACCCTCTGCGCAGTCCCAACATCACAACCTCTGCGTTGTCCCTGTCCCAGTGTCACAGCCTCTGCGCTGTCCCTCCTCTGCACTGCTTCTTTCAGTCTAATCCTGCACTCCCGACTATTGCTGATACCCTCTCTCTCCAATTTGCAACTATCCCTTTGATTCGATTTTCTCTTTCCGAACTTCAGCCGGTGAGAAAATCAATTTGCTTGTGCAACTGAGTATCTGCCTAGTGTATTTCCAAATGCCCATTGAAGTCTTTATAATCTTCTCGTTGAGAAATCAACGGCCCGAATTAAAACATAATCAAGGGCTAAGATTAACTTGACTTGATCTACGTCTTTTTCTAGAAGATTCACACCTAGTTCTATTAATACACTTTAATTATTTTAATTCCCTAAGTTTAGACTTAGGCTTCCATTAAAAATAATTAATTATTTTTGTAAAACCTCATCCTGGTGGAATTTCCCAAAACACTTTTTGGGTATTTTGGAATACATGTGTCTAAGCCTCCCTGCAAAATTTGAGACTTAGAGCACATCCGATGCTACCAGAAATCAACACTCCCTCTTAGCGAGGAATGTGCTCTAGTAATGCAACTTGCTCAAGCATCACACTGACTCTGTAGCATCTCTCTCCGCGCTGCTGATGTCTAACATTGCTGTCCACCAATTACTGCGCTGCTCATCTATATTGTTGCTGACCCTGCATACTGCTGCCAACTATGGCATTTGCACTGCAACTTGTTGATATTTTGTGTAGTGGGGGTAGCATCGGATGTGCTCTAACTCCCAAAATTTGTGGAGGGACTAGAGTACACAGATCAAGCTTTCTTTTAATCTTAGCCATTGATTCAAGATCTGATCATGGTCGTTGGTTTCCCAACGAGAAAAGTATAAAGGAAAGGCTTGGGGTCATTTGTAAACACATAGAGGCAGAGCACTGAAGCTAAGCTGAGATTCTAGGGTGGGGTTTGCTAAGAATTCTCAGAAGTGTTTCAGCTGTAGAGAGGGGAGTTTAGGCAAAGGGGATGGTCTGATCCCAGTGCCTAGAATCAACAAGAGGTAGAGAGCAGCATCCAGAGGTAGTACAGAGAAGCGGGAGAAGAAGCAGCAGAGAGGGTAGCAGCTGTGCAGTGCAAAGGTAGCTTCAACTACACAGGTGCTGCGCAGTCTCTCCCAGGGCAGCGTTAGGTAGCAGGAGACCCTCAGGGGTTACGCAGAGACCCTCAGGGGTAGCGTAGGGTCTACGTCACCCAGTCTGGGGTTACACAGCCCTCTCCATGCCAGTGCAGAGCGATGCAGAGGCTGACGCAGGGGCTTCAGGGGTAGCGCTGGGGTTTTTAGGGCCAAGATTTGGCCAAGTCCTGTAAATCCTGTTTGAGGGAGTGGATCAGTCAATATTTTGGCTTCATTACAGCAGGCGAGTTGTAGATCTATATTTTCTCTGTTGGGTTTTCTTTCCAGATCTGGAACCCAGATTTGCTGTATTCAGAAAACTCTTAATAATAAAACCCTCCAGCAGCCAGCAGACCGGTTTTCCTGCATTGGGTTTTTCCGGGGACAATTGTCCAGAAAATCTGTGTCACTTTGTCTATGTGTGCATGTACTTTTTCTAGATCTGAATTGGTGAAAAGTCTGTTATGTGTTTTGCTTCGATATTAATCTGAATTTTCAGCTTAATAACTTGATTAAGTAGGAGGAGCATAACCAGATCTAATAGTAGATTTCTGCATAAGTAACATTCATAAATTTTCACACAACTCCCTCTCATCTACTGTTGTTGCAACTGAGGAGCCATCTGTTTCTGCTACTAAAACGGGTTCTCTACCATACCCATCTGCTCTTTGAACTGAATGAACATAGCTCTTCCTAGAGCCTTTGTGAGTACGTCTGCTACTTGATCTCCTATGGGGACATACTGCAACTGTACTGCCCCACGTTGAACACAGTCTCTGATAAAGTGACATCTGATATCTATGTGTTTCGACCAATCATGAAATACTGGTTTCTCAGAGAGTTTGATACAACTTTGATTATCACAGTAAACGCTGGTCGTTTCCATCCTCTTGTTGAACAAGCTCACAAGCAGCGTTCTAAGCCATATAGCTTCGCACGTTGCTGTGCTGGCTGCCATATATTCTGCTTCTGCTGAGCTTAGAGCTACTGACTTCTGCTTCTTGCTGCACTAAGAGATCTTTCCTGATCCAATACTGAAGCAGTAACCGGAGGTACTTTTTCGATCTGCTGAACTACCTGCCCAATCTACATTTGTGAATCTGCTCAATCTGACATCATCTCCTCGGGTGTATTTCAACCCATATCCGACTGTTCCATGTACATATCTAAAAGTGTGCCTAGATGCTGCCCAATGTATCCTTTTCGGTTCCACCATGAACTGGCTAAGGGTGTTGACAACGAAACAAATGTCTGGCCTAGTGTTGACCAGATACATGAGTGGCCCAATGAGTTGTCTCTACAAGGTGCAGTCTACTTCCATGTCTCCTAATGCATCTATTTTCTTCCAGTTGGTGATCATAGGCGTCGCCATGGGTCGACAATTCTGCATTATGAATCCTCTGTAGCATATCTTCCTTCCCCAAGGAAGACCTCCCCATTTTTCTGCACAACTTCCAACCCTAGAAAATAATGCATCAACCCGATATCCTTCATGTCGAATTTTGCTTCAAGATTCTTCTTGCAGTCCTTTATAAGCCTAGATGACCCTGTAAGAAATAATTCATCTACGTATAATACTAGAATAAGTGGCTCATTCTCCACCATCAGATAGTAGAGATTGGGATCTGCATCACTCTTGATGAATGCCAACTGCTGCAAGTAACTATCAATCCGACCATACCATGCTCTGGGTGCCTGCTTGAGCCCATATAGGGCTTTCTTCAACCTGCATACATGAGTTCTCTTCTCACAAGTCTCGAAGCCTTCAGGTTGTTCTATATACACCTCCTCTTCTATCACCCCGTTCAAGAATGTTGTCTTAACATCCATTTGGTGAATCTCCCATCCCATCTGAGCTGCTAGGGATATAACAGATCTGATAGAGGTATATCTAGCTACAGGGGCCACGGTCTCCTCATATAGTCTATTCCTTCCTTTTGTGCGTACCCCTTTGCCACAAACCTAGCCTTATACTTCTCTAGACTGCCATCTGCAATGTACTTGATCTTGTAGATCCACCTTGATCCTACAATTGATCTATCCTCTGGTCTAGGTACCACTTCTCAGACATCATTCGTCATATTAGAACTGTATTCTTCTACCATGGCATCAACCCATACTTGGTGGTGTACAACTTCCTGAAAACTAGAAGGTTCTTCAACCTGTGCTACCTGTGGAAATTTCTGAATCTTTACACTTTATGCAAAAATTATTACTGTTAATCTGGTTATGCTCCTCCTACTTAGATAAGTTATTAACTGAATAGATTTCAAGTTAAAATCGAAGCAAAACACATAAAAGATCTCCACCAATTCGGATCTAGAACAAGTTCATGCACACATAGATAAAGTGACACAATTATTTCTGGACAAATAGTCCCCAAAAAAACCCAATGTGGGAAAACCGATCTTCTGGCAGCTGGATGGTTTTATTATTAAGAATTTTCTAAATAGAACAAGCCTAGGTTCCAGATTTGGAAAACTCGACAGAGAAATAATAGATCTACAACTCACTAGCTGTTTTAAGGCCAAAATAATGACTGATCCACACCCTCAAAGGGGATTTACAAGACTTAGCCAAAATTAGGGCCTGGAAACCCTAGCGCTGCCCCTAAAGCCTCTCCATCAGCCTCTGAAGCCTTTGCGTCCCTCAGCGCTGCTCCGGAAAGGGCTGCGTTACCCCAAACTAGGTGACGCAATCCTTACGCTGCCCCTTAGGGTCTCTGCGTAACCCCTAAGGGCTTCCAGTTGAAAATCACGCTGTCCTTGAGGGATTGCGCAACACCTGCGTAGCACAGTTGTTGTCCTTCTTGTTGTTGCTCTCCTGCTTCTCTGCGCTGCCTCTCTGAGCTGATCTCTGCCTCTTGCTGATTCTAGACCCTGGGATTAGATCATCCCCTTGGCCCAAATTCCCCTCTCTGCAGCTAAAACACTTCTGAGAATTCTTAGCAAACTCGCCCTAGAATCTCAGCTTAGCTTTAGTGCTTTGCCTCTATGTGTCTTTACAAATGACTGCAAGCCTTTCTTTTATACTTTTCTCATTGGGAAACCAACGACCATGATCAGAATTTGAATCAATGGCTAAGATTAAAAGAAAGCTTGATCCGTGTGACTTAAGACAATTTCATCACATGTTTAATTAAATTCACTTTAATTATTTAAGTTCCCTAAGTTTTAACTTAGGAAATACATTAAAATAATTAATTAATTTAATATCTCCTAAACCAGATGAAATTTGCCAAATCAATTTCTGGGTCTTGTAGATCAAGTGTACTCTAGTCTTTCCTCAAAATTTGGGAGCTAGAGCACAACTGATGCTACCACAAATACACAAAATCTCAACACTCCCTCTTAGCATCAAGGGTGTGCTCTAGCAATACTTCACACTATGCATTACATGATTTTGGGGACTAGTTCTGTGCTGCTGATGCTTGGCCTGCTGCCACTCAACTCTGCACTGCTGCTGCCATTTTGTACTGTTGCCCATGACTCTGCCACTGCCACTGCAACCTCTATACTGCAGCTCCCTCTCAATATGCTGCATTTGTGCTGCTCATAGCACTGCCACTGCTGATCTATTGCACAACAACTTCAGTTGTTGAGAGAAACAACTGAATCTCCTGCCCAATCTTTGACAGACAAGTCAGATGGGCTGCATCCTTATCACTGAAGCTCCATAGGCTACAGATTTGTGCTGGCATCTGAAGGATGATGCATAGCTACAACTCTGCATCGCGTAGGCAGACTCCTTTTGCACTACTGAAGTCACATCAGCCCCTTGTGCTGAAATCTCTCATGCTGCTGCTGCACTGTGCTGTCCCTCTGAAGCCTTTTGCGCTGCTACAACTCTGCACTGCGTAAACAGCTCTGCTCTGCGCTGCTGCTGCTTCTACGTTGTTGCTTCTCTGCTCCTCCCAGTCTTCAGATCTGCCTCTACTTCATTTGTGATCTATGCACCCACTACTCCACTTGTCCTGCTACTGTCTTAAGACTGCCATAGCTCGCATGTGATCCAAGAAATGAGCTGCTCAAGGATCTCGCCTTAGAATATGTAGCTCCTTTACATATCCATGTCGCCCCACCTTCGTGGTTCATGAGCGCTCATGGCTGCATCATCTTCTGACCCATCATCTGCCACAACACCCTTGGAAGAAGAAGCTTCCTTGTCCTTTTTCTTCTGAGGACAATTGCTGGCAAAATGTCCCAGTTCATCACACTGGAAGAACTTGATCTTTGACAGATCCTTCTTCTTCTTTCCCTGCTGCCTCTTTGATGCCAAGGCTGTATCTTCCTCATCTTCCTTCTTCACTTTGCTCAATCCAGAGCTATACTGTTTTTTGGTGAATCTGCAGAGTTCTTCTTGACGTAGAATTGACCACAAGCTGTCCCAATCTGGGAGGTCTGCTCTGCCCAAGATACTTTGGACAAAGGTTTCCCACTCATCTGTGACTGCATTGAGGGCAGTCTTGACCATCACATCGTCTTCCACTTTAGCACCCGTTGCAGTCCACTGATCTTTGATTGACTGCAGTCTGAAGAGGAAATGTTCCATGTCTTCTCACTTGGTCATCATGAATGATCTCATCTGTGTCTCCAACAACATATTTCTTTGGACAGATTTTCCCTCATACAGGGAGATTAAGGCCTTCCACATCTCATTAGCTGTCTTCTTCTCAACTAAGTGTGGTACAATATGGTCCTTAATTCCATCGATAATCAACCGCTTGGCATGCCCAACAACTTCCTTATGCTTCCGAAGGAGATCTGGATTTGTCAGTGTGGCCAGAGTTTGCTCTGCATGGTCTCTAACATTGTATGCCTCAAGGACTATCAGGATCCTTGCCTTTCAAACTGAAAAATTTGAGAGGCCATCCAGCCTGTCCCGATCACGTAGTCCATGAGGAGCCATTTGCTCAGAATGTGTTGGAACTTCCCTTTCTCTTTGCTAGAGAACTGGATCTAAGGCCCTTGGCGAAACAGGCACCTTCTGCTCCCTTTGACAACTGATTTCCCTCGTTAGAAATCTGCCAAATCAACAATGATTAAGCTCTCTTTGATCCTCTGATCAATCTGCAAGCTTCTTTGGCTAGAAACTTTCTGAGAAGCTGATCTCCTCCCGCTCTTTGTCACTTGTGCTTAGGCTAAAAGTCTGAAAACTTCAGAAATTTAACCCCACCAACACCTTCTGAATTTTTGCAGCTAATCTTTAGTCTTTTTTGGATCTGACAGATTCAGATTTGCATCACACTGGCTGGCTTCAGACCAATCCAACGCTGTTTCTGAGTTGCCTTTGTGCCGTAATTGCGTGGGCTTGCTAGGAGACAGCGTTACACTGCGTCATCCTTCCCTTTGCGTGAATCTGCCTTTGAAAAATGCGCTGCCTCTTTAGATCTGTGTTTATGCTGCTTTTCCAGCTTCTTTCTGCAGCTAGAACTTTCAGTCTCTTGCTGGTGACCCTCCTAGATCTGCAATTGCTCTGATACCATGTGGAAATTTCAGAATCTTTACACTTTATGCATAAATTATTACTATTAATCTGGTTATGCTCCTCCTACTTAGATAAGTTATTAACTGAATAGAATTCAAGTTAAAATCGAAGCAAAACACATAATAGATCTCCACCAATTCAGATCTAGAACAAGTTGGAGCACACATAGACAAAGTGAGACAGTTATTTCTGGACAAATAGTCCTCGGAAAAACCCAATGCGGGGAAACTGGTCTTTTCGCTGCTAGAGGGTTTTACTATTAAGAATTTTTTGAATACAAGAAGCCTAGGTTCCAGATCTGGAAAACCTGACAGAGAAATAATAGATCTACAACTCATTGGTTGTTCTAAGTTCAAAATAATAATAGATCCACACCCTCAAACGAGATTTATAATACTAAGCCAAAATTAGGGCCTAGAAACCCCAGTGCTGCCCCTGAAGCCTCTGCGTCCATCAGTGCTGCTCTGGAAAGGGCTGTGTTACCCTCGACTGGGTGATGCTGTCCTTACGCTGCCCCTTAGGGTCTCTGCATAACCCCTGAGGGCTTCCAGTTGAAATTCACGCTGTCCTTGAGGGACTACGCAACACCTGCGTAGCACAGTTGCTGCCCTTCCTACTGCTGCTCTGCTGCTTCTCTGTGCTGCCTCTCCGAGCTGATCTCTGCCTCTTGCGGATTCTAGACCCTGGGATCAGATCATCCCCTTGGCCTAAATTGCCCTCTCTGCAGTTAAAACACTTCTGAGAATTCTTAGCAAACACGCCCTAGAATCTCAGCTTAGCTTCAGTGCTCTGCCTCTGTGTGTCTTTAGAAATGACCCCAAGCCTTTCCTTTATACTTTTCTCGTTGGGAAACCAATGACCATGATCAGATCTTGAATCAATGGCTAAGATTAAAAGAAAACTTGATTCGTGTGACTTAAGACAATTTCATCACATGTTTAATTAAATTCACTTTAATTATTTAAGTTCCCTAAGTTTTAACTTAGGAAATACATTAAAATAATCAATTAATTTAATATCTCCTAAACCAGATGAAATTTCCCAAACCAATTTCTGGGTCCCTTAGATCAAGTGTACTCTAGTCCTTCCTCAAAATTTGGGAGCTAGAGCACAACTGATGCTACCCTAAATACACAAAATCTCAACACTACCAAGGCTTGGTATCTGTCAGGTTGCCTACGCTGCCTTTTATCGGTTCTGGGAGCTCCAACAAACTCCTCTGCATCCCTCAGTGTCTGCTGTACTTCCCTACTGGTTATACCACTGGTGGTAGGAGGCTCACTCAAATCCTCCTCCTGTTCCTGCTATTCCATCTGCTGAAAACTGCCAAGATCTCCTACTCCTGAGCAAATGTTGGTACTGGTCATTGTACTCGATCCTGGTGTCTGTCCTTCTGCTTGTCCTCCCTGTTGCCCCTGTTGCTCTTGGACTAATGGAACGTCCGTTGACTGATCTTCTGCTGGCATCTCATGGGATTTCTTGAAAGCTCTATCTTCCATGAACTTTGTATCTCATCTTACTACAGTTTTCCTGCTGCTAGGAATGTTGATTCTGTATGTTTTTGAGGTCTCGCTATACCCTACGAGATACCCCTTTTCTGCAGTCTGATCCAGTTTACTACACTTCTCGTCTGGAATGTGACAATATGCCACACTTCCAAATATCCTGAGATGACTCACTTCCAACTTTCTCCCTATGAAGACCCCTTTAGGCGTTTTCTTCCCCAATGCTCTGTGAAGAGTTCTATTTTGAATGTACACTGTTGTGTTGCATGCCTTTGCATATAAGAATATAGGCAAGTTCTAGTCATATAACATAGCCTTTGCTGCCCCAACGATAGTTCTATTCTTTCGCTCTGCTACTCCATTCTGCTGTGGATTATATGGAGCTGCACACTCTCTTTTGATGCCCTCCTTCGCGCAAAAATCTCTGAAGTCTTTGTCTGTATACTCTCCATGATTATCTGAATGCAATACCTTTATCTTTTTCCCTGTCATGTGCTCTACGAGAGCCTTAAACTCTCTGAACCAATCAAAGACCTCATCCTTGGTCTTTAAGAAATAGATCTTGTTTTTTCTAGAGTTGTCATCAATAAAGGTGACAAAGTATTCGCCATCGCTAAGAGCTCTTGTGGACATTGGGCCATAAATATCTGAGTGTATCAATCCCAATACGCCTTTCTCTTTGTTGTCACTTCTGGGAAAAGCTGCCTTAGTGTACTACCCTTGTATGCATCCTCTGCATACATCATCATGCTTAGTACTGAGGACTGGAACTCCTATAACATTATTTCTGAGCATCCTCAGAGCTCCATGGTGTAAGTGTCCCATTCGCCTATGCCATAGTTCATTCAGATCCTTTTCATCATTAAGATTGTTGCCTATCAGTGCCATTGGAGACTCGAGTTGCAATTTATATAGTCTTTTGCTTCGAGCTGCAATTTGTCTCATCTTCTTCCAGCTTGGATGTTTGACGTACACCTTCCTTCCAATTAAGCATACATCTTATCCCTTTTCCTGTAATTGGGACACTGAAATTAGATTCATTCCTAACGCGAGTACATGCAACACATTAGTTGCTCTGATGCTGGTTCTTGCTTCCGTATGAAACGCTATGGTGCCTCTCCCTGCTGGAGTACACTTCGTTTTGTTTCCCATAGAGATCTGGAAGTCCATCTGCTCTTGTTGATAGCTCGAGAAGTATTCTCGTACTCTAGTCATGTGAGCTGAAGCCCCACTATCAATATACCAAACATCAACTGATGTTGAACTTGACAAGCGTGCGAAGTCTTATTCCAATCTGGAAGTTAATTCGAAGACATCTTGATTTTCCATACTATGCTATTTTTCCTTTCGATTTCTGATGCTTTTTCTGCCCAGCAAAACTGCGTCCCACCTAAAGATTGCTCTGCACTGAAATTGTTGCGCTGCTCCCTCTGTCACTGACAAATTTCGATTTGGAAATCTTTCTCTTTGTCGACTCACTAAAAGAGAGATTTTCCCACGAAAATTTTTCTCTCCTAGACTAGACGGCACAATCCCTCTAGGGATTCGATCTGCTGCCTACGCAGCTCTTCGATCTCCCTTTTCTGTTTAGCGGTGGCTCTTCTGGCTCTGCTCTCTTGCTTCACCTTAGATTTGATACTATGTGAAAATTTATAAATAGAACCCCAACTGCAGTAACTGATATTATTTCTTCTACTTATTAATTCAGAAATAAGTTATATTATTTCTTCTACTTATTAATTCAGAAATAAGTTATTTATGGTGTTACATAGTAATATCGAAATAAATCCTACTGCAGCTTTCACAATTAAAATATTGCGGAAAGTAAATGCAAGGAAAAATACTAGCACAAGTACAATCAGAATGACACTGTTCTTTTTGGACAGTTGTCCCCGGAAAAACCCAATGTGGGAAAACCGGTGTAGTAGATGAGGGTTTCTTTATAATTCTTCAGCAAAATCTCATGTACAAAATACAACTAGCAGAATAGAAGAGGAATTTCTGTGAGAAATTTTACAAACAATTTTCTCATGCTTCATAGTGAAATTTTGACTATTGAGAGGACCTGTTTCCCTCATTGGGTCTCACTACGTCACCCTCTGCGCAGTCCCAGCGTCACAACCACTGCGTTGTCCCTGTCCCATTGTCACAGCCTCTGTGTTGTCCCTCATCTGCGCTGCTTCTTCCGGTCTGATCCTGCACTCCTGACTATTGCTAATGCCCTCTCTCTCGAACCTACAACTCTCCCTCTGATTCGATTTTCTCTTGCCGAACTTTAGCCAGTGAGAAAATCGATCTGCTCGGGCAATTGATTATCTGCTTGGTGTATTTCCCAATTCCTATCGAAGTCCTTATAATCTTCTCGTTGAGAAATCAACGACCCAAATTAAAACATAATCAAGGGCTAAGATTAACTTGACTTGATCTTCGTCTTTTTCCAGAAGATTCACACCCAGTTCTATTAATACACTTTAATTATTTTAATTTCCTAAGTTTAGACTTAGGCTGCCATTAAAAATAATTAATTATTTTAATAAAACCTCATCCAAGTGGAATTTCCGAAAACACTTTATGGGTATTTTGGAATACATGTGTCTAATCCTCCCTGCAAAATTTGAGACTTAGAGCACATCCGATGCTACCAGAAATCATCACTCAGGTGGAAGCCAACAATCCCTTGCGGCGACCAGATAGCTCGATGTGCCATTGTCACTGCCACCTGAGCCAGCCATGTGGTCGCTCGACCACTTGTCAAGAATGTATTTTTGAAGGTGGGCCTCCCGAACCCAAAGGCATGGCTTTTCATTGGTGTAGTTGTGTAATTTTCCTTACTTGTCATGGGCACTTTTGGGCATGGATTGGTGGGGGATTAAGCAGAAAGAGGGGGTTAGGCTCTTATTGTCTCCACTGCCTGATTTCGTGGTTACCCTTGTATCCTAGTCCCATTTGATCTCCTTTATTGACCATTTTGATTTTGGGTTGGCATTACATGCGAAATCCCGATTTTGGTCACACGGTCCCGCTTCCCGATACTACCTACCTCACTCCCCTTCTGTTGATAGGTGGTTGTCATTGATGTCAACCCAAGCAACACCAGGAGCTACCCCGATTTTTGTCGACAAATTTGACATGGAAATTCATGGAATCCCGTGTTAGGATAATTCTAGATAGATTATGCTCGACGAGATGTTTCTCTTGATATAAGGTATGCCCCGTGGTTCCCTCTGGTTTGAGAGAAAATTGATTTTGAAATTGAAGACTTAGTTTTGTGGGCTAAAACCCCAGGGGTTAGTGACATAACACCTCCTCCTACAACTGTCAATATATGACATTGTTTATTACCGTAATCTCACCACGTATAAGTTGAATAAATTCCAAGAACCAAAGACAATAAATCAATCATTAAATTTTTTGGTAGGACCATATGCACTAAGCTAGACATAGATTTCAAAATTTTAGTGGAATTGAAAATATTTGTAGACAAATATTAATAAGGGGTAGTAATTAATTAAATTAAGGATATTTATTAATAAGCACTAAATTATTAAAGAATGAGACCTTTGGATTACATGGCACATTTAAAATAAATTATTAATATCTTAAATTCCTAACATGTCTCCCTAATGTCTACCTCATAAAGTTCTCTAAAGTTCATACTATGAAGCCCCTCCTTGCTCTATAAAAGGAGACTCATTATCCCCCTAATGATGTGCTCATAATGAAAGATTATTAGGAAATTGCTCTAAGTTTTTTTCGACCACCCTTATCATTTGTTAATGCAGAATTTTGGTGGTTAGGGTGCGATATTTTAATATACAGGTCTGTAATTTGAGCGAAATTACTCCGGCCAAAAGTAAGTTAAAAGATGTGAGTTTCTATGAGAGTTGTTAGAGTTAAATAGATTACTTCTTAAGATTTATAAGCAAAAAGTGTTATGAGCAATAACCATCAATACATGATATAAATAATGTAAATAATAAATAATCAAATATTGATTATGTTAAATAGTCATTAAGTTAAGTGAAAGGGCATGTCTAAAAGACATGCCCAGTGATGAAAGGCCACCTGCCTAGGTATATAAACAAGGCCTCATTGTAACATTTATCATCACTTATACATTTTTATTTAATAAATTATTATTACAAAATCCCTCTTGTGTATTTTACATTAAAGACAACAAGCCTACAATTTTGTTGCTTCAGTGGTATCAGAGCCATGTCACACAATATAATCTTGCGAGCCTTTGAACGTTGTTTACCGCACAATATGCCATTACATGTTTGTCCTGAAGGCATTGAGAAGATTAGAAAAATTCAAGAAAAGCTTCAGCAAATAGAAAAATAATGTGCAGAAGTTACAACATGTTTTCAGAAGAGTTATGCAGAACACCATAATAAGGAAGATGATAGCGATGGTGAAACAAAACAAAGTGAAGCAGGAGAAGACATTTTTGATCAGACTGACGATAATGAAAATGAAGATGTAATAGATAATGATGAATATGAAAATGATATCAATCAAGATAAGGATCCAGATGAAGCTGACCTTAATGTCAAAGAGGATGAAATTATTGAGAATACAACGCTTAAAGATATATAATCTATAAAAGAGGAAGTAAACCAATATACAGGGAATGAACAAAATGAGACTCCAGAGACTAATCAAATAAACAACAACCTAACAATTTATAGAGAATGCATAGAGGGATTTAATGATGATGAAACACCCACGTACATATATTCTGAAATCAACCATGTAAGTTATAGAAATGGAAAAATGAAATATAGAAAATATCAATTCAATTTATATCAATAAATTATATGTCTTTTTAAATCCCATATCCAGTATTTGAGAATTTATAAATTCTGAGTGTACAAGCTGATGCGCCAGTGGTATCAGAGCATATAAACTTGAAATACCAATACCCATTAAAAATAGTGGAATAAGTAGTCAGTAAGGCAGATGCAGAGATGGAATATCAATGCATAGAGGTACTGATAACGGGTAGTCTAAGGGGTCCTCTTGTGACAGTGAAAGTGATGAAGCCGAAAAGAAGAACCCAAGCCATAATTATAACTATGTTTGTTTGCTACATTTGAGAAAATTAAGCTCAACGCATGTATCACAATGGGCAAGGTTAGAAATAGCTCTTGCATCTTCGAATACATGCCCAACCAGTAGTACAAGGACAACAAACTCTAGTGAATCAAGACATACATGTCAGCAACAAGAACGTGCAACAATTGAGAAGAAAGAAAACAATCTTGTTACAACAAACACAGATTTACAAATCAAATTGGATTTCGCAAAGTACAAACAAAGCTCAATCCATTGCCATCTGATGCCGGGACAATAACTGAGGACAATAAACTAGATTGGGACGAAATCATCACTGATCCAATGTTTAATTTTGATGGCAATCCTGAAATTGAAACTGCTAGTTGTGGGGATCTGTTCTCTGTGGATTCTCATGATGGAGCTCCTGTCATTGATAATCCTAATATAATGCACTGCGGAAACCCCCCATACTTAAATACAAAGAGTAAAGGGAGCTCTACTTGAATGGTTCATGAGGCACAATATATTAGAATAATGCTATTTTAGAGTTTACTGCTCATCTATGATTGTAATTAGCAGTTTCTTGTTAGAAACTTGCTGTTTCTATATTCTTAGTAGAAACTTGTTGTTTCTACTTTCTTAGTTTGTAATTAGCAGTTTCTTGTTAGTAACTTGCTGTTTCTACTTTCTTAGTAGAAACTTGTTGTTGCTGTTTCTATAGTTGTATTATTTATTGAGCTTCACTGCTCATTGTAAATCAATTTCATTCATTGATTATGGTATCAAAGCTTAGGTATTTTTTTGAAATAATTCTTCAATATTTGAAAAATTCTGTGCTTCATTTTGAAACAACTCTCTAGAAGTCTGAATTTTTTTTTTGGCGTCACAATTTCTGAGCCACCATTTTTTTTTCTCTGCGATTCTTTCTTTGGTGGGTCGTTTTCTGCTGAGTATTTCGTGGGATAAAGACTCCTATCAGTGATATCTATCTTGTACGTGCTACTGAGTTTGGTTGCTGGTCCAATGTGTTGAATTTCTGTCCAATATCAGTCCATCTTACTGGTTGAACATGGAAGCTGCTGGTGCAATTTGCATATGACTGGGACGAGTTATTAAAGGCTGAGCTCGGTATTGTTTTTCTACAGTAGATTGAATTCCAGATTGCTATTTTGGTAGAATCGAGGTATGCACCCATTTTTTTGTGGTTGGATGAGCATTTAAATTTCCAGTAGTTTTTTGTCCAGATCAGCCGCCATCTGCATTAAAATTCGTGCCAGACTCCTTGGTCGTTTTGCGTGTCTTGGGAAACGTGCAGATGGCCTCACTAACCAATCTGATGTTGGAAGGCAATCAATGCTTTAATGGCAACAATTACAACATCTGGAAACAAAGAATGTTGACCATTTTTGAATATAGGCGTCTTGACCAACTCGTTTTGGGCACAGAGCTTCGTCCTGGTACACCTGGTGCAAATCAAGATAAGTTTGATGATCGAAATCAAGAGGCTATTATGCTTCTCAAACTCTCTGTAACTGATGATCAGTTACCACAGATCCCTTCTGGCAAGACAGCTGCTGAAATCTGGAAACATTTGAAGGAATTGCACGAGACATCCGACAAGAGAAGAGCTTTCTTTCTAAAGAATCAATTGTTCTCCATCATGATGGACGAACATATATCTTTACAGGAACATCTTAACAAGATTAAAGCCATTCGAGATCAGCTCGAAGCCATTGGCCGGACCATGGAGGAAGAAGATATGGTAGTCATCACCCTGAAAAGTCTACCAAAATCTTATGAACACTTTATAGAAACTCTCAACATTACCTCCACTAATGTTGATCTGAAGTTTCCAGAGCTATGCACCAAACTCCTGCAGTAGGATCGTTGGAAACAGCAGTTTGGTAGTGATGCTTCATGTTAGACCAAGATAACAACATGCAATTAAATTTGCAACACCAAATAAGGGTACTTGCCAATGAAACAAGATATGTCAATCATCCGTAAGCATAATGACCATTAAAATGATAACATGCAATGAAGTTGCAAAAGTAAGCAAATTCCAAGTACCATAGAATTAACTTTGTTGCAAAATTTAAGAAATTAAATTGCTTGAATCCAAAGTGCTTCTTGAAATAAGATTTGCATGTGAAACTTTAAACCATCAAAGATAACAAAAAATTTGAGAAATTTGCAAGTAAATGTGATGAGATAATGCTCTTGGATTATTTTATTAGTTAGCTCTAAAACGAGATTACAATTGAACTCTAATCCTCAGACTTCACCCTCGCCCAAATGTTTGGATCTCACAGTGAGGAGTCCATAGAGGTAGAGGGTTCTTAAAATGTTTATTCAACCAACTTAAGTTGGAGGTAAATTTTAGTGATGCTTGGGGCATGTAAGATCTAAAAGTAAATTAACAAGAAAGTGAAAATTCAACTTCAACTTGAAATACATTTGCTTGTCATGAAATAAAATGTAGTTTTACTTGATGCATCAAACTTAAGATTGTAGAGTGTGCTCAATGGTGAAGCATATGCAAATTTGAAATACGATTTCAAGCTAAATAAACTCAAGTAAAGATGCTTGCATATAAAAAATATGAATTTCCTATGAAAGTAAATGCTCTTAAAACTTGTAGCAAATGAAAGTGAATAGTTAGTGGAATGAATGAAATGTATGGTTGTGTTAATTGACCAATTAGATGAGATGCATGCAATTTAAAGAGATCAACAAATCACATCACAAGTCCTCTCCAAAAAATGGAGAGATTGAGATGCCAATCAGTACAACCCACGCTCCCAAAATTAGAAATTTTATTGGTTATTAGAGGTAAGAGACTATGAAGCCTCCTACAAGCTCAAGGAAAACTTTTACAAATGAAACTTGAGGTCTTAGACTTATCTTTGATGAGAAATTTCTGCAATATAAAGACTCAATAGAAATCAGATTTTTATAAGTGAAGAAGAGAGGCTAAGCTTCATCAATGCTCACGACCAAGAGAGAGAGAAGAAGCCACAAAATGCTCTCGAACTTCCTCAAGGAAGCTCCTTAACTGCTCACGACCAAAGGAAAAAGAGTGAGTCCTCATTCTTTGACATTAGAGCTTAAAGGTCTCGCAACAATTTGTTAGTAGTTTCTTGAAGTTGAATCCCACAAGTTGCTATAAGAAAACAAGTTAGAAAAATAAGGCTACAAAAAACCAACCAAGTGTTAGGCAAAGAAAATCAATCACAAAATATTGCACAATAATCTACAAAGGGCTGAGCCAAGGAGGATGAGTAAACTCTCTTCTTTGTCTAGGCATGCTTAAGCTCTTTAAATAAAAAAATATGATTCAATGAAGCACACTGAAAAGTAAAATATTTTTAAATGATTGCATGCGTACAAACTATGTCCAAACGAATCCCTGCAAGGCACGTTTTCGTAAGATAAACTATGAAAATCCAAATAACAATTGAGAGTTCCTTTGATGGTGTTTCAATAGTGGGTCGGTCTCCCAAAGACTTCTCCTCACGCTTGATTCAAAAAGAATTCTTCTACAATACTCAAGTCACGCATTAGTCCATGTAGATTTAGATAAGCAAATAATGAATTGAAACTTCTAGAAATTTATTTGAAAATAAACTGGAACTGTCAACTTTTAGAGCCTACTTTCAAATCAAATGCTAATACAAGATAGTTGTGCACTAGCAAGTTCACAAGAATACATGGAAAATGAAATAAATCAAAACATAGAAAATATTATACCAATAGCTCACAATGCACCATGCTCCAAAGGAAGAACACCTATTAATGGACCCCCAAAGTCTTTTTATTGATATTCTTGAAAAGTGTACGAAGTAGCAGTGCTTCTGCAAGCATAATAGCTCGTATCCAATTTTCAATATGAGAGCCCATGGCTCCATTATATAGAGAGTTGGGAGCAAATCCCAATGAAGAACCAAATGCCAAGTGGTGAGAGGGAGGAGATCACAAGGCAAATTCAAATTTGATAAGTGGAGCTCCATTGCCAAGTGTAAAAATCAAATTCTGGCAAGTGGACATCGTTTTCTTCTTCCCTTATGTGCCAAACTCGAATTTTATGATGGAATGAGAAGTGTATATGGGTGGTAACCCATGTGGGGACAATTTCCCACAAAAACCGCCACCAAATATTCTCCCAAATCCTCCCAAATGTGCATTAACTTTACAAATTCGAATTCCAAGTAAGCAACACGCATTTAATGCCAAAAATTCAATTTTATTTGAGCACATGTCCTTTCCTTGATTTTAGGAGTCCACATCACCTTGGGACTTCACTTTAACTTCTCCATAATTTTCCACCTCATTTCCACAACATTTAGAATGTGTGGATATTTATTTTTCTCTATTTATTTAATTTATGACTTAATTAATTGCCAAATTTCCCATTAAACTTAGAAAAATAGGGTTTTGAGAGTTCAAAACACATTTTTAACTCCTCAAAGTGTGTCATAGTAGAAAGTTGAGGGTGAGAGGTGTAATTTTGATTACTTATACTCTATACAACTTCTATAGAGACACTTATTACAATTCAATTACAATTTTTATTGCAATTTTTGACTGGCCGAAAATCTAAAATATTAAAAAATGACTACCTAGACCTAACCAAATTCCACGAAATTTTTTGTGTGATCTAGTATGGCAATATACATTGAATTTAGACACTAGGACCCCCCCAAGACCTCACCATTAAGCCATACTCCGGCTCCAGCTTTGGGGTCAAATTGGAGAAAAAATTCAATTAATTATTAAGTCCTGGTGGGGAGATGATAATTAACCGAGTAAAAAAAACCTCCCAAAGTAATACTCACTTGTTGGCAAGGTCCCAAGATACCTAGGCCCATTACACACTCAATACTGACTCAAAAATCATCATTACTAGTATCACTTATTACAATTCCCCATAGGGTGTGGGATCTGGGTACAAGAGAAAATTATGAGAAGTTGAAGTAGAGTTTAAAAACTCTGGTGATATGATGATATCTGATGGTACAAGTGTCGTTTGGTTCATCCTTGGGCATGTAGTCTTCATATAATCATCAGGTGCCACTCCAGTGGTCAACAGTATCATGTCATGAAATTGTGGAGTTTGCTGTTACATATTCTGAAGATGAATGATCAATCATGAGGAAAAGGCAGTGGTTGCTTTTTTTGAAATAGGAAGATTGGGGCTTAAGTAGTGATCACATTTTCTAACTTTATTTTTTTTCTGGACATGTGATCTGTGAAGGTCATCAATACTTTGAGCCTTAGGCATATTCACAGCAAGCACTTTGACTTGCCGCTATACCACAGCCCAACAAACAATGGAAAATGGTAAGCCTTAAGGGGAACACAAGGTTGGGCCTTGGTCCATGATATGTGCATGCGGGTCATGACCACTTTGTGCCATATGTTCAAAGTTCAAACCCTACCTCTTGGTGTCCCAATGGCTATCTGAAGGCTTTAGAGCAACTTGTGAGAATGGAAGCGGATCAAGGTATTGAGTGAAGTTTGTGAGGTTTGAACCTTGATCAAGAGCACGGATCTCCTTACTCCCCACTGCTAGTATCAAGCCTGTTGGGGTTAAATGGTAGGCATTAATGACTAAGGAGAACATCTGGTCGGCTTGGGCTTGTTTTATCTGTGCCTGGGTCATGACCTCCTAGTGCCTTAAGTTCAACCCATAGCCCCAATGTATATGGCAAGGTGTTGGAATAGCTTGTTGTAATGAAAATTAGACAAGTTATTTGCTGGACTATGTAAGATTTGAACCTTGACCAAGGATTTAAAAAGTTGTTGCTATTAGGTGTTGAATGCCGAGGAATTGTCTCTGAAATCCGTAACGCCTTAAAAAAATAGTACACTAAAAGAGAACTCTCTCATGGAAAGAGAGCAGCAGGAACTGTAAAAGAGCTGTTGATCAGAGAGGAAATTATTTTTTGTTATTCTCTTTGTTTTACTTCTATAAAATTCTTTGGCATATTTTTTATTTCATTTTTGATTGGGATATTACTTGTTATTTCTTATTTGTGACTCTGGGAGATTGTTCTCTTTGGGGCACTCCTTGTTTCTTATATTCATGGTGGTTTCCTTTTATGCAGGCAGCTAAGAAAGCAGTGCCTATAATTGGGAAGATTAATGTAACTCCATTGTTAGAGAAGAAACCCATAAATGTGACAGGGGAGCCATTTTCGTATGCTAATAAGGCGGTATGGATTAATTAAAGTGATGTTTGAAACTCGTAAACTCTTAATCTGGTGTTTCTACTGATGTCTATTTGCTTTGCTTGTGAGCTCATGGCGTTTATCTTCATTCCCAGGAGGCAAAAATTGCTTTCAAACAATTGCTAGAGTCTGCACACGTGGAATCTAATTGGACTTGGGATCAAGTGATATTTCTATGGCTTTATTATTAGTAGTTTCTTTAATTGATATGAGAATACTTTTTGTAAATTCTTAACCTTTTTTCCTCTTTACTTATTCTAATGATTTTTTCCATTGGGGATTATATACAATCTTATCCTAGGCAATGCGAGTAATAATTAATGATAAACGATATGGAGCCCTTAAAAGTCTTGCAGAGCGAAGGCAGGCATTTAATGAAGTATGAGCCTATTTCTTACCTAACTTTTCAAGAGAATTTGCAAATCAACAGTTGTCTAGTGTCATCATTGCTTAACATTCATAGCCATTGGTTCTTGTGGTTTCTTTGACATACAGTATTGTGCACATTGGAAGAAACAGGAGGCCGAAGAGAAACGACTAAAGCAAAAGAGAGACCGTGAAGAATTTGTTAAGATGCTCGAGGTATGTCTTTATGAGTGACACTTGAGCTTAAATTCACTTTACTTCAGCTACAGTTTCTATTAAGATGACAAGTAGTGTTAATGCTAGAGGAAAACCGTTAAAATTAACTTCAATAATAATATATTATTTCTGTCACATTTTATCTTTTGTTCAGGAATGTAAGGAGCTTACATCAACGATGCGCTGGAGGTTTGTTCATTCAAACTGAGTAGCATTTTTTGCAGTACAAATTGTATGGATCTGGATTGTGAGGATGTACTTTTGGTCTTTTGCTTATCATTTCGTAGTTTTTAGTTTTACTTCTTTTTAAACTAATTACTGAAATATTATGAACAGCAAATCTGTCTCTCTATTTGAGCATGATCAGAGATTCTGTGCCATTGAGCGAGGAAGAGAGAGAGAGGAGCTTTTTGAGGAATTTATGCTTAACATGGAACACAAGGTTTGGCATATTTTGATAAAGTTGTCTTGTTTGTGTGGGGGAGTTTCTGTAGCCTACAGGGTGATAATTTATTTAGCATGCAAATCACTTCTTCATAGTTGTAGATATTAAGACGAGTAAGTACATATTGTGTCTGACATTCAACATGGTATGTTTAGTCCAATGGAATTAAAACTAGCTATACTGATTCACACTCTTGGAGGTATCGCACCTGCATATTTGTCCTAATCAGTAACACAAGATTTGGCTGTGTCCAACAATTTTAAACTAAACCTATTTGATCTAGGGGCACTTAACCTTAAGAAGATTCCCTTTATTTGGTTTGATTTTGCAAGTCTGGATCCTCATTTTTACAGCCACACTTTTAAAAAAAATTTGTGTGCTTCTGTGATTAAAATCGAGCGCAAAATATTTTGTAGAAGTTGTTTTTTTCTTTTTAATTTACTTCTTATTTTGTTTTAGATAATATTTATGGGCATAAAGTAATTTAGGAGTCATTGGAGAGTTTAGCATTTATTGAATAGTTTTTCATTAGGGCATGATGTTTTGCTAAAAAATACAATTTTGAATGGTTGCAGGTCTAGATGAATGCCTAGATAAGAAAAAATATAGGAAGTTTTCTGCTTTGCATGAGAAAATTTATTGAGCCCAATAGCCTACAGCTCATGTGCTTTTCTTTGAAGACAATATCTGAGTGACCATGTGTGATTAATGGTAAATGGACTATTGTTATAAATGTAGAAATTTCTATGTTCTTGTGTGAAAATTCCAATACTGGAATCCTATTGTAGCAACTGGTATTATTTCACCTAATTGTTAATTAATTTAACAATTTTTTCGCTATTACAAATATCGAAATAAACACACTACAACTTTCACAAATAAAATTCTGCCAAAAAATAAAACGCTGGAAGCTGAGAAATGCTATAGCACACACAAAATATAACACAATTATTTTTGGAAAAAATTCCCTGGAAAAACCTAATGCGGGAAAACTGTTGCAGCAGTGAGGGTTTTTATTATTATGCAACAGTGAAAATCTGAGTACAATCTGGATACCTGAAACTGGCAATCCACAACAAGAAAATCTGGGCAAAATTATTGAAAGGATTTACACTTCCTCCACAAGAAATCCCGACACAACTTGCCTACAAAAAACTTGACGTCTTGAAGCTTGTGCATCACCCTCTGTGCTGCACTGCGCACTCACTATGACGTCAAGCCTCTGACAGGTTTCTGATGAAGTCGTTCTGCCTTCTGCTGTTGAGGAATTTGTCGCTCCAGCCTTTTGGAACCTCTGCCTGGCCTCTGAATCTGAGAACGAATTTCTCTCCCACAAATCGAACTGCCCTCTCTGAAGCTACTGCGCAAAGCTCCGCGCTACCTCACTGGGATAACTCAGACCTCTTGTTGTTGCCTCTTCGGATCTGGAAAATTTCCTCTAGATCATTGTCCCTGCCCCTCACTCACTGCTTCAATCTCTGGCTCTCTCTGGCAACTGACTGCTGCTACTCTGGAAATCAATCTGCCAAGGAAATTGAACTTCTCAAGTGTATTCTCCATCACCACATCGACCTCCTCTTAGAATCCATTGTTGGAGCACCAACTGTTGAGAATTTGTAGGGCTGGAGATTAATACAAATTCTCTTCTTGATAATTACTTGTGACCTTACTTGTGATACTTAAGTCTTTTTCTTCTTTTAAGTTAGTTAATCTTTCATCAAGTCAATTATCAAAATGCACAAGACACAAAAGTTAGGCTCCTAGAGCCAGGGCAAAACCTCTCCCTCTTGGAGAGGAAAACCCGCAAAGAATTCTTCTTATAGATCTTCAAATGACACGTACCATGACCCAGACTTAGACCCCTGGCCTAGATATGCTTCCAAGACCTGAATCTTCTTATTTATGCTTGTATTTGAATTGCTTGAACTGTGAGAAATTTACCTTCCTCACTATTGCTGCCTCTTCTCCTTATGATGACTGTCTTAACCTCTGTTAATTTTATCTCGTTATCACAACCCTTAACAATGTATAACAACAACTTAGGTTTGCTCCTTAAACTTCATTGTACCTTGTTATTGCAAACTGTCCTTGACTGTCCTTAACTATCCGCAATCTTGACTATCCACAAACTTCCTTCAGATCCACATTTACATGTTATCTTTTATCCGTATTTGTGAGCTGCTCTTCCTGCACTTGTCCGCATTCAAAATGCTGCCCTAATTCTTTGTACTATCAACACTTATTAACTGTGGTAGATTCGCAAACCCTCCTGAGATTTATCCGCACTGAAGTCTCTACTTGTTGACTGTGATAGATCCAAAAAACCTTCCTGAGGCTTTTCTGCACTTAAGTCTCTCTTATATCCGGACTGAAATCTCAGAGTATATCTGCAGTTCTATCTTGTATTCTTGTCTGCAATGCTTCCTATATTAGATTCAGATCTATCCGCAAATTCTTACATGGAGATTATCACATTATCCTTTAGTCCTGTACCTCGTATTCAATCTCAGAAGTTGTCCAAAAGTCACATCCAAATTGAAATTCGCATGCTCCTATAAATAGTTGTTTCTGTCTGTAAATAAGCCGACTTGTTTTATGATTTTGAGGCCGACTTGAACAAGTATTATTCTAGCATTGACAAGGTGCTTCTTTCCTGCTTTTAAAACTTGTCTTTCACCAATGCATTGAGAGCTGTTTGTGAGCTTCTTCCACAAGGTCTTGGAGCATAAATACCTAGAATAGATCCTTCATGGATGAGACCCTTAATTCTATTTATTCCTAGAAGATTAAAACCTATTAGACATCAAGAAGAAGTCTATCTACATAATAAAATCTTGCTCATGAAACCCATGAAGCAAGTACACCAAAAATACATTTTATTATCTTTGTCTTCTTCTTTACATAAATGCATAGTTACATAGTCAACATGAAGACTGACCTAGTTACACTTTTCAACACTCCCTCTTAACTAGGGAGGTATTCATACAGGTACATGGTTACTTTCAAACTGAAGAATCTCATAAGAAGAATCGGATTGGTAATTGCATCTATATAGCATCATATCAACCAACATTGTCCTAGTGCAAGGCCTTGACTAACAACCCCATCTCTCAACGAGACAATGGGCTACAATGCTGGCAAGACACATGAATTATAGACACCATCGTCATTGATGTAGTCGAAGGGCTGCAAAACCCACATTCTCACCTTAAAATGTATGGTTCATTCATAAACCATATAATTCTCAAATTCGGGCAAATTCTAATGCGGAAGCTTTGCTTCTGTTCTTAACCCTATGGTTAGAACCATATAATAAAACCCAACTTTATGGAAATTTCAATCAATATTGGTTAAAACCCAAATCAAATCTTCGGGCCAACACATATATTAATGTATGTGCTAATGCTTTATCAATCCACCATATAATAAAACCCGAATGTCAAGAAACATTATACTTTGCATTACACCCAAAGTATCATCACATATGTATAATAGCCCACGCTACCAACCATTATATGTGCTCACCAATCCGAATGTTATTCTGTCCATTTAACATTTAACCTCCACCTCATTTAACGTTTAAAACCCAAATAAATAATATAAACATTACGGCCCATACTTTGGTCTAAAACCCAAATCACCAACATATATTAATATTTTGGACCCACAGCATTATTAACATACCTCGCATTAACCTCTGCGCAACTATGGGTGCGAATGCCGTTAGATCTCAACTGCAAATCATTGAACGGCTATCGCGTTCATTTCACTCTGGTGGCTTTTTGCTCCAATGCAACGCGAAATAAACGGTTTTGGAATTCCACCCATGCGACGTGTCAACTGCTGACCTTTATCGCGTTCAAACATATGATTACCACTTACCATCTGATGGTCGCGCAAAAACCATTTGTGGTTTTCCGAAAACTACTTCTCGGTTCTAATAGCATAATTCCGCCATACTGTTGCTCACGGTTCCACTTCCACTTTTCCACACGGACCTTTGCATACCTAGTGAATAATTAAACAATCCGTCGACTTATATTCACTGCACCATTTCTTTGTAATTTCCGCCTTTGTTCAACTCAGGATTTCGAACAAATCAGGGTTCCATCCAATCTTCAAACTCTCTCCGCATTTAAACAATCCATCAATTCGTCTTGCTGCACCATTGATCCATTCCAATTTCTGTGGTTCAAATCCATCGATTATAAATACAGTAACCTCTCAAATGTAACTTCAAACCCCTGGATCTCCTTCACTGTTTATTACACAACAGAATGTGTAATCTCCCCATGAAATGCTTATTACGAAACCAACATCCTTGCCTCTACACTGTACAAATTGACATCAATATGAAGGACCATGTTGTGACATCGATCCATTCTGTGATCGATTCACACAATCTCACAATCACAATTAAATACACAGTCTCATACAATCAACAATCCTGTAACCAATTTCATTTACACACCATATAACTCAGAAATGAAACCTGAACTCAGAAACTAAATTCTCTGTATTAACACACCGTAATTACATAGGAAATTCTTCCTCTCTGGCCTGATATTCAATCTGTGGCTTTCTTCCTCTACAGCGCGTAGGCTTCAAACCCTATCTCTCTCAAACCCTGAATCACTCTCTATCTATTTTTCTCTATCTTTCTTTATGCCTTTGAGGCTTACATTTTATACAAAAGGTCCTGAAACTATTTTTGGTTTCAGTTCCTCCATCTCCTTAACAAAATCCTAAAATCACTACTTAATCCCTAAGGATCCTCTTTCATCCACAAATTAATGAAACCGATTCTAATTTAGGATTTAAATTAATTCCTAAATCTCTCAATCCCTATACACTCTCAATTAGCCTAATTCTCTCATGTTCTCCAACATTCAAGAACATTTACAAGATTCCTCACAATATTTAATTAATTTTCATTAAAATCACTCAAATCATTACATAAGAAATCAACTCCCTTGAAACAAAACCCCTAAGTCTGTTAAAATACAAGGAATTTTCTTGAGCCTGATGCCCCTGCCTCAGTCATTATCTGTCCAAGGTACATAGTCCACCCAGGTGTTCCCAAAGTATGACCTTCTTGGACTATTCTTCTCTTGGGTAGCTAGCCTTCAAAGAATATTGGTCCTCGACTACTCTTGTCTTGAATGCCCTAATACATTCTCAAAAATTATCGAATGCTAGATGATTATCCAATCCTCCATCCTGTTTTCCCAAGTGAAGACCAAAATGATGTGTCTATCTCTCCCTTTTAACCAGGGAGGACATATTCCACAAGGGAATGTACTCATTCCTATACAAGGAATGTACCTAAGCTCATTCTTAGGAATTACCAAGTTTCTTCCAAGTAAGAAACTTATCATCAGGGTCCCTCATAACAAGGGACCTCCAGCAGCAATGGTGAGACACCCAGCTGCTCATGAAGAATTCCTGTCCTCGATGTCATGGATTTCGATAGTGAGGAGTCTTCAACTTTTAGCTTCATAAGGCACAGATCATCCATCACTTTCATCCTTGAGTCATGTCAGCTATCAGAAAGTAATTCATCAGACTTCCTTATCTGGTCTATCGTTATGCCATGCTGCTTTCCTTTGAATCATCTCCAAGGATCATACATCCCTTCTCATGATTAGCAGCCCTGCACAAATTCATCCAGATAAACATATACATATGAATTTTTAGAACAAAAGTTACCTTAGTGATGATCTTTCACCATGACATCTTCCTGTAGGCATCGACATCATTCACATAGATTGACACATCTCCTAATGATATGTTTTGCCAAGGGTCTTCTTCTTTACCAGACTTCCATTAGAGTCTACATATCTTCCCAGGAGATCTCCTAGTCACATCTTCTTGGTCACTGGATGATAACTGCCTCTTGACATGGTTGCATTTCATGATCTCTTCCCCTCTGCACATTCTTCATTCCCAGGATCTTACAAATTTTCCAATTTCTTGTTTATGTACAACCACCACATATTCTATGAGGACATATTATGTTGATCAGCGCACAGAGAGATCTTACTTCATAGATCATACTTCTAAATATGGAAGTCTATTACCTGCAACCATATGACATGACTTCACAACATCCAATATCAGCATATATGTCTGCATACCTCATACCTATTTCCTTGAGTCATCCTGTAGCAATTTCTCTAGAATGAATAGCTTCATTCCTGCTCCATCAATATGTCATCACCTCCAGAATATTGTTTCCATGATGACCCTTGATCTTGATGACTGCTTTACTTTAGTAATGTTATCAGAGAGGTTTTCAAGAAGCTGTTTCATCGAGAGCTCCTTCCATGCTTCTATCGAGATGCTTCTTAATGTACATTGCTTCCTATCATACTATTTTACAACTAATCAGAGATCACTTAAAGAGAAAGATGATCTCAATCATAATAGAGATCTCTCGCTTCCTCCTTCCTAGATCTTTTAGCATCAGGTTCTTCTCTTTCATTAGTGACATGGTCTTCTTCCTTTTTCCTCTTGTCCTTTCCAGATTTAGGACAATCTCTTTTATAATGACCAAGTTCATTACATCCAAAGCATCGTACGTTGTCCATATTTCTTCTCTTATTCTGAGGGCCAAATTTTCCGAATCTTCCTTTCTAACTGTATGAGGCTGCAAAGGCATGATTCTCTTCACTTGGTCTTGTATCAGCTTTGTCTTTTAGTCTTGTTTCCTCTATTTTACATAGAGACCATAAATCATGGAATTGGGTGGCTTCTTTCTTCCCATATAGCCTAGAAGTGAAGTTTCTCCAATCTTCTGGTAGAGCATTCAGCACCACTGTAGTCATCTTAGTGTCAGAAATCACTTCTCCTAGTTCCTGCAGTTGATCTCTTATTTCAGAAATCCTCATGAAGTATGGAGTGATTCCTTCTTCCCTTGATAATTTCATTTTGTATAGTTGTTGTCTTAGAGAGATTGCTTCTCCTGCAATACTTACAGAGAATAGCGCCACCAATTTTTTATATGTTTGTTTTGCAGTCTTTAGTTTTGATACATAGGGAATGAGAGAGCCTTTGATGGATTCTACGAGGATCCTCTGAGGTCTAATTTTTCCCTTCATGTACTTGGCATGGGCTGGAGCATCTTCTTTTGGGGGTTGAACAATAGATTCTTCGATATAGTCCATTACTTCGTCTTTAGTTAAATTCAAGTCTATCCTTTTCTTCCATGCACTAAAGTTTGATGACCCAACCAACTTGTTGCTTTCTTTACAATAAGGCATCTTGACAGATTGGGTCATGAATACTTGCTTGAGTGGATTGGCTTGCAGCTTCCTTGATGATGATTGAGAATGAAGTCAAGGGTTTCCTTTCCTCAATGTTGGTGTACTTGAACCTTTGATTATAAAGAATATCTTCAAAAGTTGAGGTTCTCTTCAAACAATGTCTTGATTGCAAATCTTTGATGGAAAAGATTAATTTCTTGAATGAGTTGATCTTTTGAATGAGATAGGAGATCTCACTTGAAGTAGCTAGATATTCTTTCTTGCAAACTGATTTGACTTTCCAACCCAAACTTTGATCTTCGCTTCTTTGAGTGTCTTTGTTGACAATCATCCCTTGTGTTCAACACCTTAGCTCTGATCCCATGTTGAGAATTTGTAGGGCTGGAGATTAATACAAATTCTCTTCTTGATAATTACTTGTGATACTTAAGTCCTTTTCTTATTTTAAGTTAGTTAATCTTTCATCAAGTCAATTATCAAAATGCGCAAGACACAAAAGTTAGGCTCCTAAAGCCAGGGCAAAACCTCTCCCTCTTGGAGAGGAAAACCCGCAAAGAATTCTTCCTATAGATCTTCAAATGACAAGTACCAAGACCCAAACTTAGACCCCTGACCTAGATATGCTTCCAAGACCTTGATCTTCTTATATATGCTTGCATTTGAATTGCTTGAACTGTGGGAAGGTAAATCTTCCTCACTATTGCTACCTCTTCTCCTTATGATGAGTGTCTTAACCTCTGCTAATTTTATCTGGTTATCACAACCCTTAACAATGTATATCAGCAACTTATGTCTGCTCCTTAAACTTCACTGTACCTTGTTATTGCAAAGTGTCCTTGATTGTCCTTAACTATCCACAATCTTGACTATCCACAAACTTCCTTCAGATCCGCATTTACATGTTATCTTTTATCCGTATTTGTGAGCTGCTCTTCTGGCACTTGTCCGCATTCAAAATGATGCCCTAATTCTCTGTACTGTCAACACTTATTAACTGTGGTAGATCTGCAAACCCTCCTGAGATTTATCCACATTGAAGTCTCTACTTGTTGACTGTGATAGATCTGCAAACCTTCCTGAGGCTTTTCCGCACTTAAGTCTCTCTTATATCTGGATTGAAATCTCAGAGTATATTTGCAGTTCTATCTTGTAGTCTTGTCCGCAATGCTTCCTATATTAGATTCAAATTTGTCCGCAAATTCTTGCATGGAGATTACCACATTATTCTTCAGTCCTGTACCTCGTATTCAATCTCAGAAGTTGTCCGAAATTCATATCCAAATTGAAATTCGCATACTCCTATAAATAGTTGTTTCTGTCTGTAAATAAGCCGACTTGTTCTATGATTTTAGGGCCGACTTGAACAAGTATTATTCCAACGTTGATAAGGTGCTTCTTTCCTGCTTTTAAAACTTGTCTTCCACCAATGCATTGAGAGCTGTTTGTGAGCTTCTTCCACAAGGTCTTGGAGCATAAATACCTAGACTAGAATCTTCATGTATGAGACCCTTAATTCTATTAATTCCTAGAAGATAAAAACCTAATAGACATTAAGAAGAAGTCTATCTACATAATAAAATCTTGCTCATGAAAACCCATGAAGCAAGTACACCAAAACTGCATTTTATTATCTTTGTCTTCTGAATCTTTACATAAATACACAGTTACATGGTCAACATGAAGATCGACCTAGTTACACTTTCAACATCAATGACCAAGATTAAAACATAATCGATGGCTAGGATCATATCTGGATCGATCCGTGTGAGTTTCTCTATGTTACCCCATCCGTGAGGGGCAAGTGACAAAACCGCAAATCCCCGTACTTGAAAAGGATACAGATACTGATCTGCTTGGATCCGCTGGGGCGATGATTCGAAAGGTGACGTTATCTGATTGGAGGCATTTGGCGGCGGTTCCGACGGTTTTGGAGGCGAATCCGGCCAACATTACTGCAACTTCGATTCCAATTAGTTTAACACTTCAAATACTTTAATTAACAGTTCTACTTAGGGTTGCGGAGGAGTGTCCCCCCCCCCCTCTCGAACCTGCTCCCAAAATGCGCTTCGAGCGGGAGCGTTTTGGAAGCGCATAGGGAGCGTGTTCCTTCGCTGCCAAAACGTTCCCTGCCAAAACGAGAGCATTTCAGGGAGTGCTTAGGAGCGAACACTCCCTGAGCGCTCCCTCCCTAAAAAAAACGCTCTGGGAGCGCTTTTTTTAAGGAGGGAGCACGTTCGCTCCCGAGTGCTCCCTAAACCATTGAATTCTCTTGTTCTGGAAATTTTACGCCATCCGCGCGAAGAGAGGAGGGCAGATTTTGGAGGGAAGGGAGGGGAGGGAAGGGAGGGGAAAAAATAAAAGGACCCTCCCTCATTGTTATTATTTCATTTGAAGAGAGAACTAGAGAGGAGAGGAGAGGAGAGAAAGAGAGCAAGAGAGCAAGGAGCTTGGACTCTGGAGGTAGAGCTTGGGATCAAAGGACAAACTTGAAAGAGGTAGGAGAGTCTAGACTCTAATCTACTGAAAGAGGTAGGAGAGTCTAGACTCTAATCTACTTTTTTTTTTTCTATGCGCATTTTTAATTTGTTCAAACATGAAAATTTGATTTCTTTTTCTATGTTGCATTTTAATTTGTTGAAAAATGAAAAAATGAATTTGTTTTTTTTTTTATGTTGCATTAAAATTTGTTGAAAAATGAAAAAAATGATTTTTTTTTTTTTTTTTTCTATGTTGCATTTTAATTTGTTGAAAAATGAAAAATGATTTTTTTTTCTTTCTATGTTGCATTTTTTTCTATTCCCATTTCGCATTCCTCCATTGCTTTGCATGTTAAAAACTTGAAAGTTTGAATTTTGAAACATCATGGCTATATGGCTTGGTGTTTTCTTCATGTTGGTTCCGTTTTTTGTTATTATGGTGTTGGAGAGTAGAAGAAAGAGGCCTATTCCTGAAGAGGAGTACCAAGCTGAAGAGGAAGGAGAGAGTGGAGATAATGAGACCACAGTGACACCAACTAAAATTGACCAAACACCATTGTGGAAATATGTTAGTAGGCCTGAAGCAGGGAAAGGGGGTGGAACCACTAAATTTTTATGCCCCCATTGCAATACACAATACACGGGTTCATACACCCATGCCAGAAGGCACCTTTGTGGGAAAAGGCCATGGGATGGAGATAAAATTATAGGAATCAAAACTTGTGTAAGTGTGTCAACAACAGATAGAGCCAAATACGTAAGGGAAGAGGAGGAAGCCCAATACAAATCTAAAAGATCTAAGGGTTTCATTGAATCTTATGCACCATCACATCATGGACAAAGAAGTCCATCAACTTCCACCCGTGGCAGTGGATTTGGAGGCATACCTGGACCAAACATCTCTTTAAGGCGTAGAACCATATCCGATTTCCTTGACGAAGGTTCTAGGAGTGATGTGGATTAAAACATTTTCCGGTTTCTCTATGCACGTGTGGTACCATTCAATGTTCTTCGCTCACCTTATTGGCATGAAATGGTTTCTGCCATTAATGATGCCCCCAAAGGATACAAGAGCCCTGGGTACGACAAGGCTAGAACCGTGGGACTTGATCATGAAAAAGGATAAATAACTCATTCTTTGAGTAGAATGACAAGTTCTTGGAATGAGCATGGGGTGTCCATTGTATTTGATGGATGGACAAATGTAAAAGGCAAGCCATTGATAAGTGTTCTTGCTGTGCCCATTAGTGGTGCAATATTCCTTTCATCATATGATTATTCAGAAAAGTTCAAGACTGACATCAACATTGTAGAACCATTACTTGACACAATTGAACGTATTGGACCATACAATGTCGTCCAAGTCATCACTGATAATGCTTCTAATTGTAAGGCAACGGGAGCAATTATTGAGGATTTTCACCAAGCCCATTTATAGCATGATTCGCTTTGCAGATACAAATAAACCAGTGATTGGGGAGGTGTATGAGCAGATGGATAGCATGTTGGGGCAAATAAAAGATGTTGTTAAGGAAAACGATCCAAACTTGTATTCAATGATTCACAACTGTGTGTGTGCATGGTGGAATAAAGTTAATGTTCCACTACATGCTTTGGCGTATATCCTTATGCCAAAATACTACTCTCCATCTTGGTGGGGCGAACCTGCACCTGGGGGTGGGGTTAGGATCAAACCTCATATAGATCCAGAGATACAAGAGGGATATATGAAAGCATTAGACAAGCTGGTCTGTGATAGGGAGGAGTGTGCTAATCTATGCCTTGAATTAGGCAGTTACTTCAGTTGCATTGGTTTGTTTGGTTCTTTGCATGCAATGGAAGATAGAGACAGATTTGATGCTCTCACATGGTGGGAAGCATATGGAAACATGGGACTTTTGCCAAAATTGGCAAAAAAAGTTCTCTCACAGGTTGTAAATAGTAAATACTTCTTCTGCAAAGAGGTGTTGGAGCACCTATAACTTCATCCATAATGTGAGAAGAAACAGACTCAACAAAAACCGAGCAGAAAGCTTAGTTTATGTGCACTACAACATGAGGTTGTTGCGCCATTATTGTGATTAGGCTTATGAGGATCTTTGGAGGACGATAATTTGGAGGACGACACTATACATCTGGAAGAATTGGAAGCAGAGCTTTTGAGAGATGAGGATGAAGCAACAACAACCATGCCATCGCCACACCCACCATCCTGTAGTAGTGCCAGTGCCAGTGTTCGAGTTCCAACTATTGTTCCTTTGCTGACGCAGCCTCCACGTACATCCTCACGTGGAGGGCGTGGACCTTCTAGTTATGGTCGTGGTACTTCCCAGGAGGAGACTGCTGGAAGACCACCATTACCACGAGCTGCTAAAAAATTAGACATTTCTTGTGGCAATAGGCCAAGCAATAGATAAAATAGATTTACAGTTTACTAGTCTTTTTTATTTTCTAGTAGTTTTTAACTTTTTATAATTGTTGAAACTTGACTCTTTCATATTTAATGGAAGATGTTTTTTGTAAACAATATATGACAATTTAAGTTTGAAGTTTGAAACTTTGAAGTTGGCAGTTATAAGTTTATAAGTCATTATGAATTATGAATATGATGCTTCATGAAAGTTGAAAGTTGTTTCGTTTCGTTTCATTTTATAACATTTCATTTCATGTTAAATATTCTTTGTTGTAATGGTTACACTTAGCTTACAAGTACAACTATGGTGATCAATGAATCAATGATGATAAATGTTATATATTGAATTCTGAAAGCTTAAAACTTTTAGATTGATGAATCATGAGACTCAAGAGTCAATATGTTGTATGTTTCTAACTTGTGGACGTGGTTGATGAAAATTATAACTTCGATATGATTGATGTTATATGGTTCAATCTATGTTTTTATGTCTAATTCATCATTCTACATGCTTTTGTTGACATATATGCATCAAAATATAAAAAAATATATATATTATAAAAAAACACTCCCAGAAACGCTCCCAGATCGAGAGCTTTTGAAAATGGAGCTCTTGCTCCCGCTCCCCGCTTTGGCTCTCGCTCTCAAGTAACCTTGGTTCAACTGGCGTGATTAATAGTTCAACTCCTTCAATTAACAATTTGACTGGCATGGCTTCGTTCAGTGCAAGCATTATGGTGTTTTTCTAGTATTTCTCCATATTATAAAACTTGATAGTATGGGTCGAAATCGTAGTCTGTTGTTGAGCGTTGGTCGAGAGAAATTGTGGTCGAATTAGAGCTGCTGGTGGACTGGTCGTGGTTCAAAATCAACAGCCTACGTTGCTCAGGGGTCACACTTGTAGTCAACTCTATTGGTCGACTGGTCACTGTCATTGTGCAGGCGGTTCCATCGTGGTCATGTGTTGCAGGTGGTCGTGTCGACTCAGTGTGGCCCAGGTGCATTTTGCTAAAAGCTTATGATTTTAATTTTAATTTTGTTTGTTTAATTTTAAATTTTATATAATTTTTTTGTGTTTAATTTCAAATTTTATATTGTTTGTGTTTAATATATAGTTTAATTTTTGAAGTTAGGTTTTGTATTTTTTGTCGTTTTAATTTTATTTTATTCTTATTATTATATATATAAATTTAAAATAAATTAATTTTCGTTTATTTTATATATATATAATAATTATAATTATTATATAACCATATATTTTATAAATATATAAATAAATAAAGATGACTATGTATACAATTATTTATATATAATTATGTATTGGTATTTATATTTACAATTTAGAATATTAGAATTTTATTTTATTTTATTTTGGGACACATATATTAATTATAAAATAGCAATTAAATTATATATATATATATATATTTTTTTTTTTTTAATTTTTATATTTATTTTTAATTTTTTTAATTTATTTTTAAATTTTTTTATATTTATAATTTTACTAATTTTTATTTGATTATAAATGCAGAGTGATAAACATGGAACCATCACGACATGAAACAATTGAGGGGACAAATGTCAACAAATATCCAAAATCTCCTTTATGGTAGTATGTTGAAATTCTTGGCAAACATTCTGGGGGTGGTTCGTACAAGTGGAGATGTAGTGAATGCAATAACATTCAAAATGGCTCATATACTAGAGTGAAGGCCCATCAGACTAGGAAAACTAAAACAGGGGTGTTGGTATGCACAGGTCCAAATGGCCAACTTGGGACAGGTTTAATTCTTGCAAAACATAAGTTTTATGGATCTTTGCAAGTTGCCGCTGATAGGAGATTCACCAAGGGAAAACAACATGTGCAAGCCTCCACAACCAAGTCTCCATTTCCATCTACACCAAATGTCATATTTAATAAAATACCTACTCTAGGACCTCTTGAAGCAACATTCAATAACCAAGGCAGAGAATTTGTAGATGAACATGTTTCCCATTGCATCTATGCAAATGGGATAACATTCAATTTGGTGCGTTCTCCTTATTTGCAACAAATGATTAAAACAATTAATGAAGAACCAAAAGGATACAAGAGCTATGTCTATGAAAAGGTACGCATCACTTTGTTAACATCAGAAAGACAATTTGTGGATAGACAATTACTATCAATCCGTGATACATGGAAAAAAACTGTCATATCCCCTATTAGCAATTATTCTAATTGGAATATTAATTTTTGATAAATTTTGATGTTTCTAATGTCAAGCAAAAATCAGGTGGGTCGGGACCCACAATTAATAATTAAGGGAAAAACTACAGCCTACTCCTATAGTTCAGAAGGAAAAATTGCGGCATTAGTCGGGTCCATGTGGCCATCATTCAATTTGGAGGCAGCGTGGGATCTCAATTTGTTAATTTTGGGCAACTAGGTCCAAGCTCCATGTTGCACTGCTCATATGATGATGATTATATTTTTGTTGGATTCCTCTTTCGGAGAGGTGCAAGATTGATCTAAAGATCATCTTGTTTGGATGAGCAAAACATATATTTTGATTTTATTTTCCACACATGTGCAAGGTCGGCCGGATTTGTAATGTAGGCTTGCAAGCCCAGTAGATGTGTCACACACCCTCACTGATGGATATGAATTAGAGAGACTTGAAGCTCATTTGCTCATTTACTCATCACACATTTCCTCTTGTGATCTGATTGGTTCGTTCAGCGTTTGGAGGCCTCTCTCTCTCACACGTGCGGATTTGAAGCTGAAGAAGTGCAGACTGTTTTTAGGGCTCTTTGCTGGTGCATTAACCAGCGTTGACCGTGGGTCAAAGCTTGGAATTTTGACCTCCTTCAAGTGCAGAAATTCCGATCTCTTGAGGCTGCATTAGATGGCACAAAGATCGAGGAAAAGGGAGGACTTTGACCGTAGCCCAAAACTGCAGCGTTGACTAGCATTGACTTTTCTACATTGACTTTTCTGTTGACCAGCTTTGACTTTTTTTGGAGCCATCTTTGAGGCGTGTGTGTGACACTTGGAGGATTGGCTGATCTGATGTTGAGGAAGACTTTGCTCGCTGGTGCATCCTGTTGATTGCCGTAACGGACATTACTCTCTATCTTTGCTGGACAAGAAGAATTGTAAATTCTGATTTATATTATTGGCTTGTCTTTTGTTGATATATTATTATGTTCTATCAGCATTTTACTTTCATGTTTATGTGATTGCTAAATTGTATCGGGTCTTTAAGAAAGATTGAAGTAAAACTGCATTAAGCATAGAACATACTATGATTATTTAAATTTAACATGGTATCAGAGCTAAGGTGAAGACAAAGCCTAAGTTAGTGTGAAAAGCAATCACTGAAGAAGAAATCCTATCAAGGATCAATGGCCTCCTCAACCTATAAGAGTTGAAATTTGATGATAAGTTGACTGACAAATCTTATTATCATGCATGGAAGATGTCCTTGGATTTGGCTTTGGAAGACCAAGATGTCATGGATTATGTGCAAGGTGAAGATTCATGAGCCTCCATCAAATGCACCTGCTACCACAAAGGCGAAGTATAGAAAAGGGGAAATCAAAGCAAAGATGATTATCAGGGATTCTATTCACAAGAACTTGGTTGCTTACATCTCCGAGCTGCGCAGATCTAAGAAGATATATGATAAACTGGTTAACATGTTTAGGGCTAGCAATGCTAATCAAGTTCTTTTCTTCAAGAATCAATTGAAGAATATCAAGAAGGGCAAAGAAGAATCCATTCAATCCTATTTTATGAGGCTCACTGAAATTAGGAATAATCTCCTAGCTATTGGAGAAGAATTTGCTGAGCGAGAGATGGTTCTCATTGCGCTTGGAGGTCTTCCCCGTGATTGCTATGTATTAAATACCACTATTCTTAATAATAATGTGATTCCTGATTTTGATGAAATATTGACGAGATGAACTTAAGAGGAGACAATAATGATGGAGAGAGATCATCCCTCTAATGGAAATGGGGGTGACCCTACTGCCTTTGCCGGTCATGCAAAGAAGAGGAACAATGGTGGTCCGAGAAATCAAAACCATGGAAGAGCAGGGCCCAAAGGAAGGAAAGGAAGATGTTACACTTGTAGCAAGTTTGGTCACTATGCAAGAGAGTGCCCCAATAGAAGGGACTCTCCCAGGGATGATGACAGCAACAACTTCAGGGGGAATGGCAATCAAAGGAACAACAGGTTCAAAGGAAAGAGGAAGGCTCCCTCTGATCGAAGTGGAAATGGGCACAACCTTTCAAGAGGTCAAGAAATTCCAGGTACGATGAATCTAATTTTGTTGATAATATGAAAAATGAATATATTCTTGTATTTGCCCTCTTTGTTGCATCTCCTCCCGACATCCTGGATGTCTAGTTGATTGATAGTGGTGCTTCAAGGCACCTCACTAGTTATAAAGAAGCCCTCTCTGATTTGATTGAGAAGGATACTAATCTAGAAATTATCCTTGGAGATAATGCCACCTATCTCGTGAAAGGGACAGGGACTGTGACCCTTCATCTATCTCAAGATCAAGTCCTCTGTTTACAAAATGTGTTGTACGTATCTGATTTGAAGAAGAACCTTGTGTCTATTTCGACAGTGGAAGAAAAAGGTTTCAAAGTGGCATTCGTTGATGGAAAGGTACGCATCTAGAAGGAGAACTTCAAAGAAGCTCTTACTATTGGTTTTAGAGTTGATACAATCTACCAGGTTGGAGGAAGTCCGTTGGGGGCTATGTCATGTGATACAACTCTTCAGGCCAAGTTATGGCACCGGAGGTTTGCACACCTTCATTACAAAGCCCTTCTTGAAGCAAGGAAGGTGGTGACATGGATGCCCGATTTTAAAGATGATCATGAAGGTATATGCCAGGGTTGTGCCGAAGGGAAGCACACAAGGGGACCATTCCCCTCAAGTGTCACAAAGACATTTGATATCTTGCAAGTGATACATTCTAATTTATTTGGTATGTTGCCCATAACATCCTTGGGAGGATGTTCCTATTACATGACTTTTATAGATGACTTCTCTCGCAAGACCTAGATATATTTCTTGAAGAAGAAGGATGAAGCATTCAAATGGTTTTGTACCTTCAAGGCCTTGGTGGAAAATCAAATCGGGAAGAAAATCAAAATTTGGAGGATTGACAATGGGACCGAGTATGAGTCAAATGAGTTTAATGACTTTTGCAGAGAAGTTGGCATTAAAAGGGAGACCACAACTGTGTATACTCCTGAGAAAAATGGTGTTACTGAAAGAAAGGACAGGACTTTTGTGGAAGCTACCCGCGTCATGCTATATGACTAAGGTCTTCCGAAGTTTCTATGGGGAGAAGCTGCGAACACTGTTGTGTATGTTCAAAATAGATGCCCGCATTCTGCTTTGGACTCCAAAATCCCGATGAAGTCTTCTCTGGTAAGAAACTTGATGTTCCTCATTTTAGAGTTTTTGGTAGTCTTGTTTACTTTTATGTACCAAAAGAAAAGAGAAGCAAGCTGGATGCTTTTAGAAAGAAGGGAATATTTGTGGGCTACAGTGAAACTTCGAAGGCATATAGAATCTATGTCCCTGGTCAAAGAGAGGTGGATATATGCCAGGATGTCACCTTCGATGAAGATGCTGCCCTCAAGAAAGTAAGGAATCTTCCTAGCTCAAAGGAAGACAAAGAAGCTGAAGAATCGAAGGATGAACCGATGCTCGATGTTGAAGGACCTATGGATCCTATTGATCCACCTCCTTCAAATAAGAAGAGACCCTCATGGCTCAGGGACACTCTCGAAGATGTCGAGAGACATATTACCCCAAGGGGGCCATTCCGTGAAAGGAAACCGAATAGATACCAAGGGTATCTATTAGCCATGAGTACAATTGTACAAGCTGAGCCCAGATCACATGAAGAAGCCATAAAGCATCAAGTTTGGAAGGATGCTATGCACGAAGAATATGAGTCTATTATGAAGAATGATCTCTGGGAAGTGGTCCCGAGACCGGAGGACAGATTTGTTGTGACCTCGAAATGGCTCTTCAAGATCAAGCATGGAGCTGATGGAAGTGCTGAAAAGTACAAGGCAAGATTTGTTGCCCGAGGCTTCTCTCAAAAAGAAGGCATAGATTATGATGATATATTTGCACTTGTTGCCCACTATACCACCATTCGATCTATCATTGCCCTTGCTGCAACAGAAGGATGGAGTCTCCATCAGATGGATGTGAAGACTTCCTTTCTGCATGGTTCAATAAAGGAAGAGGTTTGTGTGGAGCAACCTCTAGGGTTCGAAGTCCAAGATAGAGACACCTATGTATGCAGGTTGAAGAAATCCCTCTATGGGTTGAAGCAAGCCCCCATGGCTTGGTATGAGAGGATAGATAGCTACTTGATAAAGCTAGGCTTCACTCGAAGTAATGCTGATCCAAACCTTTACTTTAAGGTTGATAAAGAAAGGCCTCTCATTCTGGTTCTCTATGTGGACAATCTCTTTCTGACAGGTGCTGACCCTCTCATTCATCAATGTAGGAGGGAGCTAGCTTTCGATTTTGAAATGAAAGACCTAGGACTGATGCATTATTTCCTAGGCTTGGAGGTCTGGAAAAGGCCAGGCAAGATTTTCTTTCTCAAGGAAAATATGTCGTGAAGCTGTTGGAGAGATTTGGTATGGTGGACTGTAAGTCTGTGTCGACACCGATGGAACTCAACTTTAAGAAGTTGTGTGGAAGCGCTGCTAGGCCCGAGTTGGGAAATCCCACCGAGTATCGACAACTTGTGGGGGCCCTGATGTTCTTAGTGAATTCCCGTCCAAACGTATGTTTTGCAATGAACACTTTGAGTCAGCATATGGTTGAGCCTCATCACATTCGCCGGATTGGTGCCAAGAATCTGTTGAGATATCTTCGGGGCACGATCAACCATGGGCTGAGATACACTACCGGGAGTTTGAGACTCCATGGATATACTGATGCCGATTGGGCTGGTAGTGTGGTGGATCGCAAGAGCACATCTTGATGTTGCTTCACCTTGGGTTCTGCTTCGATACCTTGGATGAGCAGGAGGCATAAGTCAGTGGCTTTGAGCACCGCTAAGGCCAAATACATTGCAACGAGTATGGCTTGTTGTGAAGCTATTTGGTTGAGAAAGCTCTTTAGTGAGTTGTTTGGACATGTGCTAGATACCACCGTTATCCTTTGTGATACTGAGAGTGGGATTCATCTTTTTGAGAATCTCATGTTCGACGTTCGATCGAAGCATATTGATATTAGGTACCACTTCATTTAGGATATGGTATAGTGAGGCACCGTAAGGCTCGATCACATTGGGACTGATGAGCAGGTTGTGGATATTCTCACGAAGCCCTTGGGGAAGGTCAAATTCTTAACCTTTCGTGAGAAGCTTGGAATCGTGTAAAGACCTTATTGTGGGGGTCTTGCTTGAGTTGGACAATGAGCTCTGGGAGCTCCAGGGGGCTTGGGGATAGATTCTTAGAGCTATAAGAACGCACGGGGCTAGGATTGCCGAACCTTGTTGTGCTTCTGCCCCACCGTTGTGATATTGAGTTGGTTCACCTCTCTTTGATCTATGCCTCGCACGCATCCTACCCATGGAGTTTCAGACCCATGGGAAGTACCTCTCATCTGGCCAATGAGGTGGGAAATGTGGCTGGAGACCAATAGCAAGACCGATGGACGCATCGGAGATTGCCATACTCTCTATGTCTAGGATGGCACATGTCCAACACGTTGATCTGGGATCAAGTCTGATGAGGTTCTTACCTCTAAACTGACTTTGGGTCAGTAAACTAACTTCGGGTCAGTATGAGACTCTTTTGAGTTGGAGAGAGGTTTTAACCTCTAAGCTGACTTTTGGTCAGCAGAGCATGATGTCTTTGTGATTCACCCTTTTTGTTCTATTTGCGAAGAAGTGCCAACAAAGCAAGTTATGATAGGATGACGCACGAGTGCAGGATGATATATGATAGTACACGATGGTACTGATCTTTGGATGGCATAGGTGGACAAATGGAGTTCTCCCTAGTTGAGAGGGAGTGTTAATTTTGGGCCACTAGGTCCAAACTCCATGTTGCACTGCTCATACGATGATGATTAGAGTTTTGTTGGATTCCTCTTTCAGAGAGGTGCAAGATTGATCTAAAGATCATCTTGTTTGGATGAGTAAAACATATATTTTCCCATTTGGGGATATTACAATGGTATCAGAGCTTCGTTCTTGGCTCAGTTGTGGGGATATTTTCCTATAAACAAGGAGGGTAGGCAGAAAATTACCCACTAAAGGCAGTAGAGGTGGAAAATATGGGGGAGTCAAGGAGCAAAAGGGAAACAACATTTGGTAGTATTTTAAAGCCCCTAAATGATTTAGCCAAAGGACAAAAGGGAAAGTTGGAAGGACTCAAGCAACAGAATAGGGATAAGAGCATCCACCATGAGCCACGCAGAGCAGTTTCCAGTAGGAGTTTTGTTTGGGTTTGAGCTATCCTTCAGCCTGCCTTGAGCAGGCCCAAGTGCACTCTTTTCAACACCTCATTTGTACTCTTTCCCAGCATATTAATAAAATGGCTCAACAATGATTTTGGCTCAAAATTCTGTGTTTTAATGGTGTTTTCCTTGTTGCTGTAAGTTTTAGTCTATTTTGCTTGTATTACTGCCATTTTCCCATTTGGGGATATTACAATGGTATCAGAGCTTCGTTCTCGGCTCAGCAATGAGGGGCGGATGTAGTGATTGGTTAGGAGGACCAAGAGTACGATGCAGAGCAAGGGCAACACAGACGTAGTGGAGGTAGCGCAACCATCAGAGGGTGTGACGCAGTCCCTAGAGAGGGTGACACATACCCACACAGCGCCAGCGCAGAGCCTCCAAGGAAAGTCTGAAATTCAGCTGGAGACTGGGGTTTCTGAGCCGGTAGGGCTGAAATCAGATTCCGGGAGAGGCTGATCAGCGCAGAGCAAGGGTGACAGTCCCTCCACGCAGCCTTACGCAGTGGCAGTGTAGAGATTCCGCAAAGCTAGCTGGGGTTTCACCAATGGCTCATCTGGATCAACCAGGACTTGCAGGAGAGGTAAAACTCACATTTTATCTGTAGCCGAGGTTTTCTCTGTTGGGTGAGCCGGTTTATGGCACCCTAGATATACTAAGAATCCTGCTTCTTAATAATAAACCCTCATATCTGCGGCACCGGTTTTCCCGCATTAGGTTTTTCGAGGGACATTTGTCTGAAAAATCTGTGTCCTTTGTCACATGTGCGTGATGTTCAGTAAATGATCTGTATTTGTGTAAGCTTCTAGTTGTGTTTACTTCGGAATTTTTCTGAATATTTTCAGTTAAATAACTTGTGCATAATAAAACAAGTAGGAGAAGTAAATCAATATTTAGCAGTAGGATTTCTGTGCTCAGAAATTTTCTCAGTTAGTCCAAAAATAACGGTGTCAAATGTGTCTATGATTTTCTATTGCTCATGTCTTGTTTCTGTAGAAATTTCTAAGTCTTAATTCTTATGCAGAAATTATTTCTGTTAATCCGGTTAAGCTTCTACTTATACAAGTTACCAATTAAATAAATTCAAGTTAACATCAAAGAAAAACACATAACAGATCTCTACCAATTCAGATCTAGAATAAGCACATGCACACATAGACAAAGTGACACAATTATTTCTGGACAAACTGTCCTCGGAAAAACTCGATGTGGGAAAACCGGTCTTTGGCTACTGGAGGGCTCTATTATTAAGAATATTTCTGAATACACAACTCTGGGTTCCAGATCTGGAAAACCCTATAAAGAAAACTCTAGATTTGCAGCACCTTGCTGATCTAAGACCAACAATACTGACTGATTCACACCCTCAAACGGGATTTATAGAACTCAACCAGATCTAGGCCTAGAAACCCCAAATCTGCCCCTGAAAGACACTTCGTCAGCCACTGAAGGCTTCTAAATGCTCTGCACTGTCCTTGCTGCTGCTGCTGCCTTCCTTTGCGCTGTCTTTCCTGATCTCTTCTCTGTCTCTTGTGTATTCTAGACCCCGGGATAAGATCATCCCCTTGGTCTAAATTCCCCTCTCTGCAACTAAAACACTTGAGAATTCTTAGCAACCCCGCCCTAGAATCTCAACTTAGCTTCAGTGCTCTGCCTCTGTGTTTCTTACAAATGACCTCAAGCCTTTCCTTTATACTTTTCTCGTTGACAAATGAACGGCCAAGATTAAATCTTTAATCAATGGCTAAGATTAAAAGAAAGCTTGATCAGTGTGACTTAAGACAATTTCATCACATGTTTAATTAAATTCACTTTAATTATTTTATTTTCCTAAGTTTTAACTTAGGAAATACATTAAAATAATTAATTAATTTAATATCTCCTAAACCAGATAAAATTTTCCATATCCATTTCTAGGTCTTGTAGATCCAGTGTACTCTAGTCCCTTCACAAAATTTGGGACCTAGAGCACAACTGATGCTACCCCAAATACACAAAATCTCAACAGTTTCCACACTTGTTTTTCTTCCGCAGTCTTATTTGTGAAGGCTGTAGTGAACGGATTTCGATATTTGCTTGTAGAACACAGTCAAAGATTTTTTAAGTAAATAAAAAATAGAAGGCTTTCCATTAGTTCTTGCAGTAGGATTCCGGGTAGTACGAATTTTCACAACCTAATGGTTTGTATGGGATTTGGGCATTGGGTCTCAGTTGCATTGGGCCACCAGACTGGTCCACAGGTTTGGATTGCTCGAAGGCAAGAAATCTTGGGGCGAGAGTATTTGTGATGTTCCTTTTTCTGCTATTCCTTATGGCATGGTTAGGATGGATTTTCAGGGTTGGAGGCAAACAGGTCATATGTGCAAGTTTACGTCATCAACGGGCCCAGGGGCTTTTGGAGATGTTTTATGGGCCCTGGAGGAGTTCACTTGCCATATTCCATCACCGGGATTGATCTTGCACAACTTGCTTTTCGTTCCATTGGATTCTTATAATTCCCGTAAAACAGGGTTATTATTGTGCCCAACTCAATTAATTATGCTTAAGGTGGCATTCCTGTTAGTTTTTGTAGCATCAGATATGTTCTAGCCTCGAAATCTGGTGGAGAGGCAAGAATACATGAGATTTCCAAAACCCAGAAATCGTTTATGGAAATTCCACCTAGAGATGGCTTACTTAGATTATTAACTAGTTTTTAAATATTTCCAAAGTCTAAACTTAAGGAATATGGTTAATTAATCAGAATTAATTAAGTCAAGGTGCGAGTCATCTAGAAACTCACACGGATTGACTCCAAGATGATCCTATCCATTGATTAAGTTTTAAATTTGGCCATTGGTGCTCCAATAGTGGATTATAAGAGGAAGTCGATTGGCACTTGGAGAATAAACTAGATACACCAAAGACACTTGGAGAATTTGATTTTTTAGAGTAGCGACGGTTAGTTGCTAGAGAGTTTGAGTTTTAGGAGGAAGCAGAGATAGTGACGAGCAGGGACAGTGAGTCCAGAGGAGATTTTCTAGATCTGGAGAGTCAACCATAGGAGGGGCGAGTTTCCTCAGTGAGGCTGCGCAGAAGCAACGAAAAAGCTTAAGAGGCAGAGTTCGATTTGTCTAGACAAAGGGTCGATTCAGTTACTAGAGGCCGTAAATATTTCCGGAAGGTGCCAATGAGTCATTCTTAGACGCTGCATTGGGTAGACGGCTTAATCAGTTGCAGTTCCAAGCAGAGTGTTCTAGTGCCCGGACAAGCTTGAGTAGAATCGGATGTGTTCTAGCCGCAAAATTTGGTGGAGAGGCTAGAATACATGAGATCTCCAAAACCTAAAAATCGTTTCTCGTAATTCCCCCTGGAGATGGCTTAGTTAGATTATTAACCAGTTTTTAAATATTTCCTAAGTCTAAACTTAGGGAATATGGTTAATTAATCAAAATTAATTAAGCCAAGGTGCGAATCATCTAGAAACTCACACGGATCGACTCCAAGATGATCCTAGCCATTGATTAAGTTTTAATCTGGGCAGTTGGTGCTCCAGCAGTGGATTATATGAGGAAGATGATGGGCACTTGGAGAATACACCAGAGACACTTGGAGAATTTGATTTTCCAGAGTAGCAGTGGTCAGTTGTCAGAGAGTTTGAGCTTCAGGAGGAAGCAGAGACAGTGAGGGGTAGGGACAGTGAGTCCAGAGGAGATTTTATAGATCCGGAGAGTCAGCTACAGGAGGGCCGAGTTTCCTTAGTGAGGTTGAGCAGAAGCAACGCCGGAGCTTCAGAGGCAGAGTTCGATTTGGCCAGATAGAGGGTCGATTCAGTTGTTGGAGGGCAGGAATATTTCTGGAAGGTGCGAGCAGCAAGCGAGTCATTCTAAAAGGCTTGATTGGGCAAACGGCTTGATGAGTTATAGTTCCAGGTAGAGCATTCTAGTGCTTGCGCAAGCTTGATGTAGAGGCTTACGCAGGGGTTTCGTGGAGCCCATTCAAAGCCAATTTCAGAGTTGGATCAGTGCCGGGTGAGACAAAATTTGTCTCACTAATTTTTGTGGCCAGTTTATCCTGTAGTGGATTGCCAGTTTGTGCATCCATATTGTACTTTGCCAGTTTGTGCATCCATATTGTACTCAAATTTTCATTGCTACTTAATAAAAAAACCCTCAAGTGATGCCCTAGTTTTCCCAATTTGGGTTTTTTCGAAGACATTCGTCCAAAAATAACTGTCATTTTTATGTGTCTGTGCTAGATTTTCTCAATTTCCAGCGCTATCTGCAGTTTATTTGTGAAAATCATAGTGTGAATTATTTGATATTTTTCGTAGCAAACAACAAATAAATTGTTAAATAAATTAACAATTAGGAAAATAATCTCCAGTTGTTGTGATAGATGAATTTTCACATGGTATCATAGCGTAAGTGATCAACCGAGAAACTTAGAAGCGAAAGAGAGAATTTCGCTGCTCAGAGGGAGCAACAGGTCGAAATTCTTAGAGGCAACACAATTCATTGATAGGCAGGCCGAGTTGGTAGGCAAACAGTTCGATTTCTAGTTGCAGGGTTGCAGAAAATTGAGTTGCTCGGGATAGTAATTCCAACAGTCAAGGGGAGCAGCAACAACTCAAATTTTTCTTTGAGTAGATTCCTTGGTTTGATGCAGAGGGTTTTGCAGCAGTTTGCAGTTGCAGAATCACCGCCGGGTGGAAGAGAAAAGTGCACACACAGAGGGAGTTTTCCTTAGAGGGTTTCTAGTTTCATTCTTGAAGGAAACTCGTAATTTCCAGTTGCCGGCGGCAGTAGGAGCAGGTAGATCTACGCATTCCAGGAGGGAGTGTGAGTAGCAGTGCTAGCAGTCGAGTAGGAAGGAGGAGATTCCTGTTATTTTTCCAGTTTTTGAGTTTCGTAGATTTTGCAGCTTTGCATAGATGGTCGTACAAGATTGTCAGAGGAGGTTGTGCGAGTTAGCCAGAATGCAGATTTGGGCAGCAAATCGACTTCCAGTTGTCGGAGATGTGCCAGAGGAAGTATGAGTTGTCTAGTTCGAGATGCAAAGCGAAGAAAGGTTATACTAAGGGAAAAGGCTCGAAAGAAGGTAGCAGGGCACTAGATCCAGGCAGAGGAGTATGAGGCTATGCTAGGTGGGGCAGGGTCCATTGAGGACTCCACCTCATGGATCATTACCTGGCTACGGGGGCCCACAGTATTTAGTAGTAGGATGGATCAATGGTAGTTGATGTAGTCACTACCAGAGTGATAACTGCAGACTAGTCGCGGTCAGGTGTTGGGGAGCACAATGTAGATTTGGCAGCAGTGTAGAGTGGCATAGTGCAATCAGCAATGATGCAGATTATTCAGTGACAGTGAAGCAGCTAGTAGCAATCAAAGACTCTGGTGAAAGATGTAACATACTAAACACAGTTGATTCAGTATTTTGGATGTTTCTCATTTGCAGTTGTTGCAGTTGCAACAACAACAGATGAGAGGGAGTTGCAGTGCAGATGTAGTGTTGGTAGCAGTACAATAGGGTCAGTGTTGAGATTTTGTGTAGTTGGGGTAGCATCAAATGTGCTCTAACCTTGAAACTTTGTGGAGGGGCTAAGAAACACATCACCTCCAAAACCCATAAATCTTTTGGAGAAATTTCATCTGGTGTTGAAGTTATTCAAATAATTAATTATTTTAATGTAATCCCTAAGTCTAAACTTAGGGAAGTTAAATAATTAAAGTTAATTAATTAACACATGCGCTGAAATGTTCTAAGTGACGCAGATCGAGCAGTATTTTAATCTCAGCCGTTGATAAGTGATTTAATCATGTTCGTTGATGTGTTCAATGAAAAAGTATAAGAGAAAGGCTTGAGGGTCAGTTGGAGATACACACACATGGAGGCAGAGCTGAGAAACTTAGCTGGAATTCTAGGGTAGGGTTTGCTAAGAATTTCCGGAGGAGTTTTTTGCAGCAAGGGGTAATATTGGCTGAGGGGATGATCTGATGCTGGAGCAAAGAGTTAGCAAGAGGTAGAGGAGCAACTTTCAGGGTCAGCGCAAAGGAGCAAAGACAGCAACAGCAGTTGCGCAGGACAGCTTCAGTCTCTACGCAGGCCGAGGAGGGGCAGCACTGCAGCTTCAGAGGGCTTCCAGAGTTAAGCAGAGGCCTCTAGAGGCCCCGTAAGGACTGTGTCACCCACTCTGGGGTTACGCAGTCCCCTTCTAAGCAGCGCAGGGGCACGCAGAGCCTAGCAGGGCTGACACTGAGGCTTCAGGGGCAGCGTTGGGGCTTCTAGGGCCAGAATTCGGTTGAGTCTTGTAAATCCCATTTGAGGGTGTGGGTTAGTGAGAATCTTGGTCACAGAACAATAGGTTAACTGCAGATTTACTTTTTCTCTGTCGAGTTAACCAAATTTGGTGCCCAAATTTGCTGTACTCAGATTCTACTTAATAATAATAAACCCTCATATCTGCTGCATCGATTTTCCCACTATTATGAAAGCAGCTCCAAAAATAGAAGAAAAGAGAGATCAACGCCTTAGAATTCAACCACTTCGAGGGGGCAACCTCCTTTACATTACATAAATGAACAATTCTTGGATGATACAAATGATAAAACCTCCTTTCTATATATAGGAGTCCATGGGGTCACAATATAATCCTAGTTGACCTAACAATAATAATGTAAGGGCACACTAATAACAATATGGGCGTTACAGGGGTACAACAATAACAATAAGGGGGGATACACTAACATAATAAGGGACTACACTAGTGATATAGGGACCTAACTTGCTCCTCTCCTTCAAACAAGTGTTCTCCTCAATTCTTAATTATTTCTTGATGCTTCTATATAAAGTTCTCATTCTCCCATGTGGAATCTTCAATGGGAAAGTTCTTCCACTTGTTGAGATACTTTGAAATTGATCGATTTCGTACTTGTCGAGTTCTTGTTTCTGTGAATGCTTCAAAACTTCTTTCGCTGTGATGTTGATCTTCCTGTTGTTTCATTCGATTCTGCACCAAAGTTAGGTTATCCTTTGAGAGTTGGAGAACTTGTTGTTGGTGCTCGATGTGATCTTCCACTACTTCATTATCCATATTATCTTTCATTTGATCCTTCAAACCGTCCAACTTAGCCTTCATTTTTTCTTTTAAACCATCTATGTCATCTTTGATTGCTTTTTGTAAGATCGAAATTTGTTGCACTTGGTACTGTAATTTTGATATCTCACACTGCAATTCTTCCTCTTCATGCGTCATAGTATAGCTTTCTGAGGGCTTAATAGGTATGGAATTATTTTTTGGAGGCATTATTGTAAATTTATGTAGATGTTCTATGCTTGATGCAACTTTACTTTCTCTTTAGTACTAGACATCAATCACATAAATCATTAAGTAAAATGGTGATAGAACATACTAGTGGATCAATAGAAGAGAAGCCAAAAAAATATATATTTGTTGTTGTGTTAGGACGATCAGCAGGATGCTTCAACTAGCAAAGTCTCCTCGGTCAACAAGCCCAGTATGTGTCACAACAACCCTCAAAACAACCAAATGGTCAACTCAAAGTCAACGCTGCCCAGAAAAGTCAACGTAGAACAACAAGAAGTAAAAGTCAATGCAGCTCGGTCTTCGGTCAACCTTTGACCTCGGTTCTTGTGCCAAAATGTAAAGACTGCATAAATCGAAGTTTATGCCAAAATTCAGCTCCTTTGGACCATGCGTTGACCAAAGTCAACGCTGGTCAAACCTGTGGTAAAACCCTAGCTGCAGCAAAAGCAGTCTTCATCCTTCTCCCACGTGTGAACTGCAGATTTGCCTCCTTGGAGCTCGAACCAATTAGAAGTGGAGAGAGAAATATGTGTGATGAGGAGATGAGTGAAATGTCCTCCAACGTTGACTTTACTTATATCCACCATTTGGGTGTGTGACACATTTGGTGGGGGTGTAAAACCTTAAGGCCGACTTGCACATATTTTGAAAGTATTTAAAATAAATTCAAAATAAATGTTCTGCTCATCGGATCAAGATGATCTTTAGATCGATCTTGCACCTCTCTGAAAGAGGAACCCAATAAAAATATTGGTATCTTCATCGGAGCATCACAACATGGAGTTTGGACCTAGTTGTCCAATTTTAACACTCCCTCTCAACTAGGGAGAACTCCATCCACTTGTGCAATCAAACATCGTGCGTCATCTCGCTGTAACTTGCTTTGCTGGCCTCTTTATTTCAAAACAGAAGTGGGTGAGTCACAAAGACATCATTCCCGGCTGACAGATTCAACCCAGAGGTCCGAAACCTCCATAGGACTCACAAAGAGTCTCATACCAACTTGAAGTTGGTTTATCTGACCCGAAGTTAGTAGGAGGTCCGAAACCTCACTTGGACTCAAGAGAGTCATATACTAACCCAAAGTTAGTTTCACTAACTCGAAGTCAGTTGGAGGTTTGAAACCTCTCTAGACTTGATTCCAGATCAAGTGGTTGGACTATGCCATCCTAGATAGAGAGTACGGCAATCTATGATGCATCCATCAGTCTTTGCTACTAGTCTCTAGATTTTCCCACCTCATTGGCCAAATGAGAGGTACTTCCCATGAGTCCGGAACTCAAATGGGTAGGATGCATACGGGGCACAGATCATGAGAGGAGAACCAACTCAATCATCATAACGGTGGGGTAGAAGCACCACAAGGTTTGGCAAGCCTAGCCCCATGTGTGCTTATAGCTCCGAGAAGCTATCCCTAGAGCCCCCCAGAGCTCCAAGAGCTCATCGTCCAACAGGACCCTCAGAATAGGGTCGTTCCACGATTCCAAGATTCTTATGGAAGGTTAAGAACATGACCTTCCCCAAGGGCATTGTGAGAATATCTACGACTTGCTCATCAGTTCCTATATGATCGAGCCTTACGTCGCTTCGCTGTACCATATCTCGGATAAAGTGGTACCAGCGATCAACATGCTTGGATCATTCGTGGAATACAGGATTCTATGACAAACGAATCCCCCTCAGGTTATCACAAAGGATAACGGTGGCATCTAGCACATGCTCGAACAGCTCACTGAAGAGATTTTACAACCAAGTGACTTCACAACAGGCCATACATGTTGCAATGTATTCGGCCTCAGCAGTGCTCAAAGCTACCGACTTCCGTTTCCTGCCCGAAGCAGATTTATTTGTGAAGTAGCATTCAGATGTGCTCTTGCGATCCACCACACTGCTAGCCTAATCGGCATCAACATATCCATGGAGTGTCATGCTCTCGGCAGTGTATCTCAGCCCATGGTCTCTCATGCCCCAGAGATATCTCGAGAGTTTCTTGGCACCAACCCAGTGAATGTTATGATCAACCATGTGTTGACTCAAAGTGTTCACTGCACAACATATGTCCGGACGGGTGTTCACTAAGAACATCAAGGCCCCTACGAGTTGACGATACTCAGTAGGATTTGCTAACACGGGCCCAGCAGCGCTGCCACTCAACTTCTTAAAGTTGAGCTCCATTGGTGTCGACACGGACTTGTAGTCCACCATACTAAATCTTTCCGGAAGCTTCACAATATATTTTCCTTGAGAAAGGAAAATCTCGCCAGGTCTCTGCCAGACCTCCAGGCCTAGGAAGTAATGCATCAGTCCTAGGTCCTTCATCTCGAACTCAGCTACGAGCTCCCTCTTGCACTGATGAATGAGAGGGTCAACACCTGTCAGGAAGAGGTCATCCACATAAAGCACCAGAATGAGAGGCTTCTCCCTATCAACCTTGAAGTAAAGGTTTGGATCAACATTCTTACGAGTGAAGCCCAGCTTCATCAGGTAGCTATTTATCCTCTCATACCAAGCTCTGGGTGCTTGCTTCAACCCATAGAGGGCTTTTTTCAACCTGCAGACATGGATGTCTCGATCCTGGACTTCAAACCCCAGAGGTTGCTCCACATAAACCTCTTCCTTTATCGCATCATGTAGAAATGTGGTCTTCACATCCATCTGATGAAGACTCCATCCTTGCGTAGCAGCAAGGGCTAAGATAGATCGAATGGTGGTATATCGGTCCATAGGTGCAAATATGTCATCATAGTCTATGCCTTCCTTTTGAGAGAAGCCATGGGCAACGAATCTTGCCTTGAAATTTTCAGCACTTCCATCAGATCCATGTTTGATCTTGTAGAGCCATTTCGAGGTGACAACTGCTTTGTCCTTCGGTCTTGGAACCACATCCCATACATCATTCTTCATTATGGACTCGTACTCTTCATGCATAGCATCCTTCCAGACTTAATGCTTTACGACTTCCTCAAAATATCCAGGCTCAGATTGTACAATAGTACTCATGGCTGCTAGATACCCATGGTATCTACTCGGCGTCTTGCTTTCACGGAATGTCCCCCTTGGGGCCATATGTCCCTCAGCATCCTCGAGGGTGTCCCTGAGCCATGATGGTCTCTTCCCTAGTGAAGGAGGTGGATTGATCAGGTCCATCAGTCCTTCAACATCGGGCATCGTCTCATCCTTCGGTCCTTCTTGATTTCCAAGCCTTGCTTCATGGTCTTCCTCAGATCTCGAAAGATTGACCACTTTCCTCAGGGAAGCATCTTCGTCAAAAGTGACATCGTGGCATATCTCCACTTCCCTTTGACCAGGCACATAGACTCTATAGGCCTTTGAAGTTTCGCTATAGCCCACAAACATTCCCTTCTTTCCAGAAGCATCCAACTTGCTCCTCTTTTCTTTCGGCACATGAAAATAAACAGGACATCCAAAAACTCTAAAATGTGAGACATCAGGTTTCTTACTAGTGAAAACCTCTTCGGGAGTTTTGGAGGCCAAGGCGGAATGTGGGCATTGGTTTTGTATGTACACAACAGTGTTCGCAGCTTCTCCCCACAGAAACTTCGGTAGACCCTGGTCATATAGCATTGCACAGACAACTTCCACAATGATCCTGTTCTTTCGTTCAGCAATGCCATTCTGCTCAGGAGTATAGACAGTTGTGGTCTCCCTCTTAATGCCAGCTTCTTTGCAAAAGTTATTGAACTCGTTAATTTCAAATTCAGTGCCATTATCAGTCTGTCGGATAGCATCTCATGTCATTGCTCCTAGTGGACTTCCTCCAACCTGCTAGAGTGTATCAACTCTAAACCCAATCGTGATAGCTTCCTTGAAGCTCTTCTTCCACATGCGCACCTTTCCATCCATGAATGCCACATTGAAACCTTTGTCTTCCATGGCCAATATAGACACAAGGTTCTTCTTCCCATTTGGTACATAGAGTACATCCTGCAAGTGGAGGACTTGACCTTCAGACAAGTGGAGGGTCACAGTCCCTGTCCCTTTCATGAGATATGTGGCATTATCTCCAAGGACAATTTCTAGATTAGTGTCTTTCTCAATCATATCAGAGAGTGCTTCTTTGAACCCAGTGATGTGCCTTGAGGCACCACTATCTATCAACCAAACATCCATAGTGTCGGGTGGAGATGTAGTGGAGTGGGTAGATACAAGAATGAATTCATTTCTTTTATCAACAACATTTGATTCCTCATACTTGGAATTTTTCGACCCTTTGAAAGGTTGCTCATTTCCCTTGAACCTGTTGTTCCTTTGATTGCCATTCCTCTGGTTGTTGTTGTTGTCATCACCATCATGAGAATCCTTCTTGAAAGAACATTCTCTACCATAGTGACCTGTCCTATGACAAGTGAAACACTTGCCCTTCTTTCCTTGGGCCCCTGCTTTTCCTTTGTTCTTTGGACCACCAAAGTTCTTCTTTCTAGAATGAGCAGCGTAGGCAGCATTTCCTTCATTTCCATACTCCTTTATTCTTGTCTCTTCTTGTACGCATCTCGATAGTACTTTGTCAAAGTCAGGTATCACATTATTATTTAGAATGGTAGTGTTGAACACATGCCATTTGGATGGGAGCCCTGCAAGTGCGGTGAGTACCATCTCTCGATCAACTATTTCCTCCCCAATAGCCAGCAGATTGTTCTTGATCTCGGTCAGCTTCAGAAAATATGATTGAACAGACTCATCCCTACCTTTCCTCAGATTTTTCAATTGATTATTGTAGAATAGGACTTGATTCGCATTGTTGGCCTTGAACATGTTGACCAACTTATCATACATCTCTTTGGATGTGTCCAGCTCAGAGATGTAGGCGACCAGACTCTTGTGAATTGAGTCCTTGATTATTAGCTTTGCTTTGATCTCCCCTTTCTTGTACTTAGTTTTGGCGGCAACAGTTGGAATGGATGGAAGCTCTTGGATTTTACCCTGCACATAGTCCATGACATCTTGGTCTTCCAACATAAGATCCAATGTCATCTTCCAAGCATGGAAGTCATCTTTCCCAGTCAATTTGTCATCAACCTTGAAGCCATTGTAGTTTGAGGAACCCATCCTCTTCTTCGGTGATTGCTATAAATTAGGACTTTGTCTTCACCTCAGCTCCGATACCTTGTAAATTTATGTAGATGTTCTATGCTTGATGCAACTTACTTTCTCTTCAGTACTAGACAACAATCACATAAATCCTTAAGTAAAATGTTGATAGAACATACCAATGGATCAACAGAAGACAAGCCAGAAAAATATATATTTGTTGTTGCGTTACGGTGATCAGTAGGATGCTTCAACTAACAAAGTCTCTTCGGTCAGCCAACCCAGTATGTGTCACAACAACTCTCAAAAACAGCCAAACGGTCAACTCAAAGTCAACGCTGCCCAAAAAAGTCAATGAAAAAAAGCAGTAAGTAAAAGTCGATGCAGCTTGGCCTTCGGTCAACCTTTGACCTCAGTTCTTGTGCCAAAATGTACGGACTGCATAATTCGAAGTCTATGCCAAAATTCACCTATTTTGGACCATGCGTTGAGCAAAGTCAACGCTGGTCAAACCTGTGGTAAAACCCTAGCTGCAACAAAAATAGTCTTCGTCCTTCTCCCACGTGTGAACCGCAGATTTGCCTCCTTGGAGCTCGAACCAATCAGAAGTGGAGAGAGAAATATGTGTGATGAGGAGATGAGTGAAATGTCCTCCAACATTGACTTTATTTATATCCATCATTTGGGTGTGTGACACATTCGCTGGGGGTTTAAAACCTTAAGGCCGACCTGCACATATTTTGAAAGTATTAAAAATAAATTCAAAATAAATGTTCTGCTCATTGGATCAAGATGATGTTTAGATCGATCTTGCACCTCTCCGAAAGAGGAACCCAATAAAAATATTAGTATCTTCATCTGAGCATCACGACATGGAGTTTGGACCTAGTTGTTTAATTTTAACAATTATAGAACCTAATACTGATAAAAGTTTTTCAATATGCCCTTGGAATCACTTCAAACTGCTTTTTCAATCAAACATTATGCAATTTTAAAAAACAAATACACACCTTTTTCTTGATTTTAACGAGCTCGATATTGAAATTGAATTATCTTTGTGGTATCAGATCCTCAATATCTGAATTCGGTCCTGTAGTAGCCCTCTGAATCTTCTTTTGAATGCCATAGGTCTGACCTGATTTGGATTCTTCAAGGCAAAGTTATGCCCAATCTCCCACAATGACCTAATTATGGACTGGTTCAGTAGAGAGAACTTGTACGGAGTGCCACATGTCATTGTTTCCTTCTTCGGCTCTAAAATTGATACACATGAAACTGCAGGCCGTGTAATTTCCACCACTTTTTATAGAATTCCAATCCGATGCTTAGAGAGAGAGTTATGATGATTTTCCTAAGGTCACCTCTTTTAGATGAAATTCAGGAGCCTACAAAAACCTTAAATTACATAGATCATATCTTCGAAAATATTGCGAACCAAGATTTGAAATTTTTACAGGAAGTTCCTCAGAATTTCGGCTTCTCGTGATAAAAATTTCAGCTTCTAAACCTTCGTAGAAAAAATGTTATAGCGAAAATGCCACGATGACTTGTTTGGAGCAGCGAAACCCTAGAATCCAAAGCTTTGAAACCAAATGTTATGAAACCAACTCCAAAAATAGAAGAAAAGGGAGATCAACGCCTTAGAATTCAGCCACTTCGAGGGGGCAACCTCCTTTACATTACATAAATGAACAATTCTTGGATGATACAAATGGAAAAAACTCCTTTCTATATATAGGAGTCCATGGGGTCACAATATAATCCTAGCCGACCTAACAATAATAATGTAAGGGCAAAATAATAACAATATGGGGGTTATAGGGGTACAACAATAACAATACGGGGGGATACACTAACATAATAAGGGACTACACTAGTAATATAGGGACCTAAGACCCGCATTGGGGTTTTCTAAGGACTTATGTCCAAAAATCAGTGTGTCATTTTGTTTGAATGAGCGTATTATTTAGTAAATGATCTGCATATGTGTAGGCTATTAGTAGTGTTTACTTCGGTATTTTCTGAATATTTTTCTGAAAATAACTTGTATAATTTAATCACAAGTAGGAGAAGTAAACCATGATACTACAGTAGGATTTCTGCATTAATGTATTCAGAATTTTTCACATGGTATCAGAGCAATAGCAGATCAAGCTGAATCTCCAGCAAATCAATTGAAGAATATTTTTCTGCAGGACAACAGCAGAAGCAGCAGAGATCTAGAGAGGGTAGCTTGGTAGCCGGAGGATGCCGACCCAGAAAGGGGCAGCGCTGCAGCTACAGAAGGCCATCAGGCTTACGCAGAGCCTTCCCAGGCCAGCGTAAGGATGGCGTCACCCAGTTTGGGGTTATGCAGTCCATTTATGAGCAACGCTGAGGCTACGTTGGGCCAGTCAGTGTGATGTAGTCCAATTATTCTTCCTGTTGCAGAGAAGTTTTGCCAAGATCTTGAAGCAGTGCTTCAGATCTTCAGCAGTGCTGGTGTGGTGGAGATTCTGCCGATGCAGAGTTGTGCCTAGCTAAGTCAACAAAGAGCAGGAGGATGACAGTTACTCAACAAATCTGAGCCAAAGAGATCTATGATTCGATCAAGGGGATCAGAGAGAACTGTCCGATTGTATTTGGCTAAATATTTCTGGAAGAGAAATCAGATTTTAGAAGAAGCAATTACTAGAGGGTTTCTAGTCACCAAGAAGCCCAAATCCAACGTTTCTGTGTTAACTTGTATAATTTAATCACAAGTAGGAGAAGTAAACCATGATACTACAGTAGGATTTCTGCATTAATGTATTCAGAAATTTTCACAAGGTATCAGAGCAATAGCAGATCAAGCTGAATCTCCAGTAAATCAGTTGAAGAATATTTTTCTGCAGGACAACAGCAGAAGCAGCAGAGATCTAGAGAGGGAAACTTGGCAGCAGGAGGATGCAGACCCAGAAAGGGGCAGCGCTGCAGCTACAGAAGGCTATCAGGCTTACGCAGAGCCTTCCCAGGCCAGCGTAAGGATTGCGTCACCCAGTTTGGGGTTACGCAGTCCATTTATGAGCAGCGCTGAGGCTACGTTGGGCCAATCAGTGAGATGTAGTCCAATCATTCTTCCTGTTGCAGAGAAGTTTTGCCAAGATCCTGAAGCAGTGCTTCAGATCGTCAGCAGTGCTGGTGTGGTGGAGATTCTGCTGATGCAGAATTGTGCCTAGCTATGTCAACAAAAAGAGGGAGGATGACAGTTACTCAACAAATCAGAGCCAAAGAGATCTATGATTCGATCAGGGGGATCAGAGAGAACTGTCCGATTGTATTTGGCTAAAGATTTCTGGAAGGGAAATCAGATTTCAGAAGAAGCAATTACTAGAGGGTTTCTAGTCACCAAGAAGCCCAAATCCAACGTTTCTATGTTGCCACAGGAAAAGGGAGAAGAGTACTGTTTCCGACAGAGTTGAGCCAGATGGGTTCACATGGGTTGAGAGATCAGGACAGGTTGGACGGTGTGTCCAACTTTGTCATCTGGAGGGCCAGGATCTTATCAGTACTGGATGAATACGATATCAAGGACCATGCGACAAATGTCCACGCTGTGCCTGCAGATCCTGATCCTCTGAAAAATTTAATGAAAATCAAGCGCAGACGAAACGTTTGATCATGGACAGAGTGAAGGATCATGTCATGCCACATATTGCCAGTAAGAACACGGCAAATGACATGTGGATTGCACTGGAGGCGATGTATCAAGGAAGCTCTGTCCAAAGAAAAATGCTTCTTGAGAATCAGATGAGGCTATTCCAGATGCAGAATGGTGAGGAGATAGATCCATTCCTTTTCCAGCTTCAACCATCCGAGATCAACTGATTGGCATTGGTGCAACTCTAGACGAAGGACTCTTAGTAAGGACTGGCCTGAATGCAATCACCGAGGAATGGGAAACATTTGTCCAAAGCATATTGCGCAGAGCAGCGTTACCATCCTAGGCAGACATGTGGGCAATCCTTCGCCAAGAGGAAATCAGGAGGATTACCAAGAAGAAGAATACCAGTTGCGGGACAGTCAGAGTGAAGAAAGAAGAGGAGGATGATGCAACCCTTGCATCAAAGGAACGAAAGCAACAAGGGAAGAAGAAGAGGGACCTTTCCAAGGTCCGGTGCTTTAACTGTGGCGAACTTGGACACTTCGCTAGCACTTGTCCTAAGAAGAAGGACAAAGGAGCTTTTGATTCCAAGGCTGCAGCAGCAAAGGACGATGGTACTGATGATGATGTAGGCATGAGTGCTCATGAGCCACGTAAGTGGGGTGACATGGATCTGTAGAGCAGTTATAGATAAGTTGGCAGGATCCTTGAGTTAGCCCTACTCTTGAATCACATCCAAGCTACGGGAGCCTTGAGACGGTAGCGGGATAAGTCGGGAGTTGGTTGCAAAAGGTCACAATGTAGTAGAGGGCAGTGCTGAAGAGCTCAAGAGGGAGCAGCGTAATGCAGAGGCAGCAGTAGCGAAGAGGCAACAACGCAGAGGCTGATGGGACTTCAACAACACAGAGAACCAGTGCTTACGCAGTGCAGAGTTGTAGTAGATCAACAGCTTCAGGAGGACAGCGTAAATCAACAACTAGGGGAGCTTCAGTGATGGGATGCAACCTGACTTGTTTGTCAACAATTGGGTAGAAGTCTTTCAATTGCTTACTTCCTAGCAACTAAGTTGCAGTGCAGTAGTTAGCAGTGGCAGTGCTATGGGCAACATGATGCAGCAATTTGAGAGGGAGCTGCAGTACAGATGTGGCAGTGTCAGTGGCAGTGACATGGGCAACAGTACAGAAAGCAACAGTGCAGTGGATGGAGGGCAATAGGCCAAGCATCAGCAGCACAGAGACCAATACCAAGATCTTGTGATACATGGTGTGATGTATTGCTAGAGCACACTCTGTGCTAAGAGGGAGTGTTGAGATTTTGTGTAGTTGGGGCAGCATTATATGTGCTCTAGCCCTTGAACTTTGTGGAGGGGCTAAGAAACACATCACCTCCAAAACCTAGAAAGCGTTTGGAGAAATTTCATCTGGTGTTGAAGTTATTCAAATAATTAATTATTTTAATGTAATCCCTAAGTCTAAACTTAGGGAAATTAAATAATGAAAGTGAATTAATTAACACATGTGCTAAAATGTTCTAAGTGACATGGATCAAACAGTCTTTTAATCTCAGCCGTTGATAAGTGATTTAATCACAACCATTGATTTGTTTAACAACAAAGTATAAGAGAAAGGCTTGAGGGTTGGTTGGAGATACACACACACGGAGGCGAAGCTGAGAAACTAAGTTGGAATTCTAGGGCAAGGTTTGCTAAGAATTTTCGTAGGAGTTTTCTGCAGCGAGGGGTAGTATTGGCTGAGGTGATGATCTGATCCCAGAGCAAAGAGTTAGCAAGAGGCAAGAGAGCATCTTTCATGTGGTTAGAACAGTGAGCAAGGGCATGATGAGCAACAGCTTGCGCAACACATCACGCCTTCTACGTAGGTCCGGTGAAGGCATGTCAGCCTTAGAGGGCTTTTTAGAGTTGGGCTGTGGGCCCCTGTGAGGCAACGTAGGACCGCGTCACCCACTCTAGGGTTACGCGCCTCCCTTCTCGAGTAGCACAGGGGCATGCACACAGCCTAGTAGAGCCGACGCAGAGGTTTGTGGGGCTAGCCAGGATTTCTAGGCCGTAATTAACAGTCTTGTAAATCTCGCTGAGGGTGGATCAATTAGAATGTTGCTCACAAAACAACAAAAGTTGGGTCGCAAATCTACTTTTTCTCTATCAGGTTAACCAGATTTGGTGCCAAGATTTGCTGTACCCAGATTCTACTTAATAATAATAAACCCTCGTATCTGCTGCACCGGTTTTTCCGCATTAGTTTTTTCTAGGGACTTATGTCCAAAAATCAGTGTGTCACTTTGTTTGAATGAGCGTATTATTCAATAAATGATCTGCATATATGTAGGCTGTTAGTAGTGTTTACTTTGGTATTTGCTGAATATTTTTCTGAAAATAACTTATATAATTTAATCACAAGTAGGAGAAGAAAACCATGATACTACAGCAGGATTTCTGCATTAATGTATTCTGAAAATTTCACAGTCAACAGCAGCACAAATGCAACATCAGAGTTGCGCAGTGATTGGTGGGCAGTAGCAAGCAGTCACAGTGGCCAGACATTAGCAGCGTGGCAAACGATGATATAGAGATAGGGTGTTGTGGCAGAATGTGCAACACTAGAGAGAACACAATCCTTGCTAAGAGAGAGTGTTAGTTTCTGTAGCATCGGATGTGTTCTAGCAACAAAATTTGGTGGAGG